>JAPSGF010000069.1:1589528-1623596 GCA_035772895.1 Perdix hodgsoniae
CCCCAATGTATTTTACACTTTAATCTACAGAAGAGTTCATGCTGTTCCATTAGATAGCAGCAAGAATTCCAGAAAAAGTACCATTTACCTTCCCTCCCCCTGTACTCAGCACTAGTGAGGCCTCACCTCGAGTACTGTGTTCAGGTCCTGGAGCAGGTCCAAAGAAGGGCAACAAGGCTGGTGAAGGGCTTGGAGAATATGGCCTATGATGAGAGACTGAAGGATGGATATCAGGAAACACTTCTTTACAGAAAGGGTTGTTAAGCCCTGGAATAGGCTCCCCAGGGAGGTTGTTGAGTCAATCCCTGGATGTGTTTAAAAACCATTTGGGTGTGGTGCTCAGGGACATGATTTAGCAGAGGTTGTTAGAGTTAGGGTAGGATGGTTAGGTTGTGGCTGGACTTGATGATCTTTAAGGTCTTTTTCAACCTGAGCAATTCTATGATTTTATGATTCTACATCGTGTAATCCATTTCTTGCAATAAAATTACAGAATTTTTTTTTATTCTTTAATAATGTATTAAAATACAACCATGTTTTGATGTCAACCCTTGAACAGTTCCAGAGGCCCACCTCTAATACCAATTCCTATATGCACTTCCCCTTTGTTCCTACAAAATAATCTTTTGGCGTGAGTAGCCTATGGGCCCCCTGAAATATGTGTTTTCCTTTACTCAGCTTTGTTAAGACCAGTATGAGGCACGTTATGTCTCGCTCACCCTCTCTTACCCATTTTTTTATAGAAAGGTGAGTCTGTGTAAAAGTTTTACATGTAAATTGATGACAACTATACTTGAATGGCTCAAAACCAGTGTCCTCATTAGCAAGATGCTTCTCCCAAATGAAGTGAGGGAGAAAAAAGTTGAGAATTTTATAATGAAAAGTGAAGAAGCATTAGGAGGAAAATACAACTGAAAGAAAATGTCAAAACATGTTTTGACATTGTAGGGTGTCAGTGCTTAGCTCTGGTAGCACTGAAGTTAATATCAGTTTTGACATAGACTTTAATGGGAAAAGCTCGTGGTTGATCATGAAAACTAATGTCTCTTTTTTTCTTGCTCTTCATGACAAGTCTATGAAAACATATTACTTTCTGTCTTTCAGTGACATTTATACACTATTTACATAAAAAGAAGCTTCTCTTCCAAGTCTGTACAATGCATATTGTGCAATTCAAGGCTTCAGTTTCGGGAAGAGATATCAGTGTTCTATAAGCACTGCATCCCCATGTGGGGCACTTCTGTTTTGCATTAACAAAATTAAATAGCCTCCACAGCATTTTAAATCCAACACTTTTTTTTTTTTTTTAATTTCAGAAGGATTGCAGCTGAAATTGTGGAAAATATGCCTGTCTAAACCATTGTATCTTAGCCTGAAAGCATAACATGACAGACAGAAGGTGAACTACTTGTGGTTAAATTAGAGGTCACACATGTGAATGCACTCATTTCTTGAGAAACCAGACTTAAGAAGAAAATATTTCAAGTCCCTAGTTTTTCCAGTGAAATAAACGAAAGCATCCTAACCCTGTAGCTTCAGGAAAAAAAAACAACCTCCTAATACTCTGTGATGACTCTTTTTTGGCCTCAGAGAGGTCCTCTGGATATTTTTCACTCTGTTCCGTATGCAGTGAGAGGGAAAGTGAGATAACATACCCCACAAGCTTCTGTGTGCCTGTGACATTTGTCAAAGCTGTTACATCCAATGACAGCTGAAAGGTCTGCAGTCATCTGATTGCGCAGGCAAGTGAATCCTATTGTCATCACTCTGAAGCCTAAAAACTCTGTGGAGCTCTGCCAGAAGTGCTGCAGTTTTAGCAAATGTATTGGCTTGACAAACCAATATTGCTAAGATCAAGCAACGTTCAGGTTAATGACAGCTGTTTTGTCAGCTGCTTCCTGATGCAACAGTGTTTACGTATTGAGGAGCAAAGGTAATATTTAGACAGGTTATTTTGGGGTATTGATGTTGTATGCTTGTTTGTTGTTATTTCACTTTTTGTTGTGAAGCTAGAATGAAAGGAAATGGTAAAGTATACTTCTGTATATCACAAAGAAATAAGAGATGTTGCTCTTGAGACTTTCCAGACAATATTCACTACTCTGGAACATAAAGCATATTATTCTGTATTTTAGTTCAGTAAGAGGAAAGAAAGAATGAGACTATTTCCACTGGGAAACTTTTAAACAACCCAAGTAGATGTTTAAATGCATGCTGCTGCTTCTTGTCTAACTTGGATGGTGGCTAGAATAATTGCTGAATCTGAACAATATGAAAGCTTATTTCAGCTTCAGCTTTGGCTCTGTGGGTGACTGCTGGCTTGACTAAGTCAAGCATAAACATCTCATTGACTGTAATAAAGACAGTATTTCATCATGTAGCATAGACTCCTTATACAATTTATCTCAACAGTCAGTTGCAGAACAGAACTCCTCCTGTATAAGATACCACAAAATGTCTGTTTCTGTAGAAACCTTCATAACTTCATACAAATTAAAGCCAGAGATATCATTACAAGATCGTATATGCAAGGAAAGTACCACTGCCTTCCTAAAATGATGTGAGTGCAGAATGAGATACAGAAAAAGTCTGCAGTCTCATGCAGCCCAGAGGGAGCTGCAGCATACACGAGACACATACATAGCCCAAGGCCTGAAAAACATCTTTTCATCTCTAACCCCTGTTGTGCCTTTTCTTTGGAAATTAATTTCCTACATCCGCTGTCCTTCTGTACATCAAAAGGTGCCAGGTTTCATTCAGATATGCTCTAGTAGGTGATAAAACTTTAGCTAGCAAAATATTGCAGTCTTCAGAAAAATTAAAGCCCGATCTGCAGATGAGTACAGCAGATACTAACAGACTGCTGGTGCCTGAAGCCGCAGCCAGATGGAGAATCTCTCCTTCCACCTCTGCCCTTTTCTCTGAAGTTCTGTGAGGCCAGAGGCGTTAACATCTTTGATCTTTTATTTCTTCTTCTGAACTGCATCTCTAACTGAATTCACATCTTATAATGCCTCCAGGCACTGACCAGGACATCTTAATGGTACCTGGAGAACAATATTATCCAGATATGCTGATTTCCTATAAAGGACTGGTAAAGACCTAAACCAGAAAAAGTATGCAAAATACAACATTTTGGTAAGCAACGTACACCATTGGTGTAGATGCTGTCTTCCACCAGCACATGGAATGATTTTTGTTGCTGTTTTTGTCATTTGAAGACAATGACAATCAGAAAAAAAAATACTATGCTGCCCTTCTAATAACTAAATCTGATCTCAATTTTTAAGCACTCATTTTAAGTGATAGTATAAAGTATGTAGAACATAAAAAAGTTCAAGGTAAAACAAAGCACCAATGAAAAATGGATATGTGTTGGCTCACTAGTCACAATTCAGTAGTCTATGCAGATCACAAAGAAAGTATTAGTTAATAATAGCATATTTGGATTTGTAAATAAGCATGACATTTTTAACACATCCTGATGTAGTCAGCAAATGCTTCAGGTTTTGTTCACTTCATGTTTTAGAGAAAGAAATGGATAAAGTTGAGAGGATGACAGAAAGTTAAAAATCGTGATGTCCAAGAAAACAAAGAATTGAAATCATTTGGTCTAAAAAGGGATACATTTTGGAACATATGTTGATTTGAGTCCTGCCTGGTTTGAGAGTAGAATATAGGACATCACATGTCTCTGATGGTGATTCTGAAATATCTTTGAAATGTCATTAGAAGGAGCAGAAAAGGATCCTTCCTTAGGAGGAAGTAACCACCATTTGTTTTAGTTTAGATTTTATCTTCCAAGAGATTTATTTAGTTTTTTTGAAATTGTTAACAAAAAAATCATTGAGGAATTAATGATATGATTTCTAGGTTGTAGAACAAAAAGACATGCACACACGTAAGACTAAGGAAAGTACATCACCTAATCAGCTGAAGTAGCTGAAAGCATTAAATAAACTTACTAAAAATTTTGATATAACATTTAGTCTTAGAGTAGGTTTTAAATATCAGTTTATTTGATTTTTTGACTACTTTTATTTCTAGCTCTTATTGATGTTTTTTATTATCATGGTAAGAAAGATATTTTTATTAACTCATGTCTCTGAACATCACTGTGAATTTAAAACATAGAAAAGTAGAAGAGAAGCATTTGTGTTTTAAGCAACACTAGTCACTACATTTAAAACATGGGATGCTACACGGCATCTTTCCAGTTAAATTACCTAATTTTCTGTTTCATTCATGGACCCAGAAGGAGCAGTATTGCAAAAGCCAAAATCAGCATCCATTGCTCTGCATTCTGTTACAAATGGCTAAAGGGAATCATCTGGGAAAAACAGAACAAAACAAAAGAAACACAATAAACTAGAGTTTCTGCTTTTAAAGAAAATTATTTAATAAGAGGTTAGAAAAGAAAAAGTTGTCTACATTCATGCTCGTCAAATATAATTTATCAAATATATTCTTCATCAATTTTATATTTTTCCCTTGGCTAATGTATTTAAACAAATACTACTTATGATACTGAAGCAATACTTCAGCAACCAAACTATTATCTGTCAAATAAATTATTTGATAAATAGTGGCAGTATTATTCAAAACTCTTAGTCAACTGTTTGTTTGTTTATTATATATTTTCAGCTAGCTGCAATCTCTGACATGGAATTAAGCTGCCTAAATAGAAATTGATGATGCACATCAAATGATAATAGACAGTATTGATTAGGTATAAGATTTCAGCTCAGACAGTGTTGTATTTTCCATTAGATTGCCTCTTTCAATTGTCTTTTGACAGTTCCTTTCTGGGCTTTGTGATCCTTTTTTCCTTACATTTTCTTTCCAACTTTTACTGTTCCATAAAAGATAACTGTCTTTTTGTATAATTTATATATGGGAGATGGCTCAATACGGTATTTGAGAAATGCTTACTACACACAATCTTTAACTATTGTTAAAGATTTTACTGCTATTTAATTACTCTGATATGACTTCATAAAAAATGAAGTCTGAGAACTGAAGTTATGTGTATGCTAGAAAATGATTTGAGTCTGCAATTTCAGTTACTGCTACTGTTGAAAAATGTGGAATGCACCATGCAGGACTAGGCAAGAAAAGAGACAATTTCCTAGTTAGAAAAATGTTACGATAGACAACTGGACAGAAATATAAGCAGGGTGTTGAGCAAGTGGAAAAGTAATTTTTGTAAGTAGTCATGCATTTCTCATTTTCTGTTTGCCAAGTGGAAGACATCTGGAGCTCACCTTTGTAGAATCACTCAGCATTCATTACTGCATCCAGAGTCAGTCAGTTTCTCTATAACAATTCAAAAGAAAAAAAGACCAGCGAGTCAATAGGCAGATTTATCAAAATAAACTTGAAAAGTTCTCACTTTCTAAAAATGAACTGTTTCTACAGTATGAGGATGTTACAAATTTGTATTATTTCCAAAACACTTAAGTCTAAATATATATATATATATATTGTACATGCATAAATCAGACTTTGTGCATTAAACATGGCTCACAACTCTTCATCAATAAGGAAGGTAAAAGTAGAGACGGAACAGTTGCATGTTGAGAGACAGCAGCCTTTTGGTAATATATTGATTCTGTATTGAAGAAATTAACATAGAACAAAACTGCAAAGACAGTGATTTCAGCTTAAGTGGGAAGTCTAATCTCAAGTTTATTTTATCTTATTGTTATTTTTGAGAGTTCGACTTACAGCACTGAACTTGGAGGAACAAAGTGGTGCAGAATGCTGAGTCTGGGGTGGAAGTGCCACAGCCCCATCAGAATGGGTGCCCTGTTCTCCTGGGTCCTTCTTGTGGGTCTGAGTAGGCTGAGGCTAAGTGTTGTATGAGTGTATGGTGTGTGTCATATAATAGAATTTTCAGAAATACAAATCACCATTCATCCACTAGACTTATCCTGATTAGTAACTAAATTCCAGTTTATATTTCTCTGAGCAATGTAGTCCTGTTACCAAAAGAACAGGGCTACTGACTACTAACTGTAGACTGAGAAGCTGGCTCTTAATCTTTAAAAGATAGTTCTGTTACCAGTAATCTCCCTCTGATGCTTTAACTCACAGTTCTGATGTAATTGTTTTGGCTAAGAATAATTGCATTAAGTAGAGTTGTTTAACAAAATTGCTAATAACCCCGTTTTAATTTACTAAGTGGTTTTTCTATAGAACCAAGAAACCAAAGTGATGTACAGATTTATCTATGTGTTTTTAATTACTTTTGATCATTGCAATACATAAATTTGATTTCATAAATTCAGGAAGAAAGAGGTTGCATTATATGGTGATTTTTTTTCTTCTTTATAAATTTCTTATTTTTAGTTAACTGGAAAAAAATAAATAAAATTTCAATATACCTGGCTGGCTTGGCTTGTTTGTCCTTCCTGTCCAAGATATAAAAGGCAAAAAAAGTCAGAATTAAAGTCTCAAACTGAGAGTTACTCTAAGACCAGAAACAGAAAGGGGTACAAAACTGTCTGCATTGCTGCAGAAGTACTAGGAGAAGGTTGTACACTGGCCTGTAGATGAAAGTTCTCCGAAAGGTATGCTGATCTGAGAGAGCTATATAGTCTTGACAATCTGGAGTTATTGTGCATAGTTTTTGTTTTTTATACAGCCTTTGATCTATAAGAGCATGTTATGACAAGAGAGGGAGAAAAAAAACCAAGATAATATGCAGTAATTCTACCAAGACAAAATTACAAAGATGTATGCTAATTTCCTTGATGAGAGTTTGCTCTTTCAAACGTATGGCAAATTAAGGGTCTCTGCATGTTTTGAAAGATCCTGCATTACAACGTAAATAAATGCCCAAATTCTGCTACACCGATGTGAATCCATGGCAAGAGTTTGGATAAATGAGATGTCTCCAAATTTAGTTCAATAAACAAGAACAGCAGATTAGCCCATGGGGATTTGAGGGTCTTTATAATCTTGTAGGAACAAAGCCAAAGTTGGGGCATTTCCACAGCTGAAGAACATAGACAAAGCATATGCTGCCACTTATGATCTAAATGTCACTTTTCTTTTAAAGCTGTCTTTACTCTATGGTTGCTATTGCTTGTTTCCCCACAGTCCTCACAGTAACTATAAAAATTTCATTTCTACTCTAAATATTTAAGTACCAGTTAGACCTGTTAACATTTTGGAGAGCAAACACAAAGGAGCTACTTGATTACTCTGCACTGATCCAGGCCTTGTTGTCATTTCAACCGTAATTTTTTATATGTTTTTGGGTATAGAGATTCCTTAGTAATTTCAAATATAATTCTGGGATAAGTTAATTGTTTCTAGAAAAGCTAGTTATTATACATTAGTAAACCGCTGGGTACTGGTTATGGAGTGTTCATTCCTCCCTTCTTTTTCTTTCTTTTTTTTTAATTTTTTCCTGTCAGTTAAAAGGTTTCTCAGTTGTCAATGAGCATCATACCATAAGGGAGTTAGAATTTTTAAAACATTTCCCGTGTTTGAGCTGACATTGATTTCATTGCTAGCACTGGAGTCACAATGTAGTGTTTTTTTATTCTTTTTTTTCTCAGTTGTGATTAAAACTGAACATGCAAAAACTGCCCTAGGTCACTGGAAGTCAGCAACTTCTGACAATCAGTTTCAATTTTCATGCAATTTATCTTGGAAGTGAATTTGGAGGTTCTTATCCATATTACACGATCACTGTGCTAGCACAAAAATATGTCGAAATATCTGTCTCCAAGGCTTTGCAGTCTAAATGGAATTAAATGTAACCCCATAAATGTTCACCAATAAATAAATAAATAAATAAATAAATCTGAAACAAACAAAGAAACAAAAACCAGAAAAGAATAATCTGATTGTTCAGATTAACAAGAAGATCATATGAGTTCACAGATCAAATATAGTCTAAATGGAACATTCCATAAAACAAAAAAATGATTTATATTGTTGCCTTTTAACATTGAAACAAAACAAAACAAAACAAACAAAAGGAGAGAAAAAAACACAACACAGAAGAACCTATGAACTTTTTGTAGTAGATGAATACTGAATACTACTAGTGCAAATAATAGTCTGACTTATTTTCCTTCTCAGAAAATCTACATCGTTTTTCATTTCTCATAGCTTTATTATCATTTATTTCATATAATTTGCTGGGCTAGCAGACAATTAAGAGCATTGTTCTAAGTGCTGTTATTGATCTCAGACCAGTCTCATTGAGCACATCAACGTAATATTATTGCCACAGGCACTTCTGTCAGTTGGTACAAAATCAATTTGATCTACTTCATACTTGAAATCATATTTTATTAATGAGAAACACCAGATGATGATTTTTGAAACAACTCTGATCCTTTTTAGGAATTACATTAATTTATAATGCTTATTAGGCCTTGGAAATTGTACACTTTTATCCTTCCAGTGAATAGTGATTTGTTCCTGTGACTATGGAGAAAAATTTCTGTAGGCAACTTTCCTGATATCTCATTGCACATCAAACAAAATAAAAATAAAAATAAAATAAAACAAACCACTCCCATACTTTAAACAGCAAAATTGAGCCAACACAAATCTATATCTGTGGAAGAAAATAACAAGTATTTCTGCATACTGTAAGATAGCTGTAAAGGGGCCGTATGTTTATTTAACATATTTGTAGAGCTTTTAATTGACAGCCTAAATAAACCAAAATAAACCTAAATATTGGCAGCATAAATCTATTGGATGCAAATCTCCTGTGTCAGTATTTAAAAAGCAGTGTCTAAAAAAAAACTTTCATTAATTGCACTATTTTTGATTGACAAAATACTGTTATAAACTTATCTATTGACATAAAATACTCAGAGACCTGGTGTTCACTTAGCAATATAATGGAGACTAAGATTAAAATAAGAACTAGTGCAGTTAAGTCAGCTTTAAGCACTCTCTGTGACCTCTTAGGGTTTTGCAATAAAGATTATAGTTACAAATGGTATTTCTGATCCTTTAGTCCTTCCTTGCACTGCTGAAAATATCTGTCATACTCAGTGCACCAAAATCTATGAGTACTAGATGAAAGGGCAGTACAAAATCTCTCAGTCAGTGGAGATCTCTCCCACTTCTATTTTGGTGACCTCCTCTTGATCACTTCTAATGTTGAGTTTGAAGAAGGGAGAAAGACAGACTTTCTACTCTGATGCATTTTTGTAACTGCTTTGGCACCTGGTTAACTCCAGTTTGAGACCTTTTTTCAATGAGCAACTACAGATAAGTCATCATCACTTCCTTGCTGTATGGATAATTTGTATGCTGTAAAATGCATCTGTAGAATTTCACCCCAGTTTGTTTGGAATGTTCTCTGGTGGGGCAATTGGAGTAGGCTGGGACTGGCTGTGTCCAACACAGGGCAATCTTGGCCTCTTCTCACAGAGACCATGCAAACCCAGCTGCCAGCACCTGTGCACCAGCGCTGATTACAAAAGTCTTATACATTTTTCTCCCAGGTTTGAAATCTTTGGCTGTACTGTGTGTGCCATTTTAAACTGAGCAAGGTTTTCCTTCTGAAATTGGGAAAGATATACATCTTCTCTTTTATCTCTCTTTTTTTTTTTTTTTTTCCCCCTCTCAGAAATAGAGTTAATTGACAAAAACAAAATAGCTCATTGCCTGGCATAACCTGACTTGTGAACTGTATGAATCATCTATTTTCCACTTGTTCCTTCCTCCATCCAGAGGCTAATCAATTCTCGTATTCATGTGTATTCTTCCAGAAGGGCATAAATCTCTTGCTGGTTGATGTAAAATTGCTGTACGTTCCTGAGACCAGCAACAGTGCACTGTAAGTAAAGCAAGCTCTGCTGCTGATAGAAGTTCTCAGTGGTGCAGTGCTTGGAGTCAATGAAAGAATTGTTCTCCATTAACACTGCCTCCCATGTACTGGTGGCTAAGACAAAATAAGTAATTAGGACCAGTGAGTAAAATGTAACAACCTGCTGGAAACAGGTTGGTTTTTTTTGCCACATACCAGGCTGTAATGCATGATTACAATTTACCAATCTGTTGATCAGGACAGAGGATTATGCCATGTAATAGATCAGACATCAGGATTTTGTCATTTTGTTAAGTATTCAGGCAGAAAAAAATGGTGAAGATTAAATATCTAAAGAAATTAGAAGACATTATAAGGGCAAAAGAAGAAGAAAACTTTTAAGATATCTCTTTCTCACTGAGGCTCGATTATACTGCAAACAGTATGGTAGAAAAGAAAACCACGAGACATTTTGAAGAAGATGTGGAGTATAACACAAAGACAAAGAAATACTCCAGAATGTTTGAGTGAGCACTTCTATTTCCATCAAGGTAGAAAGTTTTTACCACTGACAAAGAAAAGCTGAGAGAGAAAAAGTTACGGAGTTTCTCTCAAGACCTGTTTGTATGAATCAAAGGCTATTGCTTTAAAGGAACAAGAAAAAGATCCTTAGATCAATTATATAAAAGTCACAAGCTGCGACATAGGAGGTAGATCAGAAAGTTGATAATCATAGATAACTTTCATAATATTATGGCTCAAGTGCAATTTGAGTTAGTTTAAAAAGTTAATTAGAAAAGTCAATTTCTATTTGTTGTATATATATAGTGGATTGTGAGACAGTTCTGAGAGCCATTTTGTACTTGTTTAGTCTGCAGTGGACAGTGCTCTATGCAAGGCTTGCAGCTGTAGAGCAGCTGAGGATGAAGGGGACAATTAGTAGGATGAAGTAGTTGCTCAGGGCAAGGCTGTGTAGAATATCAAACAGTTCTGTACTGTGCCATTTCTGTGGCAGGGAAAATTGAAATGATATTGCTAATAAATAAAGCAAAAAACCTTCAATGTCTCCTCTCCAGTTCATCAGATAAAATACAGTTTCACATTTTCCTGTACTGAGAGAGGATTTCCTCTGATCTTGAGAAATTATTTTTTGGTTTGTAGTGGTAGGATTCTGTAGCAATAAAGTATGATTAGAGCAAGGAGAACAAACTATTTTTTGTTACCTTAGAGTTCGTAAAATTAATTTGATAATAACTGTAGATTTGTAAATGAACTGCAGAGAGTTACAGGTAAGTTTTTTTTTTGTTTTTGTTTTTTAAAAGCCTTTTATGAACATAATAATTTAAAAGATTTTAGTTGTATGCAGAAGGTAAAGCAGTTATTTTCTCTTGTGTTTTAAGAAAGCAGGTCTGCTTATCTGCTTTCAGTCTTTTTCATAAGTAAAAGAAAAACAAGGGGAGGGGGATAGGAACGTGATTAATCATGAAGCAGAACAGGAAGAAAAAGCTGAACAAACAAATGTTCTTATAACTTGTGGCACTATTCAGATGGTTATTAAAGAAAAGAACCACTGTCCCCAGAGCAAGAGTTGTTGAAATCTGAATGAGTGAGTAAGGGACTTTTACAGCATCTACTTATTTCAAAATAAAACTGAACTAGAGAAGAGAAAGCATCCTTCCAAGGGCCACTAACTCTAAATCTACAGCTTATATTGTATCAACTCCCAGCAGATACTTCTTTATGAGCATTCAGAAACAAAATCTTATCCAAGTGGTTGTAAAAAGAACAGAAAGGCATCAACAAATGGAAACAGTATCATACTTCAAATTGAAAATCTACTATTCTCATCATTTTTGCCACTGTAAAACATAATCTCCTGGAATGCTGCATATTTTGAGGATTCAGATGTTTAGAAGTATAATATTTCAAAGTGAATTACATGAAATACACCAAGGACTTTAAGATTCTGGGCTCTTCAGCATCATGAAAGTATTCCATGAGGAAATTTTTAAGACCTTGCTAATGTGAATGTACCACATTAGATGATACTGAGCACAAAGAAAAGATGAGCTAAGTTAGCATACCAGAGAAAGTGTCTCATATTTCATAAAGAATCAGAAATACAGTTATGTTCACCCTAGTATTCACAGTTAGATGTTCCAAAGGAAAAGAATGGGAGAACAATCTTCAGTTGAGGTTGTCTATTATAATTTTTCCCCAAGGTTTCACTCAAGGGATTGCAAAGATAGAGATGGCACTCAAAATATCTCCTCAGAAGTCTCTTTTGCAAATTCAGGACAGCAGTTTACCAGGGGATATTCATGAGTTTAAAAATGAAACAAAAATGTACTATTCATCTCCCTTATATACCTCTCAGTATATACTGAATCGCTTTCAGATCAGAAGGAGAAATGGCAATTTGGAACTTACCTGAGAGGCTGTGAGATCTGAATAGTTCCTGAGGTCTGAACTATGCAAGACACTGCCATATATATGAATACTGATGCAGCACAGCCTTGTGCCCCGTGGTCACACTAACTTGCATCCCAGAAAGAAGCTAGACATGTTTTTGTAATAATGATTCTATCATAATTAAGATAACCTCCCAGTTGTGCAGTTTTGTTACACTGATGAACCAAAAGGACCATTCTACTTATTTTTTGAGAGCTGACTTGGATGAATCTTTCCAGAGAATCTTTATATCTAGCTGCAGTCATATTCTCTTGTTTTAATTTCCTACGCATCAGAACTACGATAAAAAGAAATTGTGTTAGACCTGCCCGTAATACTTATGTCCTCTCCCCTTCTCCTTTAATATTTATGTCATAAAATAAAGATGTTTTGGTAAATTATCACATTTTTTTCACATTTGAAAAATAAGAAAGGGTACATCTATCTTTGTGAAATATTTGTATATACCTACGTACACATATTTTAAATTAAATTACATATTTATATTGCAAACTAAGTTTTAGATCAAAGAATTTAGGGAAGATGATGGCAGCCTATGATGAGAGAGCTGCCTAGAATTACATGGAAAGCTGCACATGCTTTTGTTGTACATACAATAAAATCATGAAAAGGGTCAAATGAATTTCTGTATCAAGTACTTTATTCAAAGATGACAACATCAAGCATTCATTTTCCTCTGTTTCATTAAGAGATTTTCTAGAGCCACTTTATGAATGGAAGAGTGAGAGGGAAAGCAAGAACATCAAGACTACATCATGAGAGGCTAGATAAAGAGGTTTATAAGAAGTGCTTGCAGATGTTGGTGATTGCTCTGTGCCTGCAGTATGGTTATACTTCCAATTCTTTCTAAGTGTGACGTTAACAGCTTGTTTCAGAATTCAAATATATATTTTTAGAGGAGCATAGAACAAGAAAGATTTATATTTTTTCCAGATACTTATTCCAGAATACATGCATTTGCATATAAACCGCACAGGCTGCACACACACATATTTATATGCATCTCACCTTTTTTGAAACTGCAAATGCATTTTTCAACGTGAAGCATTTTGATAAAATGGATGTAGTCCTTCACAGTACTGATTGCTATGCAACTGACGTGTTTAAAATACACTAATGAAATTATTGCAGCAACGTGTCTTTTTAACTGTTCAACAACGTTTTTTAACTCTTTAATAATCACAGAAAATAGAGTACCAAAAAGAAGCTGCTCCAATTTTGGAGCTCTAGCAGGACCACACAGGGTACTTTTATAGGAGCAATATTTGTCCTTGCTAGCTCATCCATAAGGCCAAGACAAAACTGGTCTGTCCCTAAAAGAAGATTCTATAGATTAACAGTACTGTGGAACTATCAAGAAACAACAGATTTTACTTAACACTATTCAGGATGGAACACTTCCTACAGCATCTTTCTTTTTATTAATATCTCACATACCTGTTCAAAGGAGGAGAAACCCATCTACAGAGATGGACTTGTGCTTTTGTTATGGATAGTTTTATTCACCATATGCAATCTTACATCATCATCCTTCATAGTGTCGATCCACTCAATTGAGCTTTGAAGTACATATATATGTGTTCAAAGTGCATATACCCGTGTACATACAATGCTACTACTCTAGGGAAAAAAAAAATAAAAATTAAAAAATAGGAAGAGGCGAAACAGGTCACTTTAAGATCTATTAGCTAGGAAATTTTTATTCAGGTAAGTAATAGCTTCTTTTCAATGGCTACTGAATTCCAGGAAATTAAATATTTTTCCTTAGATAGATAGATAGATAGATAGATAGATAGATAGATAGATAGATGCTGATATTGTATGTACATAATATCAAATTATATATATATATATATAATATAACATATATATATATATGTATATATACACTTATATTTCATTCTTGTCATTCTGTAACCCTGAGAGCAGTCAATGAGAATGAATGAACAAACAAATAGAGACATAAAAGTGTGAGGGGTGATTATTTTAATGGCTTGAAATTCAATATATTGTTCCGGACACTGAAACGTATATAGGAATGGTTCTAGGAGGATCTATTATTCACTTTTAGCTGTAGAAGATGTTTTAATTTGCTTTCTGTTTCTGGATCTGATTTCATTCATGGCATAAGCACAAAACAAGTACAAAGGAGTACAGACTTTTCCCATTTTGAATATGTTCCCTGGAAAACTGTTCCCTGGAAAGAATCAGAAATCTTCAGTTTTTCTTTTGAAAGAAGTCCAGGGTTTTTAGATTATTGCATTTGAATCCAAATTAATAATCACCTCTAGGAAGAAGCTTAGGTTTACTAATTTTCTTCATCTGCTAATTGGCATGGTTTTATGATTTCTGTTATTGGAATTCCATATCATAACATCACGTTAAAGATGATAATGCCTGACTTCCATGGCGTGACAATTTTTTGCACACCTGACTCTCAGAAGAGAAGAACTACACACCCCAGAGGACTTTGTGTTCAGGGGGGAAGATGAGACCTGCAAGTCACGGGACTCACTCTTTCTCTCACTTCCCAGCTGTGTGTGTGCGTGTGTGTGTGTGCGCGCTCCCCAGCCATTTCACCTTCAATTCAGAGTAAGGCCTTTGGTTTCAGATACTCTCTAGATCTAGATAACTCCATGACAGCTAATACACATCTAAAAATTAAATACTGGTAATATGAAAAATGCACATTCCTTACATGAAAAACCTACTAATACTTATCTCTATGCAACAGAAAGTTCAACAGAAAAAGAAAACAAAATTGAATACCAAGTTTAAATTGCAGGCAGTAATATTTTTTCCATATCTGTAATGTTTGACTGCAAGAGTCTACATAACAGCAAAAAGTGAGGTCACCTTCATTACATGTAATAGAGAACTGACCATAGCTGCCTTGTGCTCATTGTATTTCAGACAATATACTCAAAACAAAGCATCAGCTCATCCTTCTGACACATTAGAAGCTGGCTCTTGAGAGCAGTAAATAGGAACTGAATATATATAATTAATACTGAGGAAAAGAGTTCAACTGGATCAACAGATGAAAGAGAGAACAATTTTATCTTTAAAAAATTAGCATATCAAATGTGCAGAAGGAAGTATAGAAGAATTGGAGACGGTGAGGAACCAGACATGTGTCTCATCACTTTAGTGGAAATTACAATGAATGAGTAGTTATTGAACAGATTTTCAGTAAGTTAGGCATTACTGATTTTATCCTCATTGATCCAAGCTAAATGCATGATGTTTTGGGATATTTCTTTCTGTTCCTTAAGAAAAGCAGAGTGTTTAAATTTCAAAAAGTGCAACACATAATGTCTTTTGAGAAAACAAAGGAAGAAAGAAAGAAATATTGCTTCACAGTCACTTCAGAAGCCATAGCAACTTCTCTCCATAGCAACCATTTCTTGATGCAGTGGTAAAAATGCTTACAGAATTATCAGCTCATTGAGCTCGTCTTGCTGTTTGGCACGTTAGGAAAGTTCTGTTTACTTTAGCACCCAAGCACATAAAGGAAATCGTCTGTTTATGAAAAGTTGCTTTTGCTACACCAAGAAAAAAAATTATTTTATTGTTTTTTATTTTAAAGATGACTTGCTGATGAGTGAAGTCAGTTTAAATTCTTGTTGGAGGTTCAATCGTTAGAATGTTGAATTTCTCTGTTTAGTTCCAAAAAAGATTACCTTACCTTCAAAGATAAGAAACAGAACAATCTAGAAATGGGGAGTATGGTATCAAAGGACTAAGTCCCACTATCTGGGTGTCTTACCAGCTGGAGTTCCATTGCTCCTCAGCTCATATCAGCAGCACTCAACACTTCCATTTTTACAGTTCAACCCATATCTAGCAAACAAATAAAGAAATACTCCTTGAGTAAGAATTGTGTCTATTTGTGTTATGAGAAATACAGATGAGAAAATGAAAAGCAGGCTCTAAACAAAACAATCAAATTATCAGGAATAATACTCATTATATTGGAACATATGCTCTTATCATAAAAGCCAGACAAAGAGGAATACTGGAAATACTTGTGAACATTGCTGCTGTTGTTTTCAATATGTGTATCAAATCAGATTCTTTTGGTATCAGATTTTCATATACGAAATGTAAAATGTAGACCTATCTCTTTGAAATAAAGGAAGGTGAGACCATGCAGACTCAGCCCTGAGCTCTTCAAAGGATGCAGAAGTACATCCTGATATGTTAAAAGCAAATATTTTATAAGCTTTCCCAGAAATTCGTAACCCTATTCCATCTTTCCCAGGGCAAAATTGTAGCAGACAGCTTGGCAGCTATTGGTGATCTATCTGAATATTTTTAGCATGAGAAAGGAAAACAGTTGCTATGATTCCAGTCTTGCATCCTGCCTGTAAAGTCCTACTCAGAAGAAAATGGTTCAAGGTAGTTTCTTGGTGTTCATATCAAGTGAGCCAGTTGTTCTGGCCTAGAAGTAAAGCAAAGATTTCTCTGAATTGGCTAAAACATCCCCAGATTCAGTCTTCTGACTGAAAGAACACTGAAGTACTGACTGATTCACTAAGTGAACTTTTATCTCATGTGTCCAAGACATGGAACATTTCATATCATATGATTATGACTTTACTGTCTGTTCTGCTTGTGTTAAAATCCAGTGATGCTATTGTTGCTGTGATAACATGACACTGTGAGTTGTCTTCATATGTTGGCATCACAGCTGCAGTTAATTGGACAAGTAAAAATTCTATTTATGAGTAGGAGTGACTGGGCGTGAAATGGAGGAATTGGAGAATAGCACAGCGTACTGTGCAGAAAAATCAGTACCAAATATTTTACTTTGTTCATTTTAATAAAAATTCTTCTGTTATAAAAGTTAATAAGGAATTTAAAATTTCTGTTTGGACTGACTACATAAAAATCATTCATCATGGCGTTATTAAGGAATGGATTATTATGGAAACCCTAATTAATTAATTAGAGTTGTGCTGATAAATTAGAATAAAAATGAATTTTATGGGGCACAGAAGCCTGAAGTTATAAATTTTTAGAGCTTTGTGTCAACTCTTTAATGACTTTATTTAATTTTCACATATCTGAATTTTTCTCATCGTATTTTCTGATCGTACGGCTTTCTATACTTACTTCAAAAATGCAAATAGTTACAAATGAACAAAAAATGAACAAAAAAATGAACAAAAAACTTGCCAGTGTTCTTCAGGTAAGAAATTAAAATGATGAAGGAGTTCTGAACACTAAACTGTTTTGATATTTCGACATTGTCATGCTCTTGCTTTATCAACAGCAGGATACTAAATAAGAAATCTTTCCTTCTCAGTGTAGAGGTGTAATTAATAACAGGATCATAGGCTTGTCTTTTGAAAAGGGACACTTCTATGTCAATATATTTTCAGAAGTTTTTATGTTTGTTTAGAAAGAGCACATGCATGGAAATGAAGTGGTCTAACTGACATATTGTCAGCAGAAGAATCAGTGAGAACATTTACTATGTAGATAAGGACTGCAGAAGGATGTTGTCAAATTTGGTTCTGTACCTGGGCATAATGAACAGCTGCTTCTATTCTATATTTCTGACTGATGCAAAGCTTATAAATTGTTCTTAGACATGTACACTTACATTTGTCATTTGGAAGTCTTTGGAACATTTGTTATTCCCATAACTTAAGCTTCCTAAGCTGTTCATCCTGTGTTCATCACCTGATAGGAATAAAGAGCAACAGGAATGTCTCCATAAACATAGTGATTTTCAGCTGTAACGTCAAATTGAGTTAGCTGCTTGCTTTATCCTCTTGCTTTCCATAGGTGAAATTCTTGATGACTTAGTCAATTTCAGTCTTCTTTCGGTATACCATTTATATTTCTATCCACAGGCACTATTTTTTATCTTGGGATTTTTAAAAGTCAGATAGTAGTTTACTTTCCTGAGTTTTTTATTTTTATTTTTTTTTAATCCACAATGTATCCTCATAGTTTAGGTCAAAATTCTTCAAATCAGACATGGACTGTACTTGCCTTGATTTCTGAATGTCTGTTAATGCGTGATTTTCTGAAGCACAAAGTGTTTTCTTTGTAAATGCAATGGATATATTGGCAGAATGGTGCTTATAGAAATCAGAGACATGCATATGCCATTCATCTTTCTTGGCAATGAGCTTTCATCCAGAACTCACTGCAGCTGGTTACATGAAGATACAGAAAAGCATTAGTGAATACTTAGTTTATTAGCTTAAGATCAAAATTTCATCCAGGTATTCATCCAGTCTTTGAATAAAAAATCAGGGCACTGTTTTTAAAATGGATTTAAAATCAACACCCTGGGAAATAGATGGCAAGTATCAAGATCTGTCTTCCAGTAGGTGGCAGGTATTAACATCTTTGTCTTCAAGGATACCACTATCCTTTCTGGTACAGCCTTCAAGATCACATTCAGCATATCTTGCATATGACTCTGTAACCACCCATCGCCAGCTTAGTATTTGCTACCTAGTTCTCAGTAGTCATTGAAAACTGCTCGTTTCCCTTCCCTCTTCAAAATGGGAAAATAGCTTGATCTTTTGCCTCATGCCAGTTGATTTTAAAGATTTAGAATTGTTCACTTTATTTATTTATTTTTCAATCCTCACGTACAGTAGTCAAGTATTTCACAGTGGCCATCGCAGTGTGGATGCAGAAGAAGGGAAGGAAGTTGCCAGTAATGAAAACTGGTTTCATCCACCTCTTCTGTTAATTTAGGTTTCGGAAACAGATAAAAGACAATTTGCTATTCTACTGCTAAGCATTGTAAAGATTTAATTGTAGGGAGCTGCTGACAGAACAGAACTATGCCTTTGCCTTATGAAAGCTACTATACTTATAATTTTCTCATAATTAAAAATGATCACTGGAGAAAATGAGATAATATAGAGTAATTTATACCTGTACCCTCCTTTTCTCCACTGGTGGCTTTTGGGTTTAGCAGGGTGCATTCTGCAAGTAGAGGACAGATATTTCTCCTTGAAATTCTGCAATTTCCTTGATGGCCTACTTCAGAGAGGTCACTCAGTGATATTTGGTACATTCCTGGCTGTCTATATTCAGTCCATGACAGTTCTGAAGAATCAAAAATTGAAAGAAGTAGACATTAATACCATAGCAAAGGAGAAAAATATTGCCAAATACAACAGAATCAATGAAAAACATTGTGACTGCTTATGAATGACACAATAATGCAAAAGTTTACAGTATACTCTTCAATTGTAGGTCTGAAATGCTTTGGAATTAGGATCTTTTCAACAGTTGCTTTGGGCACACAAAGGCTGCATTACACTTAGCTGAAATTTGTGTAACATTCCTGTGAAAGATGTTGTCTTTACCAAAAGCCAAAAAGATTTCTGATTTATTTTGATTCTCAATATTTTAATGATAAAATTGGAAGAACACATACTAACCTTTTTTTTTTTTTTTTCTTCATTCTTTTTTATCTAACTAGGTTGTTAAGTAAAATAATACCAAATAGTGGAATTAGTTCAAAACTCACAAACATAGCTCATAAGTAGCAATTCAAGGGAGAGAAATAATTTTTGATTTTTACATGATTCTTTGCCTATTTTCTCACTAGCCTAAGACCATCTGTTTTGGAAAATGCATTCTTTTGTGTAAGGCAAGCTGTTAAAAATTCAGAGGTTTACAAGTTCCTGTGGAACACATAGGGATGCTAAACAGATAAGGAATATTACAAACAAATAGTACATTAAATTGTTTGTATACTTGTATTTCCTAATCATAACATAGTAAGCTTTTATCTGCAACTTTTTTTAAGATCAACTGAAAATATGAGAAAAAAAGACTTTAAGAAAATTTTTCATATGTACAGTCTTAAAGCTTTTGTGCCTGAAACAGAAATCAAAGGAAATCCAAGCTTTATGCTACCTAACTTTAAGATTTAAGAAATCTTTCTTTGATTTCATATTCCCATTTTGCAGTTGTTCACAAAAAGATTCTGTCAGGTGAATTACACCCTGTCTAGTTATCATTATTGACTGTAAAAATAGCCCATACTGATCAGTTCAGAAGTAAAGCTCCACAAAGTACATATGTAAAATTGGATGAGATTATTCCCATGATTAATCTGCTATTATCATTTCAACTACCTTTTTGAAAGCCAGCTAGGACATCTCATGACAGCTGCGAAACATACAAGCTATGTATTTATATTGGAGTATCAACATTCCCACAATAGAAAGGCTCTGGGGGGGGAAGCCACTTCTCTGAAGTACATGCTGTCTAGATTGATACAGCCTTTGAAGAAAAAATGATGGTTTTGAAGCCTGCTTGCAACCAGTGAGATCATGTTATAATGCAATTTCTTAATGAAATTCATAAATAAGTTACCCCCAGCTTTTGTTCATTAAAGATCTGTAGCTCAATCAATTTTCTTAAATTTCATACTTTTTTAGATTAATACCCAAATTCTAGGGAGATTTTAATGGGAGACCAGCAGCACTGTCAGATTAATAATCCTTCTAAACATGGGAAAAAAAATACACTGCAGCTGTAACTGGTCAGCAAAGACAAATGATGTTCTGTATTTTAAGAGGCCAAGAAATTATTGCCAGAAAAAAAGAAGATAAAAGAGGATATAAAATATTCAGTCAATTAATATTTCTAGCATGTCTTTGAAACTCATATTCCATAAAATCCATTCCAGTAAAACTCAATTATTCAGATGTTCACAGAGAATAAACACAAAAGGAATTTGAGCATGCTATTACAAATTCATTAAAACCCTCTGATATTACATTGATGGACATGTGCAAGAAGCTACGTAGCTATTTATGTTTAAAAATCCAACAACTTTTTGCAGACATAGTTTTACATATTTCACACAGATACTAATGCCATAATTTCTGTTTAGCAGAGAATTTGTTTCTGAAGTGTTAAAATCTGTTTATCTAAAGCCTTTGACCTTCAGTTGTGTTGTATTTGTGTGCAACTTTACTATTATGTGCTTAGGACAAATAACTTGTGAGTCCATCACTTAAAACCTGATGTTTCTGTTGAAGTGCTCAATTACTGATGCATCTTGTTTCTATGAAAATATCCTCCATATACTCAAAAATAAATAAACAAGAAAAAAAAAATAGGTTTTAATTTGAGCTGAATACTGGGGTTCAGCCTTCAGTCAGGATTCTTGGATGTTTTTGTTGATGTAAAAATATAATTTATAAGTGCCTGGTCTGTGCTGAAATTTTCTTTACCACATAATTTAAATTGATATTTAGAACTGAGCCTCAGTCAGTGACTCTGTGTGCTAATATTATTCTAACATCTTGTCAACAAGGAAATTATTGCTCTTGAAATTCATTTCATATAGAATCATAGGATCACCAAGTTTGGAAAATACCTCCAAGTCCAACTGCTCACCTATCACCAATATTTCCCAATGAACCATGTCCCTCAGTACAATATCTAAACATTTCTTGAGCACTTCCAGGGTCAGTGACTCCACTACCTCCCTGGGCAGCCCATTCCAGTGCCTGACCACTCTCATAGAGAAGAAGTATTTCTTCTCTGGACATTAGTCCAACCTGAATCTCCTCTGGTGCAACTTGAGGCCATATTCATGAAAAAGAACTGAATTTTATTTCATTTGTTTTCACATTCAATTCTTTAATTACATATGTAGATAATAAGTCATTTTTACTACTCCCTCATCATCTCTAATTTGAAGATTGAACTTGTGGGTGAAAGACAAAGTGATGCTGTATCAGCAAAGATTCTGTAGTTCTTATCCTCCTTGTAGATTGCTTTGTAACATCTTACTGACAAATACTCGCATGATGCGTTCAACTAAGAAAGATCTGTTGATAAAGATGTTCATTTTTAAAATCTTTTTAAAATCATGATTTTTAAGAAAATAAGCATAATTATGTTTTCTGTTAGGAAGAGGATAAAAAATTTTGAGAAGGTAAGAAAATATGAACAACAAAGCAAAGTATAACAAAGCCCACAAAGTAATGGTTGAAATTCTCCTCTGCTATTTTTTAACAAACAAAAAATCTATTTTCTTAAAGCTTCATTTTAAATAATCTGTGAAGAATGAATTGTTAATCCAAGTAAAATAAATCTGAACAGATAAAAAAAAAGCAACTCAAGGGATTAAACAGTAATTTTTCAGTGTCAAATACAGATTAAAGTCAGTAATGCTGAAAAAAATAACTTTTTTTTTTATTTCAAGTTTATAAATTATGCAAATATATCAATTTTTTTTAAATAACTAGAGTAAATGTCCTAATTTAGTTGTATATTCACAAGTAATCATACTTGCTGCAATGTCATTAAGAGCGCCGTTAGAAATTGTAACGAATTAACAGTTTGGCCCTTTGTAAAATGATAGTATACCAAACATACTAAACAATCAAAGATGCTTCGTGCCAGTTAAACATTAATATATTATGTGTTAATGACTATTAAAGATTTTAACTTTCATTAAATATTTTTATTAATGCAGATGATTAGATGTCATTGATAGAAAATAAAGGCAGTAGGGCTCAGTAATATACTTACTCAATGCACATTACCATGAGGTTCTGGCTAGCTGCAACTAAATACATGAGATTATCAAATATAGAAATTCTACTATTTCCTGCATAGATTTTACCTCCTAGTACCTAATTCCTGTGAGCACTCTTATAGCTTGTCTGGTAACACAGTTATGCCCAATAACACACAAAACACTAAAGCAGATCCTTAGGGTCCTTTACACTTGGCATAGTAAAGAACATGAAGCTTAGAGACAAGGAGAAAAAAAAATGTACCTTTGACTTCCAACTCCCTGAGCAAGCATCCACATCAACTTGGAATCCCTAAAAACTGCACGTGTGGGCTTTTTTTTCAAGGATGTGAGATGCAAAGGGATGTAGGTACTGATAGTTCTCGGGGAGGGGGGGGGGGGGGGGGGGGGGGGGGGGGGTAAATGTTCCACACACGGTTTTTTTGCATCCTCTATTTACATTTAGTGCTGAAAAGAGACAAAGGCAAATGAAATTCATCCTTAACTCATGTTAAAACTTCCTTTTGAAACAAGTGGGATATGAATGTACTGTACGTAATCACTATTACCGATAATTGCCAGAGTTATGGATCTTTTCCCAGGTTTATAGTTTGAGCTTCTGCCTGCTGCTACACCAGCGTGCAAATCTGAAACAAATCAGCAGAAAAGCTATTTCCTCATATCTATTGCATGAGAAAATGAACTGGATGTATCTGTAATACTGCAGAATGTACCAGGAGGTCTGCCTAGCTAATGAACCAATGCAGCCAATGTCTGGCATGAAGCAGGGCACAAGTGCCAAAAGAGGTACACATCACCTCCTGGCAAGCTGGCATACAGTCTGTTATGAAGCTATCCATCATGCTGTCAAAGGAATGAAATCAGCACTGCTGAGGAGAGATCTCTGTCACTATGACAGAGATGTTTTCCTAGGGTGTAGCATCATCTAACTATTATTCACCTAGCTTAACTTCAGTTTCTGATTCAGCACATATACATCATTGCTCTTCTCATTTATACCTTTTCATTTATACATTCATAATTTTTCTCCTTTCTCACATTTTAGAATTGAAAAGTGGAAACATTTTATGTTTGCTAATTAACTGCTCAAGTCAGACGCCAGTCTGTTAATGGAAAATTAGCTAGCAACACTGAAAACCATCATCTAAGCAGAAGCATGGACATTCCTTTTTGGAAAGCTGCTGAAATAGCTTAGAGTAGAACCAAGTTAATTCTAACTTTTCCAGGTAATAAATCTAATCTGTTCTGATGCTGACATGTTCCATATTTTCTTGACATTACATGAAATTCTGTAAAAATAATTTTTTTAAGAAGAATTATTTGAACACAGATGTTATGACAATATTCACTTAATTTCAAGCTCTACGAACAATGAAAATTTATGAAACAGATGAAGTAGATTTGAAACATACATTTTAGTAATTCTAAAAACAACCATCATATCTATATGACAGTGAAACTGCTAGATTTAAAATCCATTTGAACAAACATAATTTCCATCAGTAGACAGGATGTAATCATCATAATGGATGCTGTGAAGACCAAGGTGACTAGCATGTCAGGGATGACTGCAGTTTCTTGGGTTTTTGTGCTTTCTTCAAAACATGCATGGGAATGTAACCAAGAACTACAGGGCATCAAAACACCATATGCCCTAATTGGAGAGATGTGTTCTTTAAGCCTTATGAAATCCTCTCTGGAGGTATCTGCTGCTTTCTCCTCTGTTTAGAGTTCATGTTCCCAGTTAATAATTACCAAGACAGATACATTTTATTAAGAATCAAAAACCATAAGTTAGTAGAAATTCTGAATGCAAATCAGTAGATACTCCTGTATCTGCCAGTCTTCATTGTCTCTACCATTTTATCAGGATGAAGGGTAGCTGTCATATTTACTAGCATTTAAAAAAGAAGTCTTAAATTGCACATATAATGAGACGTACTTTTCTACAGCTAACATCAGTCTTCAGTAGGCTAATAAAATCACAAATCTGGCCCAAATGTCCTTCCCTACTTGCATGTTCTTTAAATATAAAACAAATAATTAAGTGAAAGTGTTCAAAAGATCAGGGTTTAAATATGAACACTTAGTGTTGGTACTGATATATTTAAGTATAAAATAAAATATTATCTTAACTGTTATTCAGAAGCTAAAATACTTTAGAATAATTTAGCCTTTTAACGTGAATCTGTTTGTCCTGACATATACCACAGATAATCATTTAAGGTACAGCTAGTGTTAAGTGCTGTGTTAACATTTCAGTCGTTTTGATATTAATAGCATGGGTATCAGGTATCATCCTTTTAGAATGGCAAGTTAGAAAAGATTAACACTTACAGATCAGATTTAGATTACTGTACATTAAATTAATTAAATTACGTTATAATTTCCCGTTAAAACTTTGAGCATTTCATGCTAAATGAATATTATGAAAATGAAATAAATTTGGGCCATCTCTGAGGCAGCAGTCTCTACTGCATCTGAGGACAGAGCATTCCATCTGCATAGCAGTGATGGCAAGATTTCTGCATTGCATCCAGGTGCTGTGGGGAGGCTCCTGCACAGCAGTGCAGCTGGCACACCCCCTCACTCCTCACACGGTTCTACAACCAAGAACACCAAAAAGACTGTTATCTCTTTATTGTCAGGAAAGCTTAGACACCACCTAAGCTTGAATGGGGTGGCCAATGCAGTCCAAAGCAAATTCCTAATATGCTAGAGGGAGGACTAGACTTCTTCTCATCTCTCAGAGAAAAGGTGAAAGAAGGTCCTAATGTTCTTAGAAAAGACCTTTTTGTTACTTTGCTCTCAAACTATGTGAACTGATGACAAAATGTTCCAGCTCAGGTCAGCAAAGTGACTCCAATCAGTACATCCTATAAATATCCCAGTGAAATTTGATCCAATTTGTCAATTCAAGGCCATGATATCAAACTGTTATGTAATGGTAACACTGCAATTATTCCTAGATTTTTTTTTCTTCTAAGATTTACTTAAGAACTTGCTTGGACCTATACGGTTCAAGTCCAGTAAATGCCCACATTAAAATACATATGGATAGAGGTGGCATAATAAATCATACCATCTCAAATGACAGCCATGATGTCCAGCAATCCGAACCAGTGATGCAATTTAACCCACTGTGACCTTTAAGCATACAATCTTGCATGAGTCTGTAGCTCTGACTTAGCATGGTCTCTGACTACAGTTTTGGCTTCAGTTGAACATCAGTATCACAGCATGCATTCAACAATACTATCATTTTAGTGTGTAGATATAGGTAAACTGGCATTTAGACATAAGCTGGCATCACAAGAAGACTACAGTCTTGGAACTGTCTAAGGGCAAGAGGCGAAGAAGCAAAATTGAGGGGAAAAAAATCAGTCTCTGGCATGAAAGTCTGATCAGAGCTGTGATTCAGCCCTTAATACTTGCACTGGCAAGAAGTCAGTTTTATTTCTCTCCCCAGTAGTTTTTTGAAAGCATTTAGTGTGTTGCTTATTTGTTACATGCACAAGGAAACATATAAAACATAAGCAGTGTTTCTGACCTCATAGTCATCACTCTTGACTTTTTACACCTATTGCACCAAATAGAAGTGAGCTCTTGAAACTGTCAGTTTTAAAGACATAAGGACAGAGAAAAGAGTGCTAGCGGAAGTTGGAAGTATCTAGTTCTCTCTAGCATTTCTGAAGGGTCTTAGAGAAGATTCAGACAAGCTTTTGAATCCACACATAAGGAGTTGCACTCAAAAGCAGTCACAAAAGCTAGCTGATGTTCAGTATAGCAGTACCTGAAGTTCTCCACTCCTTATTAGTATGATACTACAAGAGACTGGAGCAACTGTCTCTGAGTCTGTAGGAAAAATATTGTACTTCTAAGAAAAGTGAAACTTTTGAAGGATGTAATTGTCATCACACACATTTTTGAAAGAACAGAATTTCTTTCATTTCTCTAAGTCTGAGGAATGTTTGACTGACACTCACTTAGCAAGTCAGCCATGTAATTATGGCATACTGACTGATCTATTAGAAGAGATCAAATAGTGATTGGAATCATAGATACAAAGCTAATGGAGTGACAGCTACAAGATAGAAACCTAAATCAGGAAAAGCAGTAAGAACATGCCAAAAAAGATGCTAGAAAAAGAGGAAGATGCAGTTACTCTGGTTCAGCAGATTATCACAAGGAGAAACTTGAAAAATGCAAAGACAATAAAGCAGGAAATTTCACAGAAAAGCAAGAAGCTGTAATGGAAAGAAAACTAGCTGTAGAAAAATGCATTGATTCCAACATCCAACAACTTCATTCAAATGCCACCAGCTTAAAAACTGCAAAGTTTGCAATTTTTTTTTTTTTGCAAATTAACAAGTACATCATTGTTCTGTACCATGAGAATAAGCATTCAAATAACTGAAGAGGATTTTTAGAGATAGAATTTTTAAAAACTGAAGAGAGGGACAGAAGCTTAAGTCACTAAGCATTGGAGAATATTTCTGAATTATGTAGGATATAGATATCTGAATGAATATGAGACAAGGAAATAAAGATGTGAACTTTTGAGAGGAAAACACAAGACCCGTCAAAACCACTTCAGAGGGGGAAAAGTAGTTCATGCAGAAGAATAACGAGTTCTTGAACTGAAAATCAGAAGTGGATAATGAACAAGGAAAAGTGGAGTTGAATGGAATAGTACAGTTAGAAGGGGCCTGCAGAGATAATCTTGTGCAACTGCCTGATCGCTTCAGAACTAATGAAATTCATTTCGTTAGTTGCAAGGTTGCAGGTTGGAAATGCTAAGCATATAAATAGGCTAAGCATTTACCAGCTGGCTTGATTCAATAGACAAAGGGAGAACCTGAAGCTGTGATACAAAATTGTTCTGCAGTTACAGATGTCTAAAACAGTTTAATGCTGCATTAATATTCACATTTATTTGAGATTGCATGCTTAGAGAACCTTGCCTGTTGGTACGAGTGTACGTGCGTAAATTTGTAATATTAAAAGGCTGTGGTCCTTACACTTATATTTACAGAATATTAAATTCCAGATGTTTTTGTTTGGTAGCAGTTCACTGTTCAGTGAAGAAAAGAGACAGTATCTCTTACAAACAGTTTAAACTTCCTTTTCAGGAGACTGTACATCTACTTTTAACATCACAGGTATGTGTTAGAACAGTTTGATGAACACAGAAATTAAGTCAGTTAAATGTTTTTTGAAAGAATACAGAGGTTGAATGGGTTCAGCTCTACCAACTTAAGGGCATCACCTTTACAGCACAGAAAATTGCCATTGAAATTGTGTTTAGCAGGGGAAAGCAGATTCTCAATTTAGCAAACCTGCAGTAGACAGTAGAACAAATTGTAATTTGCAGCAAGAAAAACTGATAAAGACACAAAAGAGGCATGATATAACAGGGATCCTGCAGTATGAAATCAATTTGTAACCATTTTTACATAGGTATTTCATAAACTTTAAGAGATCGTGGCTTTTAGAGGTGTTACTGCAATTTTCAGTGAAGTACAGAAACCTGAAGATGAGATTTCTGCTACCAAGTCTTGATAACAAGTAGATAAACTATTGAACTTTCCAGAGTGAACCCTCCAAAAAGCAATGATTCTTCAGATATACCAAAGAAAAAGTAGCAGAAGATGCAAAGGAGCAGAAAGAGGAATATTTCATAGCAGTTCAGCTGGATATATGCTATATGTTGCTGAATTAGTTAACATAGCTGTAGATGTGTCTGGCAAAAAGAATATGCGCTGACATTTTTAGTAACTGAATCAGATCAGCAATATATTTAATGTAAATGCTGAGTCTGAGCCCACTCTTAAGATACATGGGTTGCACAACTGACAGGAAAAGAGATGAGCAACAGCCTCTGATCCCATATGATTTTATGGCATCTTCCTTGGTAGGCTTGTCTCACATCTTTCTCCTTTAATTATGTAATTCCAGAGTCTGATCAAAACTACTCAATAGAAGGGTTTTCATTAGGTCTGTGAGGTCTGGAGTTTTTTTAGCTTGGTTATTTTCCTTTTTTTAATATTTATTTATTTATTTGTTTGTTTGTTTATTTTCTCCTTGAGACGTGACTCGCTGTCTCGGCTGTACTTTGACTTCTGCTGATTATCAGTAGACTATATGCCTGCTGCCTCCTCTAGGCAGGCAGTTGTGCTGCTGAATTAGACTTTCTTGCCTTTGTGTTGATGTCTCAGTTCCTTTTACTTTGCAGCTGATTTTAAATGAATCCTTCCAAACTCCCCTCAAATTCTCACTTCAGCTTTGAAGAAGTCTAATCTTTATATGGAAATGTTACATAAATTTGCATTAATTTTTGTTGTAAGCTGTGTAAACTATGTAAAATATCTGGATCCTGAAAGCCTTTGGAAGTGGGCTTGTGTACTAATTGTCACAGTAGAATCCTAGAATCCTAGAATCACAAGGTTGGAAATGGCCTGTAAGATCATCTAGTCCAACCAACTTCTCATTACCACTGCTACCACAAGCTACTAAACCATATCTCACAGCACCTCATCCAGATGCCTCTTGAACACTGCCAGGGATGGCGACTCCACCACCTCCCTGGGCAGCCATTCCAGTGCCTGACCACTCTCAGAGAGAAAAAGTTCTTCCTCACATCTAACCTAAACCTCCTCTTATACAACTTGCTGCCATTTCCCTGGGTCCTGTTTATTGCCTGGGAGAAGAGGCCAAACCCCTCTTCACCGCAACCTCCCTTCAGGAAGTTGTAGAGCGCAATGAGGTCCCCCCTGCGCCTCCTCTTCTCCAGACTAAACAATCCCAGCTCCCTCAGTTGCTCCTCATAAGACTTGTGCTCCAGACCCCTCACCAGTTTCATTGCCCTTCTCTGGACACGCTCCAGGGCCTCAATGTCTTTCTTGCAGTGAGGAGCCCCAAACTGAACACAGTACTCAAGGTGCGGCCTCACCAGAGCTGAGTACAGGGGATGATCACCTCCCTGCTCCTGCTGGCCACACTATTTCTAATGCAGGCCAGGATGCCGTTGGCCCTCTTGGCCACCCAGGCACACTGCTGGCTCATGTTCAGCTGAGCATCAACCAACACTCCTAGGTCCCTTTATTCTTCACAGTCATCCAGCCACTCGTCTCCAAGCCTATAGTGCTGCATGGGGCTGTTGTGGCCAAAGTGCAGGACCCGGCATTTGGCCTTGTTGAACCTCATCCCATTCACCTCAGCCCAGCGATCCAGCTTATCTAAATCCCTCTGAAAGGCCTCCCTATCCTCAGGCAGATCAACACCACCACCCAACTTGGTGTCATATTTACTTGATATTTACTTGACCTAGGCCTAGATATGTGTGAAGAGCCTCTGGGAAATGTAAACCTATTCGTAATTCATTTTCCAACATGTTCAAATTGAAACAAAATGAGAATACAGTAACTGTGACAATAAATGTACGATACTCCAGTATTCACCTCCAAAAAACATTCATTCTGAGTAAGGTATTGCACAGGTATTACACATGTTATAGGTTCAGGTATTTGCAGACTTAAATGTTTAAGTGAACATTTATTGATCACTTAGTAAATGTTAACATTCATCTGAAAAAACATTGATTTAGACAATAAAGGAGTTGCTAGCCCTGTGGAACTGTGATATTTTTCATCATTATAGTGGATTAGTTAAAAGGACTGTAGATGAACTAAGAAAAGCAGAGACAAAGTTATGTACAACTGCATCTGTTAGAAACCATGATTAGCTTAATAGCTATGGTAGATCTGCCTCAAATATGGGTATTAAGTTCAGTACTTTAGATTATCATGATTCAGGCAACCATTAAAATGTGTATTTCAATTATGATCACTCTACCACTGCATCGGGTTATGACTAGAAAGTTCAAAATCACAATGTGAGTCCAGATCCCATAGGTGTGATATTCTTCTTGAAGATCTGTGTCAATATAAGCAAGTTATTATACCTTTTTCCTCCCTTTGTTTAACTTCACATTACTAACTTTAGGCTTAGGTCTTGAAACTGAGATTTTTATTCTTGAATCTGAAATGTATATGATTTTTTTTTTTTTTTTTAAGAGAAAATATACTGGTGTCTGGATTTGTTCCTCACCAGGTGGATGACTTTGCTCTTTCCCTTCTTGAACTTCATAAGCTCCTGACATCCTGTCAGCCCATTTCTCCAGCCTGTTGAGGTTCCTATGGGTGGCATCACAGCCCTCTGGTTTATGAACCACTCCTCTCTGTTGTATGTCATCAGTAGTTAATCAGATTATTAAATGAAGATGTTGAACAGGATTGTATCCAGTACTGTGCCCTAGGATACACCGCTACTTGATGGCCTCTGTTTAGACTTTGTATCACTGATCACCATCTTCTAGGCCCAACTTTTCAGGCATTTCTCAGTTAACCTTACTGTCTGGTTATCCTCACTATGCTTCAACATCTTCTCTGGGAGGATTTTAACAGAGACAATGCCAAAAGCATGATTGAAGTCTAGGTAAACAATATCCATTACTGTCCTCTTATCTAGCAAGCCAGCCATTTCATTGTAAAAAGTTATCAGTTAGGTCAAACTTGATTTCCCCTTTTTGACAACTCCTGCTCACCTTTTTGCCCTTCATGTACGTGGAAAGGGTTTTCAGGATAACTTGTTTCCTCATCTTCTTGGAAATCAAGTTCTGGTTTACCAACCAAATGTTTCAGAATAGTATTGTTTTCCTCAAACAGTTCATAGAAGCACAAAACAGCTCTTTTAGTGATTCTTCATTGCTGTTATGGGCCAGTGATTCTCTCATTCCAACTTTTCTGCTCATGTTAGCTCACAATAGTTTGTTGTATTTTAAAATGTTCTTTGTCTCTTTCTGACAATCTCTAACACAGATAGACAAAGCCTGTTTATACAGCAGAGCTAGCTAGGAAATTTCAGCATGAATACCCCTTTTTGCACATAAATAAGACAATTCATGCTCCAGTAAAATTACTCACATGCATAAAAGCTCTTCTCCAAATATTTTTGTGAACAGTCTGCATGAATTTTCATGGGAGAACTGTGCAAAGAAAGGTGTGTCCATTACTGGATCACTGAGAATTGATAAAACATAAACATGAAAAAATTTATACTTTTTGTACATGATTGAGGTACTAATCCTTTAAACTTTACCATTTTGCAATAAGTTCAGGACTTGATTTCTATGTATGAACTATTTCAATACCAGCAGAAATTTCTCTCTTATCTAAAGTTGGACTAATCCTTGGTAATTTACAATGACTGAAACTTGTGTATACAAAATTCACCTGCTAAATGTTATCAAATCCCTTTGTTCAGATACTAGCTCTTAGGTCAGTAAATACATTAATTTGATTAATTTGAGAAGATTCCACTGATGTCTCCATCCCTTTTCATTATGCAGCTGGCTAATTCCTAGACAAATATTCTGAACAGAGATTCAGAGACCAAGTCCTATTTTATATATCAAAAGATCATAAAATGGCTAGGATTGACAGAGACCCCAAAGATGATAAGGTTTCAAGATCCCTGTTGCAGACAGGGTTGCCAACCTGTCTGCATTGATCACGTACTAGGTGAAATTATGTCAATTCTTCATGCAAATTTCAAAAAAGGGAGAATAGGAAGAGAGATAGTACAGCTTCCAAGTAATGTGGGAAAGCTGGAAGTTCAAGACAAGAAATTTCAGGATTTCATCGTGCATTGAATTACAAAATATTGAAAATATCACACAAAGATGAATGAGCAGATTTTACTCTGTGATGATCAGGAGCCTAATAGAAACATTACTTGAAACAAATGTAATTGGTTTAAGCTTCTGTTGTTAGGCATTCCAACTATCATTCTCTCATCTATCAAGTAAATATTATAGGCATCAGAGCATTAGGAAGTAGGCTTGTCTGAGTCCCTAGGCATCTCTCCTGAATTCACAAATCCAGGTCCACTCAAGTGTGATACATAAATATATATGGAAGTTCTTGGGCTTTGATGACTAGACATTTTACAGAACAAACAAAAACCACAGCATGCTTTCCAAGAAAATTCACATCTGACTCTCATGCATAGGAACCTCACCTCTATGTTTCTTCATTTCTTAGTAGAAGTTACCACCTAGAAGACAGAAGAGGTGCAACTTCTCACCAAATAACAGCTCATATTTTTTTTCCCTACATCATAATGTTACTACAGCCTCTGTAATTATCTGATAGCTATTACCAATCCTTGAGTCAAAAACATTCTGTAGTTGGAATATTAAGGAGAAATGGAGTCCGTTTTTCTCTTCTGAGGAACTTCCCACCTTACCAGCATGGTGAAACTTGCACCATTTTCTTGGGGCATCAGTTTCAGTAATCCTGCTTTCTAACTTTCTGATGAAGACTGATATATAGCACAGGTCCTTGCACTACATCAATCCCTCAATCTTGGAACAGATTTACAGAAGCCTTGGTGTGATAAAGTGCAGTCCTCAGAGCCAGTTTGGAAGCATATAGTGTCATGTGCACCACACAGCTATTCTGAAAAAGCTGGCAGCTACATTTGAACATACATGCTCCATAGTTTGCATGCAAAATTACTCAACTTTGATTTACTTTAAATGAACAGGAATCCCTTAGCTGGCTGGTCCTCATTGAAGCTAAGAAAGAACATTTTATTACTGGAGTTCACAGAGACATAGGTTGGGAACACCTTTTAACTCTTGGTCTAATGGAGAAACATTGGTTAGTGGTTACAGAATTGATTGAGTTTATAAGGAAAATTAATTGGCCATGAAAGAGAAGAAAGGAAAACTGTACACTTTAGTTAACTATCAAATAAAACAGGCTGACAGTTCCTTCCATAGCGAAAGCACTTTAATGAAGTTTTCAGTGCTAAAGTGTGGCAGACAATTTAGAAAACTACAAAAAAAAACATATTTAATGATACCAACTGGGAAAGGCTATTCTAAGGCTTTTGGCCCTTTTTTATATTATTTTTCTTCAACTGCAAGTGAAACTGTAAGTATTATAATGTGTTGGAAAGTCCTTAGGATACACTGTGGTACACTGCCTATTTGCTGTGCTGCAGACGAAAATATTCTGATATCTTGGCAGTAGTCTGAACTATGCGCCAGACAATACTATTGTAATTCCAACTAATGCCTCTAAAGTCACTAAGGTTAAACTAGGCTGATTAGTTCAACAGCAGAACATCTGGTCCTAGGTTTCTGAAGCCATAACAATAGAATACACTGTTTTTGTGTAAGTGATGAAGGGGG
>JAPSGF010000069.1:1623696-1739396 GCA_035772895.1 Perdix hodgsoniae
GTTATTTTTTTACTTTCTTTTTCTGCATGTTTCATGCTAAAAATAGTATAAAAAACTGCATTTAATGCCTGCCTACAGCTCTGGAATGCTGCATTCAATACCTCAGTGACTATTTTTTTTTCAGTATCTGTTCCTATTTAAAATGCTAAAATGGAAATATTACTCAAAAGAATGGTAATTACTAGTAAGAACGATAAATGCTTTCCATCTTCAATAATTAAATCATTTATTTAGATGCTTAAAAACTCAATGAAATTGTCAACTCGGGTGGCCAGTGACCATCACATGTGAAAACACTCTGAGACTACACTGGCAGGTGGATAGATGTAGAAATTTATCTGTCCTTTGCCCAACTGTATTTGTTCACTGGAATAAGTAACCCAGATCTTAGATCAAATGGGGAACAGAAAACCATTCTAATTAGCATATGAGTCTAGATAGTTGTGATCATTTTATTGTATTTAACTGATATTGTGCTGTTATACAGATGGCTTTTATATGTTTCCTTGTTATATTCCCTCATTACATACTTCTAAGATGAATATAAATATGATAGACTTATTTTTCATGCTAATGAACACAAACTATTGAGAAACATCTGACTTGTTGCCAAGTTCATATCAAACTCAGCATTGCTTAATATTACTTTATTGCACTAGGCAAACTCATTTAACAATGCAGAGGATGCCCAGTACATGTTCAGTGCCTTGGTGGGTCTAGATTTTGACCACACTTTAGCAAATGTGGAACAACTGATCAGCAACACCGTTACTACCACTTGATCGTTTTGGCCCTAGTACGAGTACAGAACTCTGCCCAGATTCTCAAATGGCCCAACAAATGACCTGATGTGAAGGTAAACTTTGCATTCATGCTTGATGCTAGTAATAGCTGTGTGGGAATGCGGCGTGGGGGGGAGGGAAGATTTTCCAACAAATTTTCGCAGAACATAGAATGGTTGAAGTTGGAAGGGACTTCTGGAGGCTGCCTTGTCTAGCCCCTGCCACCCAGAGGAAGTTGCCCAGGAACGTGTCCTGGCAGCTTTTGTAAATCTCTATTGAGGGACACTCCATAACCTTTCCACACTCACTTTTTTTAAAATCTGAAGATCAGTGAGTTGCACTACTTGCATATGTTAAAGCAAAAATCCCACCTCAGATTGGTTTCTTACTTATTCATTCAATTCACTCTATATTTGTATGGGAGCTGCTGAATCACAGCCTGAACCTTTGATTAGTTATCTGAGGCAAGCAGTATGTCAGCCCTGGGAGCATAGGTGAAAGCAGTTCACCTGTGCTGCAGGAAGGGGTGGAGCCAGGCTCCACCTCTCCTAGACCCATTTAAGTGCTGACTGCCAGGGAGGAGGGATCTCTTCGGAGAGATCCACTCCTTTGGAGCCTTTTACAGTGAGCCCTCTGCATGGGTAAGCGTTTTTCCTATTTTCTCTTTGTTCCCCTTGTGCCTAACTCTTTGTTGGTTTATTTTCACACCCTGACTATACATCTATTTTTTGACTGTACTTTTTCAATTATATTATTTTTCCTTGATTGTACAATATTCATACTATCTAACCTCAATGTCTATTGAAAATGTGACTTATTAAAATGCATATTGTATTCAAATCTTTGCAATGAAGACAAAGAACCAATGGAGAGAAGGTATTCCCTTAGCATGCACACTTGAGTTGATAAAGTGAATTTACAAGGTACAAAGTGTTTCCTCATAATTTTTTTCATGAATAGTGGATTCATAGCCTTCAGTACTATTTATCCTTCCCATTGCCCAAAGTCTTACTTTTTAAATATGGAGTAATTGGGGTAAAGATTTTGTTGCTATGAAAATCTGGGAGGAAGAAAAACAAAAGTCAGTGCAGCTTCATATAAAGTCAACAAACTCAAAGATCATAAAACCTATAAAACGAGTGCTTTCTTATGTTATGAGGGTCATCTTTAGGTCACAGTTCTATCCAGTGCTCAGGTGTACAACTACATCTAGAGGCTCACTTTTCATTACTTTGTCAGAGGCACAAATACTGAACCTGTCAAACTGTAGCAGTGTGAGCTGTGCTGCACCAAATACAAAGGTAGATTTGCGATCAACTGATTTTACTGCAAATTCAGTAAGTTGCCAACCGTGTAAAAATGTTGTCTAAGACATCAGCTCAAGCAATATTCATGGTGAGGACTGAAATTTCTTCAAACACTTGGGGTTCAATAGTGCTTCTATTAAGACCAATGTCTAAATTCCCATCTGCTTCAAAGACAATTGGAGCCATGATGCATTAATTCAGAATAAAGGAGCTTAATCATATGTGAAAATCAAAAGGTAGCTCAGTGATAACAAGGTCAATTTGTTTTAGTTTGGTTTTCTTTTTAAAAGATTTTGCATTTGGAAGCTATCCAGCTATTTACACACATGTTTATATATTTTTCATTAAGCAGTTGCTAAAAACACAAGTGCAGAGAAAAATGACAGAAGGGTCTGCTACAATAATAAATGATATCACAATGCTCATTTTAAAAGTGGCTGCTAATTAGTGCATATAAATACTTTTTGTTGCCCATGGCAAAATATCATTTTGAAAACTGCTCCCCTTTCTCTACTTGGAAGTGAGATCCTCAGCACTCCATCCCAAATTACAGTGAAGGCAGTAAAATGTCAGTCTGTATGGCCTAAGAAAAAACAGCTTAGAAAAATAAAAATTAATATTATTTTTTGTCATCTGTTTGATTTTTTTCTGCCCATGTTAGACCTTCCTGGATGTAAAACTGGTTAATACACCTCTCTGCTTTTATCAGATTCTTGAAAGTCAGACATTCTGCCCATGTTTAAGACTGTGTGTATCCATTTCTGCCCTCAGGCTTTTCCTTCTCCAGACTGAATAAATTGTGCAGTTTTCTGATGCTTAACAAAAGAATTATTCCAACACTGTAATCAAGGCAAGAAAAAAATACCTCTGCAGAGTTACAAAGATAATATCCAGGAATTTGCTAGCTCAGACTTGCAGTTCATTTAGTTTGGTGATGGATTATTGCATATAACACTGCACATAACAGAACTAGCTCAGAAAGGCAGCAGTTCATTTGCAAGGGGACACAGATGGAGGCTAGAAACTCTTCCAAGAACAGTGTGTGTGCTGCTCATATGGTGATGACATGCTGCACAGTCCCCAGCAGCCACTGGAAAACTTCCCCAACACACTTGAGACCTTGACCCCCAACATGGGAGTAGCTCTTCAGGTATGTGGCTGCAGGGATACCTGGGTTTTCTTGCCAAAGCTGGGAAAGTGGAAGGTAGACTCCTTGTCTGTGGGAGGTGCGTGCTGGTGGAGGATTGGTCTTACTAAGTAGAGGAGAAGCAACAGGAGTTCAGCATCAGAAATTGTGAGGAAGAGTCCTTGTCTGTTGCCTTGACCTGTTGTTCAAGGTTTGATGTTTGCTGGGGGTATCTTTATTAATGACTGAACATATCTGAGATTACTTTGAGCAGAAATTTAGACTAGCTGATTGCCAAAGTTGCCTTCCAACCTCAACTCTCTTTAAGATGCTGTGCAATAGTAGCAATGGTGATATATGCATGCTGACAAGATACACCACACAAACAAATCTGGAGCCTGAAAAACAGATTTACATTGGTAAATCTATAGGTTTGTATAATATATCAGAACATAAATACAGTGAGAAATTGTGACATGGATGATAGAGTAATTTAAATGGATTACTGCTTACAGGCAGCAGGGAAGGGCAAGGGGAATAAACAGCTACAACTTGTCATTGAACCAAAGGCAATCAGCAGCTTGAGTTTATCAGGTGTCATGACAGCAATAAAAATTAAAGGATACGATTAAAATATATATTTTTATCATGCATTTGCCTTTGTATAAGCTGCTCTATGTAAAAGAGATGCTTACTTCCCCCAAAAAAGAGATACCAATTTCTCCCTTTGTCCTTCAGCTTGCCTCTATTTTATGAGTTTTCTGTTACTATGCCACCAGTCCCAAAGCTTTCCTTATGTTCCTTATTACTATGCACAGTTTCGGAAAGAAGGAAGAAAACTCTTAGTGGTTTTGTTTGCTTGTTCTTGTTAGGAAATTTGTATTTATGTAGGCTTTTCTTTTATAATAAGAGGTAAACCAAAATAGCTTTTTCCTTCCCTTTATTTTTTTTTTATAACTATACTATATAGTCATTACTGTAGATTCTGCCTATTCTCTTTTTCAGTATCTTTTATCTTTCCAATTTATATACATATATTTCTATATATTCCATATTTATTCCTATAATATTTCATCATACAGCACTGTATGGTCTGCCATACTCTTTTCAGAGTCAGAATAATAAAACCCAATAACAGTACTCAAGACAACTGCATAACATTTGTGAGAGTTGTGCCTCGTTTCTTAGGAACAAAAGTATATGACTTTGGGATCACTGATACACATTGTGTCAGTATTTAATGAGCTGTACAGCTGGGTTTTTTGCACATTGACACAGTTTGTGTTAAAGTCAGAAATTTGTATTATCTGGGATAAGTGACTGTAAGTTTTCCACTGGCTTCACATCACACTCATTCAGCTCACAGTGTACAAGTGCTGCTAACTTAATTTCAAAACTGGAAACCTCAGTGAGCTGAAAGTTGTTCTCCTTTTGTTCTTCAGCTCTCTCCCCTATGGATTTTCAGCTGCCATGCAAGCAATCCCAGAAATGCCCTTAAACTCTCATAGAGCCACACAATGCACCTCCATGCCCTTCCACCCTGTTATTGGGTTTTGCTGCTTGCACATCCGCTTAAATTGGTAAACACACATGATTATATTTAAGGTGTGCATATGAGCATTCATAAATTGGCTGAAATCTCAAATCTAAGGTGTACACAAGTGTTTTCTACCTCACTGCTAATGGGCAAAGCCACAGTGCTGAAGAATATACAAAGAAATCAATGCTTTCACATTTCAACAATCTAGGAAACTAATATATAATAATGTGTTCTTTCAGCAATAAGTGGAAGTTTAATGGGAAGACATGAACAGAGACAGAAAATGCTGCCAGAATAAGAAACCAATTAAGTAATGTCCATATGGATTACAGTGTGAGCACAGCGGCATGCAGAACAGAGGGACTGAGTACCATACGGAGTGTCAACAGTGATTCCATCTGGGTGTTTTCTTTACTAAGGAGACCCACTATTTTATTATGCTCATTCTGACTTTGGATTACACACATATTAAAAATGTTTGAATTATTTTTATTTTACTGTGATTCATTTATGGGTACGCACTACAGTAGGAAGCATGCAGCTTTTAGTTATAAAGAATAAACCTCTGCTGCTGAGACTCAGTAATGTAAGGTCAGATTGAAAGTTTTCTGGCAGTTGGTAGCAAGAAGCAGCAAAAAAAAAATTGAAATATCAGAGAAGCAGAGATGGAAGAAAATTACAAGGCTGCAGATACGTCCCTACTTCTTTTTACACCCCAGGGGGAAATTAATCTGCAATTTTTTCTCAACGTTTGTTTAATTCTCCATTCAGCCATATAATAAAGGGAAGGGAAGAGGAGGAAAGATGATTCAGTCATCAAATCCTCTGCAGTCTCTCTCTTAGGTGCCCTGCCCAGAGAACAATGAATCTCCTTGTACCAGACTGCACAGGATAAGTCATAACCTTTTGTGGAATCCTATATCTCAAAAATCTGTTATGTACTTTTTGTACATAGAGGATATTTTTTGCAAGACCATTTCACTTTGCACTGCAGCAGAATCACATAATCAATTACACATCCTAGCTGAACGATTAAAATCAGCATATCATGCTCTAAAGCACTTATCTAATCATGCTTGGTGTCTTACGTAATGCTCTTCTTATTGCTAGCGCTGTGTGCTTCTTAATGATAAATAAATGTGTTGGCCCTAGATAGTTCATTAAAATAAGGGTCTGATAAGCACTCATTTCCTAATTCAGTATAGATTGCACACAGCCTCTTTGGGAGTATCCAATGATGTTAGCTTCATTCTTCTTCGCATGTCCTACCCATCGTGAAAAGGAAGGCAGAGCAATGAAGCAAAATGGCAAAGACCATGCTTATTTGCTCCTAATGCTTTCCTCCTACTGCAGGAAGTCTTGCTTCTTCATCCTATTGATTCATCTTCAAGCATTTAGTTACTGATTGCTCTGTGACTCAAAGGCCAAGAGATAAAATGAGTTTTGCAGAGTTCTCACCTATGATGCTTGCATCAGGGATAGAGACAGTATGCTGGATTAAATATGTTTGTCTTCATTCACTAGGACCTTTCTTCATTTTCTAGAGTCAATCTGTTTTCTGTGCTTGTAGACCTAAATCTATGCAAAACAGCTTGCTACTTAAAAACAGAATTATGAAAGGAAATTGTAATACCCAGCTATCAGATGCAGTCTGAATTTTGCATGACTAAATTTCAGTTTTTGACTGCTCAAGAGCAACAAGAACCTTCCATGTCACACATGTATGCTTGATAAATTGGACTGGGCAGTAATAAGAAACTGGAAATGTGGAATGTGGCACCAAGACAACTTCAAATATAGTAGAGGCAAATAGTGTGCATATTTGCAGACACATTTTAGAAAAGGAAAATATCGAAGTTCAGCTATTTCAGCAGTGTTTCATTGTATAAATATGGCTGCAAGAGTAGTAATCTGACTGCAAGTCTGACACATTCTAAGTTTTTCTAATATATTTCTGTTCCATCGAAGAAGCAACAGATTTCTAAACAGAAAATAAATTTGTATTGAAACAAGAACATGGAGACCATTCTTTTGTGTAGGTTTTCTGAGCAGGAAAGAATGATTTAGGAGGTGCAAAGGATGTGATTTTTGTTACTTTACAAGGGTGACTGGAATACAACAGTAAAACGTACAAATATATGAAATATCAGCCATTCTTAAAACATGGAAAGAAAATTATTTCCTAGATCTGTAACTATAGAGACTGATTTTGCAAATATTTGGTATTCCTGATTTTTAGGCTTGCAGCAGGCTCCCTTCAGCCAGGATTTCTCTCTCATCCGTCCCTTCAAGAAAGGACCTACCTAGGTTGTTTTTTTCCTTTATCAGGGCAGTATGATGTAGGCCAGAGGCTTACAGACTAGTCTGAATCCTTTGAAGTATCTGGAAGTAAACTCCAAGAGGATTTACATAAAAAACTAAGCATATCTTCCATATTACCATAAAAAAACCCTGAGTGATACAGAGCACACTTATATGACACTGTATTTGTACTTCCAGTTGAAATTTTTAGGCTTTATATTTTCCTATAATTTTCATTTCTAATATAATCATCAGTAATTTCTCATGCAAAATCTCCCTCCGGAAGGTCTCTTCTCATTTTTTTAGAATTTTCTTTAGCCATTTGAAACGTTATGTGCATCTGTCTTTTTTTTTTTTTTTTTTTTTTTTTTTGGGGGGGGGGGGGAATAAAAGAAAAAATTATATAAAAAACTTTTTTATTTATGGTTTTCCAAGGAAAGCTAGAAAAAGTAGTTTCCATGCATCAGTATAGTACCCCTAAAAAAGTATCAATTACTTTTACATTACTTGTTCTGTGTGCTGCCTTTCTACAACTTCAGTCTAGTATTTTATGGTTACTATTGATAGTTCTGTTTAGTCCACAGTCCCTGAGTCTGGCAGCCTTAGGGCTTTTTATGTTACTTGTTTTTCCCTTTTAGTTTTTGAAAACTACAGAGCAAAACAAATAAACAGAAAGACAAACAGAAAAGCTCACTCTTTAGCAAGTATAATCAAACACGGAATCAATTGAAGCATTTTTAGATCAAATATGTGAAAATGAAAAAACATGCCTACAAAGAAACCACAGCACTACCCGGAGAGCCATATGTAAAAAATGTAAAAACTCCTTACTGGATGGGAACAGAGTTTCCTATCATAATCTGAAGAGTAGAAATGATTCAACTAAAATAAAAGCATTTTAATTCTGGAAAAGGATATGATTTAATAATTTACATTAAAGTTAGTATGGATTGAATTTCTGGAGGCCAAGCTCTGTATACATCATTTCTCAGATTCACCTGTCCCCTTCGATATTTATAACAGTTTCTTTATTCACCAGAGCTGATTATAAAATATACACTTAAAATATGAGTATCAGATTGTATGTCATATACCACTTTTGGTTTTGCCAGTCTTGCAGTCAGGTGAAAATTTGCCTTTTCCCTCCTAATCACTTTCACCATGTGAGGCTATTAAATCTTCTAGTTTTGCATTATGTTTTCTTTTATTTACTAACCTTTGCAGTTCCTAGAGCTTTGGAATCTTTCCTCAGACTGAAATCATAAGTGCTTTGCTTTGCTTAAATGCTTTGCTATGCTTGTGCATGCTTTTAACACGTCCACATGAAGCAACTTCATATTATACATCCTGTTTTCAATTTTTTAAATTTTTTTTAATAACTATTTACAGGTTTTTCTGGAATTTCCCTGACTAGTTCTCTTAAAATAATAATAATAAAAAAAAACATATTTCTTTAAGGAGTGCTAAGGTTCCCGAGTTCCTTTCAGAGATTTAGGAAGCCAACCAATTTTGTGAAAGCACTTGGAAGATGTGCAGAATAGTCAAATAACTGGATATCTGCTGAGCAGATGGTGTAGGACTCGTCTGTACTGCCCTTTCTATTTTAAGCCTGCACTACCAGAACAAAGAATACAAAAGTTTTCAAACATCCACTTCCCATCCTCCCTCAAGGCCTAGAATCTTTCTTCTGCTTTCTTGGAGAAGCCAAGAATCTGATCTCTGATATTCAACACTTCTGCACTTTCAAAAACTGTCTGTCTACTTGTTGTGTGCAGTTTTATATTTTCTGAATTAATATTATATATTTTGGTTAGCACAGATCTTAATTTTCTATCTCCATGCCTGGCTAGGTGTGCTTACTGTCAGAGCCAAGCAAAAACCACAAGAATCTAATACAAATCTGATACTACTACCTACAGTAAGACTAAGCATGAAGATATTAAGGCCTGTCAACTGTCCATTCTAATTTTATAAAAATCTTTTGGAATTTCTTCTCCTGGGATGAATTCTACTCAGGAGATTAAATATCAAGAACATCAACTAATTGCAATTTGATCAAGCCATAGAGAGATAAAATGTGATTAATGTGAAAACTTCTTTAGATGGACACAGCTCCAAAACTGCATGCATTTTCCCTAAAATGGCAGTAATAAACAGTAATCTTCTGCAGCTTTGTTGCATTATCAAATTGTTATTTACTGCTTAGACAAAGTATTAATTAAATACGTATCCTACAACAAAGGTGAATTGTGTAAAAATATCTATGTAATGCTTTGAACACACAGCAGTCTCCCTCTTCCTAGGCAAAACACGATGTCCACTCTTTTCTATCTACACTACATTCTCTGCCACTTCACACTGGGTAATTTGGGAGGTCAAAAACATATAGAGAAAATGTAGCTTGATTGTGTAGGCTATGCTTCATCACCCATCCTCCAAAATAAAACTGGATTATCCCATTTAAGGCCAAAAAAGCATAACGTTAACTCAAAATTACAGACTTAGTAGACATTCATTTCCATGAGTTCAGAAAAAGCAGTCCTTCCAATTCATCAAGGCAGTTATTCCAATTTCAGTGCATTCACTGCAAAAATAGTGCAGTCATGAATAAGTAGATAGATAGATAAATGAATAACAAATAAGAATAACATCAAAATAAACATACTTTTATTATTCAACTTTACAAAACAAAAGCAAACAAACAAAAAAACGAAGAAGGCTAAATATATATATATATATATTTATTATTTTTTTTTCCCCCTAGACTTTTCTTCCTCTCTTCCTTGTATTCCGTACAGTGAAAGTGTTCCAGCTGTGGCAAATATTGTTCAGGCATGGACTGGCAATACATTTTTCACTTTGATATTCATAAGTATATATTTTCTTTTAAAAGGAAGAGTTTTATTGCAGTTAGATTGGTAGTTAGTGATGTTATATATTTGGATTGCTTTCCCAGTTTTCACTTTGTTTATAACTAGTATATGTTCCTTTTTATTTATGTATTCCACCTCCTCCCCCCCCACCAATTATTTGTACATCCTCCTACTTACCTACTACAAATTACTAGTCCAGCTCCTTCACTTATTTTCTTCTGATAAAACTGCGAATCAAATTCTATATTTTTACTTGAATAATTCCATATTTCTTCAAAGAACATCAAAGCACTCTTTGATCAAATGTGGAATGATCAAAGACTAAGCTTGTTAAAAAAAAAAAAGAAAACACAAAGTGGAAATTCTATTGCTTTTCTTCACTTTTATCTTAGCTCTTTGCTTTGATTATGTGTTTTATTGTATGAAGAAAGTTCATGCTAGAGCAATGCAAAACAAAAATTGAGGGCCAATAGGAGTATTATTGAGGTACTTGGCCATTTCATGGTTACTGTTTTTAGGTTAACTCTAGCTTGTTTTAACAGGAGTTATGCATTACTGAGAACAACATCCTCATGTTCAGACGTAGGTTTCCGCCTCAGGTTAAGTTGGACTTTCAATTCAAAAGGGATCTACTGGTAGCAAAGTAATGCCAGTTCTATGTTCCTGATTAACACCGTAATGCAATGGAGTCCTGAATATTCTGAGAGGCTGATGCAATCATTCTGCATTAACAATCCAGCCTGTAGATCCATTCTATACAATTTCTGTTTATGTCTAACTCTATGTTTGCAATATGTCTCTTGAATTGAAGCTAAGGTCACTTGAGATGTTAATTTATGTGGAGATAGCTTGATTGATAGCCACATTAGAAATAAGCAATAAAACTGGTGAATAATAAGAATTCATATAATGAATTCAATTATTAAAAAAATCAAATAATAAAAATAATTATTAAGAAATTAATTAAAATTACCTGTATGTATTCATCCACATTTGAGCCCATATTTTTTTAAATTTATTTGATACGAAAGTTGTCATCATATTGTCTGTACAAAGTGTCTCTAAGTACAAGAGATGCTCTGAATGTAATGCCTCCTATTTTATTATGTTGGCCTGCAACATCAGAGACAGGTGTTAGTGGAACAGCAGTAGAGCCTGAACCTTGCCACCAATATTACATTACGTTTTGATGCCATATGACAGATGGGAACAGAGGGACAATCTGACAAAGTGACATCTGACATGGACATGCATATGAAGCAAAGGTATGTCATTGAATTCCTCCATGCAGAAAAAATGGCACACGCTGATGTTCACTGCTTGATGAACATTTATGGGGACGAAACAGTGAGCGCAGTGAAGTGGGGGTGATGCATTTCGCAGTGGTGACTGCAACATGAAAGGCAAGTCATGTTCCAGATGGCCATACACAGTCATCATACACAAAAAAGAGCAACTTGATCAGCTTATCCAGGCAAATTGGCAATGGTGGTGACTATATTGAAAAAATAATGTTTTGTGGCTGAGAATTTGCTCTCAGACAGTGTTATTGTGCTCTGTGTATCCGTTTTAGTTTCTATGGAAATAAATATGAAGCACTACTTTTGGAGCCACCTGCATATTTATTACAAGGGTTCTTTTACAAGGACATTAAAGCAGTCACATTAATATCATAATATCAGCAGATTTTCCATGTGTAGATGTTGTCTTCCATCTTGACTTATCATATTTTAGATTACTATGTTTTTATTAATTCATCCATGAGTACATTAATTGAAGATTATTATATTTTAGGATTACGTTTCCAAACAAAGTGTTCAGGCAGGCTCACTCATCTCACAAAAATGGCTTGAAAAGGATAAAATAGTTATTTCATAAATTTTCAGGATATTCATGAAATCCAAATTTTTTGAACAATTGTTACCTAAGCAGTCAAAAAGTTCAGGCTAGCTAGGTAGTCACATAAATAAACAGCAGACAAAGTCTGAAATTCACACTCTTTATTGGTCCCAGCAGAGGACTAGTATTGCCTTACTCCTCTTCAACCTTGCCCTCTCAAATTTTTATCACCACTTTTCTCTGAATCTCACATCTTATTCCATCCTCATTTCTTGAGCACTACACTCAACAGAACTGAATTAATCTTTTACTAAGACTTATAAAGATGGGAATCAGTGGAAAAAAAAAATAGGTAAGGTTACAAATGTACTTTTGGAGGTAGACATTTCCAAAAGACTTGGTTTGATTTGTCAGAGACGAAATGCAAATTGAAAGATGACTTTATCTTTCAGTGTGAATATATTCACACAAAGGAGATGAGTGGCTATTAATCTACCAACAGGAATATAGCAATGAGAGGATTAATGACTGAAGGCTTAAATCAGTGAAATTTGAACTGGAAATATAGTACAAATTACTAGCTATGTCTTGTGTGCTTCACTACTGTAATTAATTTTCAATTAGATTTATTATTCAGTTCTTAATATTTTTTCAGTTACCCCATAACTGCTTTTCAAGTTAATGTTCTCAATCTAGTGAAATCAGTTATTGGCAAAATACAGGAATTACTGGCTGAAATGTAAAGATGTATGATATACAAAGTCAAAGAAATACACTCATAGATTGAAAAAGATCAGGGAAATGTACATTTGATAACAAGTAGAGAAGAATGTTAAGAAATGATAGGAAATACTGAGAATGCTGAACTGTGACATGTTTTTCATCAGCCTTCATTAAAACAATAAATTTCAAGCATGTAGTTACCTAATATTTTTTAATAATAGCAAAAGATGTTTTAAAGTATCAGCCTGGAAAAAAAAAAAAAAAGAAGGAAAAGTTTACAGAGTAATTTTGTGATAATTTTGTGATAAAGGGAAATAAATAAACATAGCAAGTTTATTCTTAGTTCTGAGAAAACCAGGCTGTATATATTTCAGCATAATTTTGTAAACATTCTGCAGAAGTACATATCATATACAACACTAATATTATTATTATAATAATATATGATTTTGTATAATAATATACAATACTCTCTTAAAATGACAGTAAATGGAGGCTGATTTAACTGCTATATGGTAGTTGCAAAACTAGTTGGATAACCACAGTTGGAAAGCAGTTAACATAATAAAATTCTGAGTGTTCAGCCCTGTCTTCGGCAGGGGATTTAGAACTTGGTGATCCTTGAGGTCCCTTCCATCCCGAGCCATTCTATGAATCTATAACATAAAGAAGCCTGTACTAAGTATCCGTTCACTGACTTCATTAATTACATGGATGGCAGAGCAGAGAATGTTAATTGAATCTGCACCAAGGTGAGAGGGACAGCACCTAAATTTCAGCACAATACGCAGATGACAAACTGTAAACATAATACATAATAGGACTGGGGAGACAGGATGGAAAAAAAAAAAAAGGTGTCTAGTTTGCAGATATGTAGAAAAGAATTCAAGAACTATAGTACATCAGAAACTGAAAACCTGCTCTCTTCTCTAATTATCATGAGTACAGCTCTGGTATTCATTTGATTGACTACTGGGATCCAAAAAAGATAGGAGTTAACTTGACGAGGCTTAGAGAAGATTAGCAGGTGGTCAGAGGTTTAGGAAAGAGGATATAAGAGACAGGACTGGGCAACATTGTAGCCTTAAAATAAAACTGAATGAAGTCACCAAGAAAACTTGATTAAGTAAAAGAATGTAGGACAAAAGAAAAATTAGTTTATTCCTGCATTTCAGTGGTATACAGAACAAGAAGTAACGGAACAGCAAAACTGAAGCAAAAAAAATATTCTACATACATTCTACATACATATTCTATGTAATGGAAAGGACAGAGATAATGACATGGGTGACTACTGAATCTCAATTATTAAAACAATTCACAAGCTAGATAATGTCTGGGTTTGGGATAAAGTTGAAACCTTGATATAGTTGAAAATGATGTGGTTGATGCTCCTGATAGAGCTATAAATCATGAGGAAGCACAGTACCTAGAACAAATAACGAGGCAGATGACATTTACATAGGTTAGATGGGTATGGTCACATAGATTGCATTTAAATTCATATAAAATTAAGTGCGGTGGCCATATTAGGAAGGTTAAGGGACGTTTTGTCAAGCATTCATAACAAGAGGATCACACATGATATTCATTTGAGATTGCCACAGAATAGGTACTAGTCTTAAATCTATAAAGCCTCATTATTAGACCTTGAAGAAGACACCTGCAAAGAGCAGTTTTCAGCTAAATTTACTAAATCAGTGGATTCACTCATCTATATTTTATTTAAATAAAAAAAAATTAAGATATGCTACTTCATTAACAAGATGTTATAGAATTACTACTCAAAAACTAAAATTTCAGAGTTCTTCAGAAAACTTGGAAAGTTTGAAATTCCGAGAGGAATATTATATTTTTCTCTCTGGATTTTGCCGAGTAATTAAACAAGTTCCAATTTATATTTTTGCACTAACTTTTTGACAGAAACCAATTCAGTATGAATGAAGAGATATTCTGTGGTTTTCTGCATTAAAAATGCAAATAACTTGAAAAAGGTGTACAGAGGACATTAAATGATGACCAAGTGATTTTTTTTTTCCAAGTACGTACTTGACAATATAGCAAACTCAATTATTCCTCACAATTCACATTTCATGCTTATATGCACATAAAATCCGTTGTTCTAGTGCTCTCGTGGCTTTCAAAGTTGTTATTTACAGAGTTTCAAGATGACAGCAACATAGCTATAACTTCTTTGCTGGACTTCAGTTCATTTGTTTGTTCCTCCCTGTGGTAATTTCACTATGTCTTCTGCCTGCGTTCTAACTCCCACTGCTACAATTAGATCTGAAATTTAGAGCTACCAGACTGTAGAGTTATGCTACCTACTACCTACTATCCAAGGGCAATTTAACCATTAATTACTGGAGCACCAGTTAACATTCCTCCTTTCTACTAATCAAGATCCTCAGAGCTCAAAAACTTTCCCTCATCCCTACATGTAAATCTCAAGGCTGAATGTTCCATTAATCTCACACTGAATAACAAGTCTTAAATCATCCTTTAAACTACCTCATAATTTCAATGGAAATGAAGCAAAATCTGGAGAACTGGAATGAAAAATGCAAGGGAAATCCACCATGGAGAGCAAGATTCTGCATGCTTTTACATTGCTGTATCTGTTCATGTATCTATTTCATGGATGAAAAAACCTGAAGGAAGTATACAGTTCATAAACACTGCCATAGATTCTGATTTTAAATACTTTGACCCTGTGAGACCCCATCTGAAGTACTGGTTTTCCCACTACAAGAATGATGCAGAGTTGCTGGAGTGGGTCCAGAGGAGGGCCTGCGAAAATAATCAGAGTACTGGAACACCTCTCCATTGAAGAAAGGTTGAGAGAGCTGGGCTTGTTCAGTCTGGAAAAGAGAAGGCTGTGGGAGGATCTCATTGTGGCCTCCCAGTACTTGAAGGGAGCTTTTAAATATGAGGGAAAACAACTTTTTACCTGGGCAGATAGTGATAGAACACAAGGAAGCAGAGGGCTGGGGCTAGATGATCTTAAAGATCCCTTCCAACCCAAACTATTCCATGGTTCTACACATGATATTTCAACTGTATTACTGATGCAGGCTTTCTTGTATTTTACTTTCATTTCTCATCCCCTTTCACTTTTCTTTAGTTTTATTTTTATTTTTTGTATCTTCAGTCTCATTTAGCATACAGAGACCAAGAATATATTGCTTGGATTTCATTGCTGCTCCTGCAGGCATACTACTGAATTCCTTCTGGACATATAGCCTAGAGCTTTATGTTACAGCCATTGTTTCTCTGGAATTAACATTAGACTTACTCTCTTCAATCTTATCTGTTTTCTTTCCTTTTTGATAAAAACTTTACATTTATGTCAAGGTTATAAATCTCCTCTGCCAAAAAATCTTCTATCTATAACAACTTTTTTTGCCAAATCTCTACTCTATATGATATATATGAAATACATTGATGGAAGACCCTAAGGTCTTCCTAAGGTCACAGGTCTCTGTATTACAGAGGTTACTAATTTATATTAATAGCATGTGACCTTGTACAAAGTACAAAAATGTCAGGAGGTAGTAATGAGGACATTTTATCCCTGAACATACAAGAGTTTTGTCTGATAGAAGATGAGAGCAAGAATGTGCTTTAGGCAGAGGAATTTGGAAAGCCGTTTTCATTGCTTTCCAGGTACTTGAGCCCAGGATGTCTTCTATATTTCTGAATTCAGTTCCCAAAGAGGAAATAACATGTATAACTTTTCCTGATACTAAGAGAAGACCTAGAAGAGCACTAAGCATATAAGGTCCTCTATACAAAACAAGGCACAAAATATTTTTTGGCCATTTTGATACATGGCCACATAACTTACATTTCAAAGCCCAATTCACTCTGCTTTCTGAAGATGAAGAGTAGTTAAGCCTGAGGAAACCATCACCTTCACTGTACTTAGTAGCCCAATGTCCCCGTGTCATCTACAGTTGCTTAGGATTCACTAAATAGGCAACATTCCTTGCAAAATATGAATTCACAGATTTTCTCACAGAGTATTTTCAATTTTCAGTGAAGTTATACTACTGTGCTCATATTTTCTGACTTTTACTTCTGATACATCATTTTTCTTATGGTAGTTATGGTCTCAGGTTGCAAAATTAATGTACTTAGACTGCAGAAAAGACAAGTTTCTAGATGAACATGGCTGTGTACTTTTTGCTTTGGTCTTATTTATCATGTACAAAACTCTTCAACAGAAATCGGATTTAGTTTGTTCTCCTATTAAAAAAAAAAATATTTTCTTTAAATTTGAATATTCATATACCAGGTTACTCACTTGGGTCAGTATGTTCTTATATGTTACTTAGGAGGCATTTAATTTTTATTTTGTCCCAGTAGGGCTGTTTTCAGTTTGACTGCCTATTAGCATTGACATTTTCTCCCTAAGGCTTTGTTTTTTGTTCTTTTAAAACACAGTTGGGAAAATTTCATGGAGTTTATGCAACTTTCATCCCAAAGAAAATATTTCTGTTTGGTCTTTGGCTATTCTGCTGCTGACATTTCATGACATTTTCCATTTCCTCTTCTTGTTGATAGTTTTGCATTTTCTTTAAAGTAAGCTAGTCTTTGTGAAAGTGTTTGCTTTTTTCTGTTTGTTTTTTTCCCCTGCATATTTGTTTCTTTTATGCCCTCTGCATGAAGTATATTTTACACTGGGCAGAAGCTAAATATGTTCAGCAGAAGCTGAGCCCCCCCCCCCCCCCCCTTTTTTTTTTTTTTTTTTTTTAAATCATTCAGCAGACTACTTTGTAGGTATTTGCTTTAAAACTAAGTAAGCAAATCTTGTAACAACTTAATGTTGGAAATTCATGTTCAGAAAGGCCAAACAGAGAGACTTTTTGTTTCACCTGCTGACTGATTTCTAAACTTCACAGGATACTTACTGTGCTGACTAAAACACAAGATTTTTTTTTTATATTTTGTTTTCCTTAACAGTTGTTTCAAAGGTGTCAGATTGGATGTGGTTGGATCTACAGCTGCACTGCTAATGACGAATACTGCTGAAGAGCTTTCAGAGATATATGATGTATCTCTCAAGCACCAGAGATGAAACACCTGCCAAGATGTAAATAGCGTTGTGGCTTACAACTGCAGGATCATAAACTACTGATGCTTATAACAGCATTTTTAGAGGCTCTCAGTCTGAGCACAATAATAAAAGTAATTGGCTAATTGGAAGTCAGCTATCAAAAATAAGAAGTTTTAAGGTTAAGTTTTCCAGAGGTGATTTATTCTTTCTTAATCGTTCTTAGATTTCAGAATGACTTTGGTTGGTAGGGAGAAGATATCAATTTGAATCAGCAGTGCTAAGGGATTAAAGAAATGTTTTCTGAAAACAAAGGCTCAGCTATATGGCTGGCCTCTGGATTATGTCATTCAATTTTTAATCAGTAATATTGAGGTTTTTTGAGTTTCAGCTTTCCTCATTTCCACAAAGCAAGTGATCACCTACTGTGTGTATGAGAGAGGGGCAAAAATTTGAAAGAGAATTGAATTTCCCATATAATCAAAACTTTCCAGAAGTCAAACATTCTCAGTGTGATTTTCATGGCAATTTCACTTGTATTTTTGGGGTGTAGTTGGCAAAGTGTTGGTAGCTGGAAGCTCTGCAGGGGTGGCCTATGTTGAACTGCCCTGTGCTGAACACATGCACATCCAGTCAGTTCTGCAATGAATCCACCACAGAGCATGGCTAGACCCATCAACCAAGTTGGCGTACTGCTGTGAAAACATGTTTAAAAAAGGCCATAGACTGCCAGACAGAGGTCAGGAGATGTTCTGTTGCAGAGCAGATATCCCCTGTAGCTTGCAGAGAGCCCAGGCTGGAGCAGAAAAGTGTCAGGAGTCAACAAATCACCTGAATGTCTGAATTTCCTAAATATATGTAGTAGTTACACAACATCTTTGCATGTTCATCATTTTACAACTCAGATAACAAGGATAAAAACTGTAACATTTCTGGATTTATCTGTTTTATGGAATACTATAGTTCCAACCAAGCATAACTAAATTTTAAGAATGTGTTTCTCTCCAACTGTGCTGTTGATTTACAGGACTAATAGGCTATCAGAATGGACTGGGTAACTGAGCATGTTACTCAAAAGTTTGTTCCTGTTTTTTATTTCTGGTTGGGTTTTTGTTGTTGTTTTTGTAATTATTTCCAGTTTTTTAATCTTTTTAATTTCTTAACATAATTTGGGGTTATTTTCTGTGTTTTCTCAGTTCCTGAATTGCTACTAGCTCTGAGAAAATGTGCCTTGTGCTCCCACCTCTAGCATGAGTGGCATTACTGTATTGGTATCGACATACCAATACCCCACTGTAACGTTGTTCAAGCAGATTTTGATACAGGCAACTAGCACTGAAAAATATCCAGTTTGGTTTTGATTAAAACAGTACTTGTCCATAGAATAGATATATTCTCATTTGTGTATCTTAGCATTAATGCTTACCTTGCATGAAGCCATCAGTACCTGAAGAAACTCCAGGCACCATCCCAATCACTTCTGCTATTGGCAGAAGCATACATAAAGAGAATAATCTCTGCAGAACTGCTGAATACCCTTCTCATTCTAGAAAAGAAAAAGAACCAGGGAGGTGATGAAGGCTTCTTATCATGGGCTTCCCAGAACTGAAGCCATATGACAAGATGCTGGATGCATTACGAGGTAAAAACCTGTCATGAATTAGGCTTCTAGAGTTTCACAAAGAAGCTGGGATGTTATTGCCCAAGACTGACCCAGGTTATTCCACTGACAATTCAACTTTCATTTGCTACAGGATAATGCTGATGAACTGACTGCATGATTTGTCCTTGTATAACTTGTATGTAAGGAAAATTAATGTATTCATATTGCCTTCGTATCAAAAAACAGTTAACTAGGCAACACTGTCCTACACAGGAGTGGCTACCATTATTAAATCTATACAGACAAGCCAATTGCTTTCCCCCACATAAATATTTCTCTATACCTTTATATACATTCTGATGCTGAAGATAATAATGAAATAATGCTGCTCCCTGTTCTTTTTTACCACTGGTATGTGGTAGAAAACTTCTCCTTGGATATATGATCCCATGAACCTCAAAGACTCCAGAGATACCATGAAATGTCCAATGCTAGTATCAAAAATAATAATAACTGCAGTAAAAAGGGACTTTGTAGAGATGTTATGAGGTGGAGTAGATGACTGGAATGTGCTTTATATTCTCTGTAGCTTTAACTTTGTTTCAGTTTTCTCATGGGAAGTACAAATTATATCCCTGGCTATCATTTAAGTGACATTTTGCAGATCACATAGAGCTATATAAAAAACTCATACACATTTGAAGCAGGTTTAATTCAGGCTTGATCCATTTCAAGAAATTGCATTCTCTCACTATAAATCATTATTTATAGATCTCCCTGTTAAATGTTAAGGTTTCCGTTACAGCTGCCTCTTTTTAATTGCAACTCCTTTTCCAAACAAAAGCATTATGTCTTGTTTGTTTTCTGTTATGTACATTTAAACTGATCTTTAATTTACTTTATTATTTTTGGCAAGATCAAATAAAGGCAGACATATTGAAAAACTATCCAGTATTTACATATTTATTATGCTAAGTGGTTCTAGAAACAATTAATCACAAGAGCTTTCATCTTTTTAAACACTTTGTGCAGCTGTTAGAATTCAATCGCCACAGGTATTGAGATAAAAAACGATAATAATGTACTGATTAAATCTCAATGATAATTCCAACAAAACTGGTGATATTTGACTGCTTGTAATTTTAACTGTTCGAAAACTTACAACTAAATATTTCCAAAATTGCTTCCAATGTAGAGTAAAATTCTTTTAAGCCTAAATCAAAGTCTGTTGTTTGGGGTCGTAATACAATGGCCTGATGTACGTTGCCTTTGGCTATGGCTGTGCTGGGTAAAGCCTAAATCAGAGTCTAAATCAGAGGAGATTCAAACATATAATTCTTCTGAATTACCACTCTTTCACTTCATGAGAACTCACATGAGACTCAATCCTGAGTGAGTTTTACCCCTGCAATATATTACTGCACTGAGAAATATGATTGCAACATCATTTAAATTGATACTGTTAAATGAGCTTCAAAAATCATTCACACACACACAAAAACAACAACAACAACAACAACAAACAGTATAAATTTAGTACACAGTTTCTTAACTTTGAGATTTACTATTAAAGAGACATAAACACTACCTTTTGCTACACATCCATATAATAGTATTTCCTATCCCAGAGCTTCAATAGATTTACATTACTGTTGTGGTCCAAGAGAAGTCTTTGCAATTTCAATTCCTGTCTAAATAATCTGTGAACTGTTATTAATTTCAAGCATCAAAGTTGTCCATTTGTACCTTCTCCAGCAGTCACCCAAAATAGCTGTATCGTTTCGATCAGATGTGCAGGCCATCCAAAGTGATCACATTCAACTGACTTTTATTACTTATTTTTTTTACCACCATATTTCAGGCAAAGCAATCAGATGTTGGAATAAACCTTATGAAAATAGTTTATTAATGTATCATTTAAATAATCAGGCAGCTCTTGTTCCAGCTTACATTACTGTGCTTAAATACAGAGATTACAGCATACAAATGTTCTTGGGGTCATAAGACAACAGTCTGTTATACTTTTTTTTTTACCTACAGCTAAAGGTAAAGCCAGTGCAGTTCTTCACATCACCTTTCCCACTAATGTCTCCTTAGATCTATTGACTTAATCTAGGTATTGACTTTCCACATTAGCATAAACTAATAGTAGGTAGTTTTTTTTCAAGCCAGATAATTTTAAAGAAGTCAGTGATGACTGAGTGCACTTTTAGGTTGGCAAATAGAAATGGTGATAACTCTCTGAGGCGATGACACTGAAAGAAAAGCTATGAACTAACATTTTTAACTGTCTGAGCTGCATCTGAATAATATATCTGACTTAAAACTCAGAAAGGTTGAGAGTCTGACTAAGAGTTTGAAAATAACTTATTGTTACATCTAGAGTCTGCAAAAGATCACCTAGGTTCATTCTAGATAACATAACTGAGTCACTAGATACTACAGTTATTTATATTTCATTTTTAATGATTTACTTGTGGGTCATTAATTTTAAACTGAATTAAGCTTTTCTTTTTATTTTTACAGTGCTCTTAAATGTTGTATGTGCATTTTCTGAATATTCATACTTCTGAATTCAAATGCACAAGGAGAAGTAATTTCCAAAACATATCAATTTTATGACATCTGTTAACAATTAAAGTTTTGATTTTAACTCAATAAACATTTATACCTAAACTGAAAGTTGTTAAGTTCTGTTTTTATTGTATTTGACCATCATTAATATCTCTGACATCTACCATTAGTACTTCTAGTACAAAATGTCACAGATGTTGTAAGTAATATATTATTTTTTCTATTTCAGTCTAGACATATGGCTAAAAAATGGAACAGCTGTATTTGTTTGAACAGCCTGAAGGTACTGCTTCCTCAGCAGCAAAAATTCTTATGATGGACAAATTCAGACTTCAGGAACAGTCCTACAGATTCTCATTATGATGAATATTCTTGGATTCATCTACAGACTAATATCAAAAGATAAAGACATAGAAATCATTTTGTGCCAAAATGAGACTAGTCTAGTCAATGAGATAGTCAAGTCTATCCCAGTGTAGGGGTTGTTTGTTGTAAACCTTTTATTAAATCACATAAAGTTTCAGTGTAACCAAAAGTAATTTGGAACGAACGTGATTTTGTTACATAGTCTGAAGTTAGAGATTTTATAAATGATTGAAAAGTTTGAAACAATATGTGTATGCACTGTCTTTGATCATGAACTTCTAATATCTACTTGCTATTGTATTACTTTAAAATATCTTACACTCTGAGGTAATTTGCTAATGAGACAACATACATATTTGACCTTAATATGACTTTTTCAGTCCCTGGTATGAAGAATTTGATTGCTACAGATAATGTAATTCTAAGAAATTTATGCATTAAACTTAATAAGACAGAAAAGTATTTGAAGCTATTTGGAAAGAAAAACAAGTTATCAAGAACATAAGAGTGTGTTAGAAAAACTACAGCTACAGAAGAATAAGGCTCTTTTTTATTGTAATGAAGCATCAACAGATGTGAAGAAAGTACATGGGTTCAAAAATGCCTTTAGGAAATTTTAATGAGAAAAACAGCAGCACTAATGCTTTATTAAGGCTGCAACTGCATGGTGCAATGAGCACTGGGTAAAGTAATACATCTTAAATTGATTACATTGATTAAAATCAACAGTCAAAGAATTATTTTCCTGTGTAAGAGAAAAACAGGAATTTCAGAATACTCGAACCAGTAAAAATCACAGTAAAGAGGAATCGAGGCAGAACTTACAGATAACAAACTTATACATTTTCATTCCAGAGAACATGTGGGTTTCATGTTGGGTGCAATCACAGAATGACTAAATATTATGGATTTTAATGAGAAAAATATATGAAATCATACAAAATCCCAACTACCCAACAAGAAAACAAAAGGATTTTCCAAGAATCACCCTTTACTATTATTACTACATAGGAATCTTGAAAGAGGTCACAACAAACCCTGTTGCTTTTGATCCGCTCCATAAATATCAATTTCATGCTGAGATCAGTAGGATGAATGACATGCAATTGGACATTTGGGGCAATTCAAAACACAACTTCAGAAGTGTAAAATTTACATACATGTTCTGAACTGTGTCTTCTATAAGCCATTTACATTGTTGGGCACAGAAACCCAAACAGTTTAAGGATCTATCTTATTTACTTTCTGATTTGTACAATCATAACATGGCTAAATAAAAAGAACTGAACATTTGAATCTGAGCATGAACAGATGGAAGAGGAGTCTAGAAAGGTAGTAATTGGACTAGTTATAAATGTCACAAACAATAGAGCTGCAGTGGTGAGATACTGCAATAGTCAAAGCGATGGAATTACACATTAGACCATAAATGAAAAAAAACCAAACAAATTACAATAGCATGGTAAAAGCTTAAAGAATGAAGAAATGGGTAAGGCTTTAGTTCTGTTTAGGAATACCAAATATCCATTTATTCTATTTTAACAAAACACTGTTAAATAAAATATCAGAGTAGAGCATGATGCCCAGAATAGTTCATCTGGATTCCGTCCTGTGTAGAAACTGACAAAGCCATTATCAGAAACATTTTCCTCTCAGACATACACACAGTATTTTCAAAGGATCTAGGGGTGATTGTGTAAAAAAAAAAAATAGGAAAATACAGAGCCGGATAGAAGATTATTTAATCATTACACTTACTGGGATTACACTGAGATTAAACCTGAATTGTGGAAGAGAGAGTCAACTCTCATCCGAAATCTGTTTTGTGGAATGAGAAGGTCTTTCTCTTTTCATTATTTTTTAAGAAAGTTATAATTCCCTTGTCTTCATAGTAGGTATGTATGCTAAAATCCTCTGTTGTTCTTACGTAAGATGATTCCCTTGTACTTTTTAAATACCATTTCAAACGCCTATAAAGAAGAAAGTTCTGTATTATTTTTCTACCACCATATAACCATTATTTCCTCTCAGAATACAAGATGAAAATTAATAGCTATTATTGATATTTTGATCTAAAACCTAGAGTAGGCTGTGTGAGAAATTTTTTTCAGTATATTTTCTTCAATTTCAACTTTCAATATTAGGTTAAATTTTGTGGGATTTTTACCACTGCCTCTTCCTTCCATAAAGTTCTCACATAGAGACTATGATAATACTAGTACATGCTAAACAACAACAAAATCAATATGATATTATAGAATCAGTGTTATGTAGTTCTCTATCTTTTCTTGAATATATGAAAAAGGGAAGTTAACATCCAGATGTTAGAAGTTAAATGTTACCTAACTAACACTCAGGCTGCTAATCAGCTATACTGCAAGAGATTAAGATTGGAAAAAAAAAAAAAAAGCAAAGAAGACAAAAGAAAAATCTGTTTGTTACTCTTCTTTTGTTCTCCTGAATTCTGTACATAGTTGAACTTTTGCTCATGACCCCAAACAAAGAAAAATATTTTAGCACCATCAGACTGAAAATTGTCATCTATATCTATATATATGTGTGTGGTTGTACATGAACTTACATTTTATGGACAATATATATGCCAGTCATGAACCAGAAAAAACTTTGTGACAAAAAGGATCATTACAAACCTCAGACTGTGACTAGCAAATACTAAGTTTCTGATGAAGACTAAAAATAGTTGGTGACTGGCACTGTATAAGAACAGCAGTTTGGCAAAAAGAATTTTCCATCTACTGAGTTTTGAGTATGATTATTTCAAGTACCAAAACTAATTTATACAAATCAAAGAGTTCACAAAAAGAATTCATGAAATAAAATACTTGAAAATGAATTTTTAATCCACTCACATAATCTTCCTTGATTTCATATTTGGAAATGCTATATAATGAAGCTTTATCATTACCATTTTGTTCTGATTAAATACCATAATCTTCTTATTTGTGCAGATCCCTAGTGTTCCCCACTTTTATTAAAAGCAGGGTTCTAATGAAGCTCATGAGGTGTCACTAGGTAATTATTACATACAGTTTGAAATGAAGCTCAGTTCCAAGCCATTTGCATTTATGTGCTAAAACTAAATGATTAATGTAGATTTTTACACATTTTTAGGTTTAATTTTTCAGTCTAATGAAACTATAAATTTCAAGCTTTCAGAAATATTCCTACCTCTTATTGAATTCAATATGTAATGGAGAACATGCTTTTCCTATACATGGAGAGTTTTTTTCAAATTTGAATTAATTTGGTGTTCTGCTGAGCTAGTAGATTAAGTACTACAGATTGCCTGATGTTCACTGTGCTAAATCTTAGCTTTCAAGGTAATGAAATAAAATTTTAGAATTTCACAAGGTCAAAAATGTTCTCTGCAGAAATGACAGAATATATTCTGCTTACACTGGATGTAAAGAATGACACTTGCAAAGTGGTGGCTAGAAACAGTGTAAAGAAAATCCTACAATATTGAATAAATAAGTGCCAAGTTCAGTGCTAAGTATTTTTTTTATATACAATTTATTCAGGAATTTATTTCATTTGAAACAAGAGTATTTTATGTTTAACTCATATTACAAACATCTCGTGTATGGGAAATGTTAGGTTATTACTAGAAGCAGTGGTTGAGCACCTGGTGAAAGGGTGTAGCCAGCTCTGGGAGTACAGGTGGAAGCCATTCATGTGTGGCCAAAAGGAGTGAATTCTGGGGTCTGCTGCTACCTAAGCTTATTTAAGGTCTGACAGCCACAAGGGAAGCATCTCTACTTGGAGATTATCTTCTTTGGGATGTTTGGTAAGCCCTGATTCTTGGAAAGGGGTAAGTGATTGCTTCTTTATTATTGAACTGTGACTGCTACTTTCCTTCCAAAAGTTGTTTAAAGCAACTATGTTTGCTGCCACCTATCCTTATGCTATGCAAATAGATTAAGAAGGCATTATCCTTAAAGTCAGGGAAGTATTCCAAGTTACTGATGTGAGACTGACAACAGCTTCAGGAAGAGATTATGGGAGAGAATAAGAGAATACCTAGTAAAAACTTGCAACAGCCACACATATAATAGTGAAAGAAAGTCAATTATAGTTACCTTTGAATTTGTGGAACTATTTCTTCCACTGATGAGTCTCTCAGAAAAGAGAATGATTGCCAAGATAGGAAAAAAGCCTCCTTTATCCACATCAATATCCTGCATTCTTGAAGAATGCTGCTTTCTTTGTTTCATAAACACATTCCTTCAGTCCTTTACTGTTCTCAGGCAGGAAGAGTAAGAAAAAGTAATTATGTTGGCTAACTCAGTTTTCATTACTAGTATCTAAAAAACATTCATGGAATTCTGACTTGAGCCTGATGAGAGGCACAAGTGCATCTCTTGGCTAATACTATCACTAATAAAGTAATACCATGCTCTTTAGTATCTGGTATACAGTGTATATCTGAGGGCTACTTTATCGCTGTACGGGGATTAATACATAAATCCTTCAGTACAGCAACTTGATATTGCATTTATTTCATGAATGATACTCAAAACTATTATACTTCCTCTCTGACAGGAGAGAGTAGTTAACGCTGGGAAAATCTTACAGGATTAATCTCTAAAAGCAGTTTCAAAGTCATTTAAGAAAAAGTGTCCGAAATGCTAACGATAGTAATAGCTAATAAGATTGCTGTGGATGATTGCAGCTAGAGTCGCCCAACTTGCAAATCCCTGGGTTCAAATTTTCCAGTCACAGGAGTATAAAATTCAGGGCAGTACTTTGGTTTTGCTCCATAACATCTGTGACAAGCTGTAATGGATCACTGCCAATCTAGTGATTCATGAAATGAAAACTCCTTCCTTTCTATATCAGTGCAGACATTCCCCAGGGGTTCTTCACAAAACACCTGTCTGGTCACACAGTATTCAGAGCATGAGACATTAGCAGCTCATAAAATTATTTTCTTTTTTTTTTTTTTTTTGAGAAGTTGTAGTATGTCTCACTTTCTATTATACTGGCATTCAAAGATAAGTCACTGGAAGAGAAGACTGATATCACTGGTGTTATCCAGAAGTCTTTGGAAGACATGTGCAGCATCATATGTAAATAAAATGATTGCCCTGCATTTATTTTGCTATCCTCCTCAGGTTAGTTCTTCAAAAAGCCCCTCTTATCTCAGGCAGAACTATGCTTCTGAAACCTTTCTATGAGAGCAAGAGTGTGTCAGTTGCTTGTATGTAGAGAAGACAAAGACTCCCCTCCCTCCCTCAGGCATAGACGCAAAATCCACACATAGATGGCATGCAAGGAAATTAACCACCAGCTGAGAACAATCCTAGTCATCCAGCTCATGAGGAGAAAGCAATCAAGAGCAAGCCAATGGAAAATTATGAACCATGTGTGCATCTATCTTCCTACTCTGCCTTAAAAGCATGGGACTCTGCCCTCTGATTTCAGCCTGCAAACTATTTCTTTTCCATCCTATGTGCAAAATACAGATAAGGTTTCTCAAGTGACTGCTGCCCTGCTCTGGCTGTCTTCTGGCTTTTTGAGTCCCAGCTTTTTGGAACAGTTCTAGGCTTGAATGCAAGGCAAAGTTACCAGTGTTTCTTGAAAACTCCGGGTGACAAAAGCAAACATTGCATCAGTACAAGCATTAGCGAGCAATTTGAATCAAGAAGTTAGCATCTGTATAAACTTTTAAGACACTTTGGCATCTGACCAGGTTTTCACTGTCTAGAGAGGCTGAAGTATTACTCCAGTTCCTACTCTCTTGTTATTCAACAAGATGACAAAACTTTTTCTATCCTTCTGGAGCCCTTTTGCCTCACCAACTACACCACGAATTCTTTCCAAATCAGTATTGCCATGAGAAAGAAATGCTGGTTGTGCATAACATTGGCACTCAGAGCCTTCCTTTGAAATTTAAATGCTGTTTTCTCTTTCTTCACCAAAACCTAGTAATCCCTTACTGTCATCTGTAAGGTTTTGTGCTTATATTTCTTCCTCTCACAAAAGAAAAATCAAAAGTTGCAGTCCTTTGTGAGGCACTAGCAGCAGTGGAGGTAAAGTGGCTGCCAAATTATGTACTCCATACTGTTATTGGGATAGATGAACAGTTTAAGGCTATAAGAACAGCAAGAATTTTGCTCTATACGCTGTATAGCTTTTATAGCTGATTGACTTCCTACTAAAATAATAGAAAGAGTTCATTGAAGTCTTGGCCTGCTTTTCACTTTTAATGAGTATTCTCTCAACAGTGGTTGAATAGCAACATAGGTTTTTATTCTGAAACCTGGAATGGTTGCAAATAAATTATATTAGGCATCATAATTTTGATCCAGTTCAAGGCTTTTTGCATTTCATTGTAACTCTAAAGAAAGTTGAGAACTAATTTGGTGTAAATGGAACTACTGTTCATAACTATGACAGTACTTGACCAAAGGGAGTGTTTTCTGGTGAAAATATGCTTCCAACAGAAACCAGTTTCTTTCTTTAACATAGAAACTCTACTGCAATGTTTATATCGTAGCCATCTGCCTCTGGGTTACCTATGTTACATGGACAATAAGTTAAAATATTAGGAATTCAGTCTAAGACAAATTACCTTTCCTACTGCTTCTGCAATAATGTACAGTATGGAAGATGACAAATCATAGAATTACTCAGGTTGGAAAAGATCTTGAGGTCTATCAAGTCCAACTGCATTGTGATTGTATTACCCTAACTCTAAATATGTCCCTGAGCACTTCATCAAAAAGGTTTTTAAACACATCCAGGGATGATGACTCATCACCTCCCTGTGGAGCTAAGTCTACTCCAGGGCTTAACAACCCTTTCTGTAAAGAAGGCATTCCTGATATCCAACCTAAACTTACTCTGGTGCAACTTAAAGCCATTTTCCATCATCCTGTCACCAGTAAGAAGATACCAACCCTGCTCCTGCTGTAATCAGCTGTCATGGAGTTATCACGAGCAATTTGTGTCTGTGACAGAGGAACAGCAGACCCTCAGGACCACTGGCTCGAAAGAGGAAGGGTAGGGAGATGGGAGCTGGGCCCAAGAGCAGAATAGTGGCAACAATCTGTGGTGGAAAATTAATTCTGCTGAATACAATATCAGAATGCCAGATAACAGTATAATAGAATATAATTAGAATTGAGGCTAATAAATCAAACAAAAGGAGAGAGTATCCTTTGAACTGAAGGTGAAATGGCTGGGGAGCGTGCGTGCACACTGCCCGGCAGTGAGAGAGTCCTGTGACTTCTGGGTCTCATTTTCCCCTCTGAATACAAAGTTCTCTGGGTGTGTAGTTCTATTCTGAGAGCTGGGTGTCTGGAAAGTTGTCAGTCCACTGAACTGGACTCTTTAATTCCACATGTTATAAGTGATGTTATGATGTGGAATACTGATAACAAAAATCATAAACCGTGACGTCACCTTTCAGGTATTTCAAGAGAGCAATATGTTCTTCCCCAGACTCCCCAGTTCCTTCAGTCTCTCCTCATAGGCCATGTTTTCCAAGTCCTTCACCAGCTTTGTTGCCCTTCTCTGGACCTGCTCCAGCACCTCCATGTCCTTTCTGTACTGAGATGCCCGAAACTGAACACAGTACTTGAGGTGAGGCCTCACCGATGCTGAGTACAGGGGCAGGATGACTTCCCTAGTCCTGCTCACCACTCTGTTCCTGATGCAAGCCAGGATGCCATTGGGCACACTGCTGGCACATATTCAGCCGACTGTCCATTAGTACACCAAAGTCCTTTTCTATCAGGCAGCTTTTCAGCCACTCCTCCCCAAGTCTGTAGGGTTTCCTGGGGTGGTTGTGACCAAAATGCTTCTGCTTCTTGTACTTTCTGGAGACTAAGGAGATGGAGGGGGCAGAATCAGGACAGTTGACCTAAGCTGGCCAAAGGGATATTCTGTACAATATGTGACTCTGCAAATAAATAAACAATAAAAACCACAGTAGGAAGCTGGCTAAGGGGCAAGTGCTGCTCATGGACTGACTGGACATCAATTACCAATTGGTGAGCAATTCTATTGTGTGTTATTTGTTTATAAGTATATATCGTTATCATTAATATTACTATTTTACTTTTTTCTGTTGTCTTAGTAAATAGTGTTTTATCCCAACCCATGCGTTCTATCTGATTTTTCTCCTGATTCTCTTCCCCATCCCACTGGGTGGGGGGAGTGACTGAGCTGTCTGTAGGGTTAACTGGAAAAATACATAAATTCATTTTCAGAAAGTGGCGATCATGGGAACATTATTTTCCACCCCAATTCTTACTCTTCTGTATCGTATAGGAATTTTCACTTATTCAAGAGATAAGAGATATTAAAAAAAATTGGCAAACAACATACTAAGCTAGAAAGAGCTCTGCTGAAGGGCTGTCACTAGTAGTTGATACAAGTAGATTTTTGTCCCACATACAATGCGATGTTCCTCAATCTTGTAGTGGTTTTTGATAATGCTGTTTCTGTAGCTCTCAACAAAACTTTCATTTCTAGAAGCTCTTGTTCACAGCAGCACCTCTGTCATCTTGAATAAGTGTGTTTCTGATCCTCTTCCTGCAAATCACAGTTCCTATGAGCTTTTTAGAGGATTTCTTGCTGTAATGGAGTATGTTATTTTTCTAAACAGAAATTGAACAATATTTATTTAGAAAGATGAATGTAAGATTGCCCTCTAACAAATCCACATCTTAACTCTTCAGAAAGGCTAACAAAATCAATAGCATTGAACAGTTTTAAAATAAATAGAATTACACTGGAAGGAAGTTTATAACAGGTGACATTTGAAATGATATTTCAGCAGGCGAAGCTTAGAATTAAGGATTCTACACAAAGCATTTTTACACTAAATTTTGATCATATAGGCCCAAACTTAGCCTATATATTAATGAGTAGAAGTCATAATACTTTCAGTGAGGATTTACCCACCTTCCTTACTGGATGAGGCTTATTGTCTTTAGCTATCAGTAGGTAACTACTTCAACCTAAAGCAGCCAGCTCAGAGTTTTCAGTTTTGTTTATCCTTTAAACTAACTTTGGAAGGCAAGACTGTAATGTCCTTTGAAATAAAAGAAAAACTATGATACATATTCAATACAGTTATTCTTGACTTATCTCAGGATGCATTTCTGAATTGGAATATGCTTTCCAATTTGAAGTGTTGGGGTTATATAAACATCCATACAGGCATGCTAAAAATCAAAGGGTTGTCACTTACACCTGAGAAAGCTGTTGAGCTGCATATGAGTCAGTCTGAGTGTGTGAATGTTGCAACAGTATGATATGTACAAAGATAAAACAGCATACAGTTTCAGATGTTTTGGTTGCATCCAGTAGTATTTACCCATCTGTTCATCTGAACAGCTAGTTAAAAACACTTCACTGTCATGTCTTTACAACAAAAGTATTGTCAGAGTACTTAAAACTGTGTTACCTAGAAAGGACAAGGAATACTTAGAGGGTATTTTCCTTTTGGAGTCTTTTGCCTTTCTGAACTCTGTGGAGTTTCTCAAACCAACTGGGCACCTAAAAGGGAAAAAAAAAAAGTACACGATACACATACATGCATATACAGAGGAAAAAGATTGATTTGAAGGGAACTGTATGAGTTTTTGTAGAGGGCAACATTTAAATTTATATTTTCTAGATTACCGTCAGAATTGTATTTTTACAACCAACACCAATATCCTAAAAGTACTGATGAATTTTTTTTGTTTCAAACAAAAGTAGTATGAGTGCTAGGGACAAACAAGTTGTTGAAAGACATGCAGCAACATAGAAATATTCATCAGCTTATGTAGAGATGTAAACTTAGATGTAGCTTATGTAGATGGTAAACAGTGCCAGCATATCATGCATTTAATTGCTGAGCTACTTTCAAGTCATCATCTTTTTTGTAAACAATATTTGTTATAAACACTAGGTAGAACCATTTGCAGTGTTGATGTCTATGATCTCCTAAATAAAATACTACATAGAGTAGGTACTCAGTATTACAGAAAAACTTTCAGGAAAAATGTGAAAATAGAAATGACAAAAAGCATCTGTGCACGCTGCCACTCCCTAAAAAGCAAACCACCAAATGGGCACTTCATTTATGACTAGCCTGTTCCAGACTGGTCCCTTGTGTAATTTCTGCCACGCGTTACATTGACATATGTTGCTGATTATTTCTAATAAAGAAGATGGAATCATTTTGCAGTTTCTTTATAACCTCCACATTTATTTTTATCATTTTAGAAACAGAATTGTAGCAGCATACATACACACATAAAACATGCACATAAACATACATATCATTTTGTGCTTGCAGCCTGGAAGGTTAACTATATTCTTGACTACATTAAAAAAGGGGTGGGCAGCAGGGAGAGGGAGGTGATTGTCCCCCTCTACTTGGCTCTTCTTGGCTCTCTGAGGCCCCATCTGCAGTGCTGCATCCAGGCCTGGGGCCCCCAGCACAGGGAGGACACGGAGCTCTTGGAGCAGGTCCAGAGGAGGGCATTAAGATGATCAGAGGGCTGGAGCACCTCTCCTATGAGGAAAGGTTGAGGGAACTGGGCTTGTTTAGCTTGGATTAGAGAAGGCTCTGGGGAGACCTCATTGTGGCCTTCCAGTACTTGAAGGGAGCATGTCAACAGGAGGGGGAATGGCTGTTTACAAGCGTGGATAGTGATAGAAAAGGGGGAATGGTTTTAAAGTGAGACGGGGAGGTTTAGGTTAGCTATTAGGAGGAATTTTTACACCCAGAGGGTGGTGAGGCACTGGAACAGGTTGCCCAAGGAGGCTGTGGATGCCCCATCCCTGGGGACATTTGAGGCCAGGCTGGATGTGGCTCTGGGCAGCCTGGGCTGCTGGTTGGTGACCCTGCACGTAGCAGGGGGTTGAAACTAGATGAGCATTGTGGTCCTTTTCAACATAGGCTATTCCATGATTCTACGACTATTGCTTTTGAATTAACAGGAAATGACCAACACAAAATGGCAGATGATAATTTCTATGTTTCATCCCATTAATTTGGTATCAGAAACTGAATTCAGAAAAAGGTAAGCATCCCTCGTGCAGTAGGGAAAGTAGAACCATGAACCAGATTGCTTGCCATTTCTGTAGTTGCTGTTGAGGTTTTTTTTATTACCATTTTCTTCTTGGTATTAAGTTAAATAGTCAAGGAAGTGTGGTTGCCAGCAGCATAACATGGGCACTGACTGCCTTATTATCCAAGGATGCACAGGGGACAAACGAATGATCGCTTGCAACTCCTGCTTTCTGCTTTTTTATTTTTTAGTTTCCTACTTTTTTTTATTTTCTTCTTTTTGTTTTCTAGCACCAGCAGTTTTTGTTTAGTTTTATTTGTAGTATTTAATCATGATAAGGTAAGATAAACTACAACTGGCAAAAATGACTTTGCTGTGTTTCTATTAATTTTTCCCCATATATGTGTGCCTGCAAATTATAGCAAAAGCAAAACACAATGCTCATTTTTCTTTCAGATAACAACGTTCTTATTTTCTGCTATCTCCTCTTTTTTTTTTTCAGAAGCAATTACCGTCTCTTCTGAAATAGTAAAATGTCAACACTTATAACTTCTTTCTAGCTAAAACTCTACCTGTTTATTAATAAAGCAGGCTTTTAAAGCACTGATCCTTATAAATACCTCTGTATTTGGATAAAAATATTGTTTGTTTAGCTGTGCAGGCAGATAGCTATGATACCATTACAGAAAGTCCACATTTTTTGATGCACAGTGTCAGGTGTGCCTCTGGGAAAATCAGAAAGTATTTGAAGATGGTGATTTTAGTGTATTGCATACATACAAATAAGGATAAAATGATTTCTCTAAGCTACTGTAATTCATGCATTTCGAGGTTCTGTAAGCAAAAAGAGAGAACTTCTAAATCTTTAAAATTCAGTGCAACTTGTACAAGCCACGTGTGGGAGAATTTTCCAAACAACAATTTTAGATGTGCAGCATCAGAACCAGACATTCAGTTCAGGACATTTTGAGGGAAAAATAAAATTGAAAGACAATTGAGCACTTGGGTATCATTCTGCTCTTGAAACACGCTCTCAATCTTCTATATGCTAAGGTGGAAAATGAGCATTTAGTCAATGACTTTTTCAAAGGTCACTGCAACTTGTGCTGTTTTTGTTGTTCTGTTCATGAGGTCAGTTGGAAAACCTTCTGACAGAACAGGTTTCTCCTAGTAAAACTGATTCAACAGAGCTGAAGCCTGTGTAACCAGTTTGGGGGGATTTCAAAATGTTGAGGCAGTATCATCTGACCCCTTGCCAGCTGCCAGCTTCCCTGTGCTAGAAACCAAGTTCCCCGTGCTCTCAACTTGTTTTGTAGAATGTTTGAAAAGACAGAATTCCTGCTGTTTCCGACTCCCACTACTCCAAGCAGAACTGGCAGAACAGTGCTGCAAAAGTGGCCTGAAGAGTTTCAGAAACCCTACAGGCTTTCCATTTTGACTAGTTAATCCCAAAATGGAACTGACCACAAACAAAAGGTAAGGAAGCATGGAGAGAAAATCTTCATAGAAGCCTGTGCAGATACCAATGGTGAATCTCAGAGCAGAGTCAATTGCTGCACTAGAATTTTTAATCACCAAGTAGTTGTAGATATTAACCTGGTAACTTTGATAGCCCCATTTTTGTGACAGCTTTTTTACATATGAGCTGCTGAAGGACCTCTTTGCTGCTTCTCCTTCTGCTTGTGCACTACCTGACTGCGCAACATCACTGTCTGAGAAAAGGTAGAGGGGAGCTTTGTGGACAGTCACCTCTGAAACCCAAACCGCATGTCTACATCCTCTGAATGGCTTGTATTAATAGCTAAGAGCAGAGTAGAAAGTGCAGATCTGATTAAATGCATGTTTAGTGGACTAGTTTGAATTAGAAGTATAATGTACTATAATGGGAAAATATTGGAATGAGCAAGAAAAATCACTTCAGCCAGAAAACTTGTTTAAAGGAAGGCAGTGAAATTTTAAGTACACAGTAGAGCTTGCAGAATATAATTGACTATCTGCAAAAGGACACGGGCAACATGAAAACAGCCTCATATGTCTGCACTGTGGCTACATGAAATACTTTAAGTAAAAGCAAGTCAGAGAGGGCGACTGTCTTGAAAAAAAAATAAACTTGTATCAGAAGCTCACTGTGCCTATTCCTGAAAGCTAGCAGTCAGGAGACAGGGTGCTATTAAGTAGTTATCTAAGCTGCAAGTGTTATTGTAAAGGTCAGAATAACCTGACATTAAGCATCCAGGGTAAAGTTCTTCTGACAAGTATTAATTAACTGTATTGCAGAGCTCATGACTGAGTAGCCTTTAGCAGTTATTTCCAAGCAAGTCAGCTGAATGGTGTCTTACTGAGAAATATCCAAAGTGAGCCCTTGGTGCCATCTTGTTTTAGATGTTCACCTTCTGGGCTAATTGGTTCCTGATGCTCTCAGACAGCCCAGTGGCCCTGCAGTGTAGGGCACAGGCCACTGTAATTCACCTGAGGTATTTCCTGTAAGCTGAAAAATTCCACATCTGTAGTTATTACTATATGAGGAATCACCTTGGAAGACATTGTGATTTTTTAATAATAAAAAAGAGAAACAATCTGAAACAGTCTTCTTAAGAATAAATATCTCTATTTTCCACTCAGCTCTACTGCCCATCACTTCAGAACGTTACGTCAATACTCAGAGAGCAGTGCACTCCAGATGCAAGTGATAACCCCTTTAAGCATGAAGGTTATGAGGAAATCTGGGCTGTATAAATTCACAGAACTCATTTCACAATTTTATCATGTTTCAGTGCTCTATTATTGCAAAACAAGGTGGTGATCAATAAGGGGCATCGTCTACAGCTTCTGAGTCCAAATAGATATACCTTGAATAATAAATTTATCATCATTCATTATTTGTCAGTACATCTCAGGATCCTGTGACCAAGCTCTCCCGAGGAAGCTAATATAAAGTGACAGAGAAAACACAATGTTAATTTCTGCTTTTTTTTTTTTTTTTCTTTTTAAGCATTTAGTGAGCAGAAACCCACAGCATTTTCAATAAATGGATGAGAACCTGAGGAGCAGAGCAGGACATGAAAAGACCCTTGCTTGGGTGTGCTCTACAGTCTGCAGAGGCATAACTGTCAAGCAATATGATAAATTACTTGCCAGGTTTGTTCTTTTTAAAAGAACAGTACCTGATGATAAGCGCATCCTCTTCCTCTTCAGATACATGTATGCACACGAATAAAGCCCTGGCAATCTCTGGTAGAAGGAGGTTTTGTATTACCGAGAATTTATATTACGAATACACTGGTGGTGCACAGGTAGCTAATGTACCTGTTTGTAGCTAATGTCATTTGTTTGTATTTCATTAGAAGTGACAGAAAAAAAATAAGAACATGACTAAACGAAACTTGGGAAAACGGCGTGTAGCCACACTGTCCCATTGCTACCTGTCAAATCAACACGAACTAATCCAGTGTGTACAACTGCCTGTCACTCCCACCATCAACAAACACAGATGATAACAAGAACTCCTCCATATATTCCTACTCCCTTCAGCGGTGATTTGTTCAGACAGCTTCTGAGGAAGCTAAGTATGACTTAAACAGCATGTGTTAGCAAAATAAAATAAAACCTGAGTACACTAGGTACAATTTTCCTGCAAGCCTATTAGTAAAAAAAATGTTTTGACATCAATAAAATTTTGATCAGGTAGCAGGCTGTTGGCTAGGCATACTTTATCTCTTGCAGTTTCTGTAGTTCACAGGCAAATGTGAGCAAAATCAGTCTGTTCTGCACCACAGGTCAGAACTGTCTACCATCCAGATGAGCTTTCTGTTCTGTCTACTGAGTGCCAGTTTTATCTCAAAGATCTTAAGGCAGAAAATACAACTTGGCCACCATTTCTAAAAATTGTCAGTGCTTATCTTTGCTTTATTCACTTATTTCTTGCATAGTTGTTGAGTTCTGGATTTCTACATTGGATCACTTCCAGCATATCTTCAACAGTGTTTAGAAATCCTTCCATTTCTTCTGGTCTAGTTAGAATTAAGAATGAAAAACCTTATGTTTCAGGAAACTTTCACAGATTCTCAATAGTATTTTCCATTCTGCAAAAGTAAAATCATTCAAAGTTTACTACTGGGAAAGAATAGAAGAAAATTACTCTTTAAGGTAGTTTAGAGTTCAAAATCATTAATCCATGTCTTCAGTGAACTCTGGAGGCTTACGTATGGCCAGGAACGAGCATCTAGCTTTTCCAGAAGCTCAGTGAAGTTGTATGGTGATACAAATATAAATGTTGAAAACGTATTACATATATAGAGATAGATACAATGATCAAACAAACAAAAAACAGTTCTCAGAATGCTGTTGTAATACCCAATGTGAATCTTTAGTATAGCACTATAAGAATGAGTTGTTTGTAAGCAGTTCTTGCATTTAGCTGAGGACTGAAGTTGATCTAAAAATTTAATTACTGCTTTAGAATTAGCTGTTGAAATGATTAGATTAAGGAAGCCATTATAAATTTAAAAGCTCCAGGATTAGATGCTTTAATTTCTAAAGATTTTAAGCACTTTCAAGGATTCCTTTCTTAAAATTTGAAACTTAGAGGTAAAAATCTGCAACTTATAATAGCCTCAGATATGGCATTACTTAAATAATAATTAACTGATCCTTGAGTCTTATCAAGACTTATTTCATTCTTCCAGTTAATTCACTCTTTGGTCTTGATCAAAGGCATAGCCTTTGATCTTGGGGACACCGTATGAATATTGCTCACGTAAGGTCACTGGGTGCAGGATTTAGCCCACTACTTTTAAGACTAAAGGAGAAAAGCTTCTTCCTACATACTTCACACTTTCCACATTGAACACAGTTAATTTTGACTACTGGATAGGTACTATACAATACCGTGCAGCAAACACTGCAAGTAGTTGTGCATGAGGAGTAAAGGAAACAGTAGAGATGAGTATAGGGATTGCAGAAAGTGCCCTCATTTACATTGGTTTAAACTTGGTTGTGAAACAAATCAAGGCAAATATTTGTGTCTGATCTGAATAGAGGATTTTGTTTTGCTTAGCTATGTGCTCTGAAGATTCTGAGCACTAAAGATTGGCTGCTTCAGGAAGTAGTGAGTGCTAAATTTATCTTTTTGGCATTTGTTTATTTGTTTTGTTTTAACACAATATTGCAGCTACCAGCTATTTCTGTGAAAACATTGAAGCTACAGACATATATAGAAGTGCTTTTAGTTTGTAAAGGAAAAAGCTTTTAATCTGAATCAAAGCATTCATTATACCACTAAATGGAAATTAGTCCATGATTTCGGCTCATTTCCAATACTTCAAAGTCCGTTGATGAAATACAAAAGTAAAAACAATGAAACAAGGAGTTCGTGTTTATATCAGCTTGTCTAATATTAGCAGCATGGTTTCACTGTGATGCAAAATATTCATTTCAAAATGGAATTAGTCTTCAGTTGATCTGCCAGTTTTCAGTAACAAAGTGAAGGGTCTTTCTCTTCCTAAGCCTGCTAAAATCATTTTACCATCAGCCAAATGTGCTATTTTACTCTTTTTTTTTTTTTTTCCTGTGAAACAAACCTGGAAGCAAATTCTGCTTTGCTAGCTAGAAGTGGTATAAATTCCCAGTTTGTTATGCTTTTCATTGCCCTGAGCTGCTTTGCTCTTGGCTTTCTACTAACACGCGCAATTTACGGAATATAATTGTTTGAATTTCACCAAACTGTAAAACAGCCAGTAACTCTACTTATGATTAGAGAACAGTAGAACACTAATGTGATCAAACTAAATCTTCCGTGAAGAGAGAAAACATTTGTACAATAGAATGGAAAGAGAATGAAAACTGACAAGAAAGCCCATTTCTCAGAAGAACGTGAGTGTTATCCTTGTAAAAATCTCAAAAAATCTCAAAACAAAAACAACAACAAAAAAACAGTCCTCAACTCCTGTGTTCTGTCAACACTCAAAATCTTAAACCTAACTTGAATGATACCGCCTACGTTTTATCACGTCGCAAGTCTAACCTGTAAAGATCCTTTGATATGTCTAGCTACTGCTCTAAGACAAATCATGTATATATTTGAGAATGTAATGCTCTTGAATTTTTAAAATGTGTGACTATTCTCCCTTGCATCTGCATCCAAAACTTAATCTAGTTTCTCATTTTTGACACCCTACAGATTTAAAGTTCACTTGGCTCCTGCTTGTTTAATACTACAAGAAATAAAGTACTTTGGGGAGTTCTGCCTGAAGGAATAGTTCAGTGGTGACCCAGAATTATCATCTAAGCAGCAATAGTAATATAAATTTTAGTTTAATAGAAAGCCCCAAAATAAAGCCCTCATTCTTCATCAGCCAGTGCAGACAGGTTTGCCAGCCTAATGTGATTATCCTGTGGAAAAACATTTCAAGTTATATGATTTCCACAGCCAACTTTATAACCATACATAAATCTTCTCTGCATAGTGTTATGAAACAACAGTCTTCTTTTTAAAAAGGTATAAAAATAGTATTAAAAAAAAAGGAGCCACATATGTGGTGATCAATACGTAACAGAATCCATTTTCGACAGCTAAATGAATCCACTACAGTATTTTTTGTTACAAACTAGTTGAATGTGTTCTTCAATTTATGGATACCTTTTTCTAGAGTGACACTCATCTTGGATCAGTCCTTAAAAGCAGTAGAAATTTTCAGTTTCTTATTCAATTTGTAACAAGTCATCTATACCTGTGGAAATCCTCAATTCATTCTTCAATATAAACTGATGTTCCAGGAGATAAAACCAAAATTTTTAGTGCCTGGTCTTTTTACCCAATTAACCACATCATGGTTTTGGCAGGGATAAAGTTAATTTTCTTTGCAGAGGCTCATGCCATGACGTGTTTTGGATTTTTTTATCAAAATAGTGGTGACAGCACACTGATGTTATAGTTGTTGCTGAGCAATGCTGTACAGAGCCAAGGAGTTTTCTGCTGCTTGTGCTGCCCTTCTAATGAGGGGATGAAGTCCATAAGGAGTTGGGAGGGAATGCAAACAGGACAGCTGACCCAGACTGGCCATAGGGATGTCCCATACCATATGACATTTTATTCAGCAATAAAAGCTGGGGTAAAGGAGGAGGAGAGGGAACATTTGTCATTCCAGAAAAACACTGCACGATGAATCCTGTTCTTCTGTGTGAAGCTAGACATCTGCCTTCCAATGGAAAAGTGCAACTGAATTCCTGGCTTTGGTCTGCTTGCACACACGGCATTTGCTTTATTTGTTGTGCTGTCTTTATCTCAACCTACAAGTTCTTTATACAGTTACTTTTCCAGTTCTTTACCCCATTCACCATAGAGAGAACTAGCAAAGAGAATATTCAAAGAATCATAGAGTGGCCTGGGTTGAAAAGGACCACAATGATCATCAAGTTTCCAACCCCCTGCTATGTGCAGGGTTGCCAACCAGCAGATCAGGCTGCCCAGAGCCACATCCAGCCTGGCCTCGAATGTCTCCAGGGATGGGGCATCCACAACCTCCTTGGCAACCTGTGAACAGTGCCTCATCACCCTCTGGGTGAAAAACCTCCTCCTCATATCTAACCTAAACCTCCCCTCTTTTAGTTTAAAATAAGTCTCCCTTTTCCTAAGGCTGTCCACCCTTGTAAACAGACATACCTCCTCCTGTTTATACTGTTTATATATTGTAAACTTCTGTTTATATATTGTTAACATATGTAGTGGAAATGCTAAGTCATGGCCTGAGCCAGTGATTGAACACCTGGTTGGAAAGCAGGGCCGACCCAGGGGAGCTCAGGTGCAAGCAGTGCAACTGGGTGACTGGAAGGGATGGAATCAGGAGTCACCTCTTCCCAGACCTCATTTAAGGGTTGGCAATGGAGGTACGAGTATCTCTAGCAGGAGATCCCTGTTTACCTGAGGCCTTCCAAAGGTAAGTAGCTTCTTTCCTTCATTTCTGTGTCCACAGCTGCTGTATTTAGGCTAGTCCTCATTTGCTGCAGCCAAACACTTTGCCACCCCGCTATTATCGTGGTACTTTTCATCACTTTATAGCATTACAACATAATAAGGCAAAAATCAATAATTAGCAGAACTGAAGGTTTGGGGTTTTTTTGAAGCATAACTCCCTTTGAAAGTTCTAACTAAACTGCAGGTGATCAACACTTTTTTGTTATAGTTATTTACAGGATGATGCTAGAAACGTAATAATTTTTAGAATGGATGCCTATTAGAGTAGAGCAAAAAAGCTACCTTTCATCAGCTGTAGTACTTCCAATAACCTGTACTGTTTCTTTTCCAAAGGTGTAGGTATTTAATAAATAAATAAAGAGAGAAATCCCAGAAGTCTGACACCAGTAAAGGACTTCTTATGGTGTTTAATATAGCATCAGAACTTGTACTATAAACCTCTGCTTAAAAAGATATTTTTGAGTCATAAATATCAGTCCATTGAATAACATCAGTCATTAACTCTCATTGTGTAAGTTATATTTTCATCCCACTTTCCACTCCTTGAGTAACCAGATTTTTCTTTCTTTACCCAAGTAACAGAAATGTATATTTTAGAATTAATGTTTTAGATGAGCTATTTTCTTCTGGGTCCTTCTATTTCACAGTCACACAGCACAACATCTTAAGAGTATAATGAAAACAATGTTTTAACATAAATGAAAGATGATGTCTCAGTCTTCCAAGACATTGTTCAGTAATAACTCAATAGTTCTAGTATTTTTAATCCCCAAAGCCTGAGCTTCTATTTTAGATCATCATAGTCATTACTGATGAGTCCCTTAGCTGTTCCTTCTTTTTACTGTTGCTGCAGGACCCAGTAATATTCCCACCTGATTTCATATCAGTCTGCCAATAGATACAGAATACTATGAAGGACAATCACATTTTTATGAAATATTTCCAGAAATTGCACATCCTGGTGCATGCCCTGTCTTTTTGTATCTCTGTGACACAGACACATGCCGTAACACTAGCCTCATATATTTCAAGCAAACTCTGGTATTACATTAGCACCCACATTTTTGGTAAGAGCAATCACCTCTCTGTCATGAAGGAGTTTCATTAGATTTCATATGGTATCATAAATTCTCAGCTGCAAGGCATCAGAATGGCTGGCAGCCCCAGTTACAGGAATTGCCTGTGAGTATAGATGAGCACATGCATCCGTATGTAAGCAGACACTGCTGTTGTTCATGGCTTGTTGGTTATCACCAATTAGCTAGACACAAAAGTCATGCAGAGATCCTTAATTTTGGATCAGAATATAACAAGCTGAATAGCTTCCCTTACACTGCCTTAATTCACCTCTCTACAATACCACTGTTCTCCTGCCTTAGAGCTGTTGTATTAATACACCATAGATCAAGATAATGCTCACCCCCATGAGATTTGGGTAGAGCTATCCTACTGATATTGATATTCATGGACCCACAACATACAAATCCTCTACATAGCTCTGTCAGTGAGAACCCTTCCACCACTATCTATGCATTTCCAAAGCCTATTTCAAAGAAAGAATCAGTGACAAAAGGTTGTTTTATTTTACTACAGAAATGACTTCTCAAAATCACCTTAGAATTGCAGGTTTATATCTGAGGTATAGCTTGACACTGGCCAAAGATCAAGCTTTTCTATAGTCATTAATTAGAAGCTCTCTTTGGCTCCTCTGCTATAGTTCACTGTAATACAAAGACTGGCCCAATTACTTCTGACCTAGCTGAAAGCAATCCTGCAGATCAGTGCTAGTAAAACTGAGTACCTGTTGCCTGGCTACATTCTTTGCAGAAAACATGCAAAGGATTTGCATGTATGCAGCAGTCACATCCTAACCTTTTGAAGCAGGCAAAATGAAGTCATCAGTTGTTTTAAGAATCGCAAATGCAGAGATGGCAGATAAAAATGTTAAGGTAGGAAAGCAAATTAATTAGCATATATAATCCATTTTATTCCCCTTTATCTTCTCTGTCTAGGTGCTTCTCTCAAATTTATTCATGGTGTTAATTCTCTAATAGATCCAAGGATCTATTAGAGTCGTCATTTCATCCTGCTGGAAAATCTTGTCCTCTCTTGCATTAGAAATCCAGATGGCTGTAGGCAGGATTTACATAGGCACAACTTTTAAGATAGGTTCTTGCCCATTCTGAGTTTCCGAGGAATTTTTTTCTTCTGATGTTAGTTTGTTTAAAATACCTCTGGAACTTCAAAAGTATCTGTTCACTGCATTCATTGCTGATTTCCACAGTAGGTGTGTTTCCTGGATTATGCATTTCTGAGGACTCGTCTCAAAACGCAATAGCACTTTCTCAAGGTGTGTGTTAACTTAGTCTAACAAAAAGGATTGTATCGATTTGGCTGTCAAACAAAAATTCAAACTCAGACATTCCTAGAAATAAGGCAGCGTTATCCTGTCCCTTTCTGTCTAAAGAAAAAACATACCATGTTTTCATCATGATGCTCTCCTAGATGAAGTCCCCTTAGGAAGGAGAGTTTCATATGCCAAATTATGTCTCAATCTTTCTAAAAAGATATCCGAGGAACTGACAAAAAAATACCAAATGGTCTGACTGCTTTGCATTGGTCTGACTGAGTTGCATTATTCTATTCTCTTCATGTTCCCGATTTAAGAGTTGATACTCCACTGGGAAGGGCATCAGATTTGTATGTAGTATTTCTAATAGCACACATAAGACATAAAGAAAAACAGAAATGATGAGATACTCCAGATTCCTGTTGCTTTTCCCTTACTCATTGAGATCTTTGCAGGCTGCATAGCTTGGATTCTCTTTGTAAGACTATCACTAACTTTTAGAATAACCTTCAGTAAATCATCACATTTTTCCCTAATAATGAAATGGTGATAGTAATATCCCTTAAAGAAGAAAATGCTCTATGTCTGATCATTATCATCTAATTACTTTCAATTTTTGTCATTTCCTTTTAAGAAAAATACATATTATTAAAAAATAATAATAATCTACAATAATAATTCTGGCCTTTGATCAAGGACTTTTCCCAGCAAGTGAATGACACTGACCCACTGGTTTTATTGTGTGGGAAAAGCACTTTTTGTTTCCAAGTCATCATGAAGTGGCAGGGGAGGAATCTGATGAAAGTTCTTAATTTCAAAAGTACTTAGACGAAGTCATTTACTTTTATTTAACCATTTACTAGGATACAATAGCATTTCTACTAGACTATAGGATAAGAATACTCGGTTTTCAACTTTGTCTCTTATTTTACGAGAATAAAATTATTTATGTGGGAAGCTGCTTATCTGTAGGTGCAAGATCATGTCCTTTCTCAGTGGAAAAGTGCCCAAACCTTTCTATAAAATAACATCTACAGTGGGTTTTTCATGACAGAAAAAAAACAACAAAATTGAAGATGTTAGATTTTCATATTAATATGCATGCTGAAAAATCAGATTTCAAGATGAAATTCAAGTGAAATGTTTTTCTCTTAATTTTCTCATCAAATTTAAACTTCAGAAATGTTAAAATTATAACTTGTTATTCTGGATCACTTATCAATGGCAGCACTTTTCTAAAAATTTTGTTTGTGCAAAACATAAAAGCGTTAGTAATAGACTTTAAGTCATTTATCAGCTGTATCACATACAAGAAAGCATACAAAATAACTGCTTAGCTTTTGAAACATTTTCTTAATTGCAGAGTAAGTTAAAAAAAAAAAGAAAAGAAAAGAAAACTTACATTTCACAGCTAATCTTTCTTTCCACTGGTATTAATAACCATTTTTCTTGCAGTGAAATAACAACTAACTGAAGATGCTTTAGTTATGAACCATCATCAGATTTATTGTATTTAAAATTAAATATAATGATTATGTGAATTCTAACATTCCACATTTCTGGTTACTTTAAAAGAAAAATGCAACTTCATAGTCCAACTTTCAATTTATGGTTTGTCTCATATCCTCAGAAGAGAGAGACCACTTGTACTAGCCTGTATCACTTTTTCAGATCATAAAGTTAGTCAAGTGTTTGGATAATTACATACAAGAGTTTGAGGATTGCTCCAGAAAACATTAAATTGCTACAGGCAAGAAATGAACACAGAAGTAGCCACAAATGAGATTTTGTTTTCTGTTTTCATGCAAAATGACCGATGTCCAAATCAATAAGATAAACCAGATAATCATAATTAGGGACTTTGTGTGTGCAAGAATGTGACTTTAGATTATTTATGTCTGTAAAGACATTACTTTCATTACTTTGAAATCATGACAAGTTGAAACCTTTATCTCAAAATAGCATTAAGCTTTATATGCAAGTCTTACTTCGTTTTCTTGCTTTCCATTCTTCTTTGTTTCCTTCTCATCTATTTCACTCTAAATATCATCAAAAGCAACAAAATAAAGCAGCTGAATGAAGGATATGTTCAAGAGAAATCTATTTACTCTCATTGGCAGAGATAATGTAAGTGGAGCAATTACTAGACATTTTATTCTTATGTTTCTAATCCCAGCAATCCTAGAAGTACCCAAAGCTTAAAAAAAAAATTATTTTTTTAACTGAAAATTAGTTGTGAACAACTTTGTTTTTAACCTTTATTTTGCTATCTCGTCTGAAAGGAGTAGAATTAAAAAATCATTTGAAAATGTTGCTGATAAAACCAAATTATATCTCTTTCAGGAATCTTGTCGGTGCTTTTACAAGTAGTTAACCTCCTACTGCATATTTTCAATTTGATACGCAATTATTATTTACAAGCAGTATGAATTCATTAGTTTTATGAAACTGGTAGTTGTTATGCATGAGTCACTTCTTGTCCAACAGGACTGAAATAAAAATGAGATGTTGAATCTCTGAAGACTACCCTAAAAGGAACATTTACAAATAAACAGCACAACTAAATACTTGGTAAATTGACACTATTATACACTGAATCATGGCTTGCCTAATTTGAAGAAAGTCTTAGCAGAACTTCAAAGAAAGGATGACTCTGCTCTTTAATCATCAGAGTTACTCTAGAAGAGCTGTAGGTAATGTCTTCTCAGAATAGGTACAGGCTGCAGACTCATAGACATCAGAAATCCTTTTCAAATTTCTTATATGGCTTCTAACACAGTTATTTTGAGCAAAGCAAAATGTTTCTTGGAGCTGTATCAGCTTTGAAATTTTCTAATGAGTGTTTTTTTTTTTTTGAAGAAAGGGAAAAGAGAGAGACCAGCATTTAAAGAATGTAAAGCTTGTACAAATTCAGAAATCAAGAACATTCACAAAACATGACAGATCAAACATAAGGCAGACGCTACGAGGATGAAAAACAGAATATGGAAAGTTTCTTACAAAGAATGCTCAAGCTAATAGGAATATTTGTAAAAAATAGATGGAAATAAAATCAGCAAGAGAATCTGTAGTACTACACAATGGCACAGGCATAAAGGATTTCATGGGGTCATGGCAGAGAAGCTTAGCGAATTCCTGCGCATTTGGGCAGGGCAGCAAGTGCATAAGAACTGATAAATGAATTTATCCTGAGGTTGGCAATTGAACAGGATGGAAACCAACCGAAGGAATATTATACTAGCCTTTCCTGACTATATAAAATGATATTCTAGGGCTGGCGTTGCTAATCTTACAACTAAAGCTTCAGTTACACATAAGCAGTATTTAGCAGCGTTAAGACACAGTGGTGGCATACCAAATCACGAAAGCAGAAGGTGCGCTGGCTTGTAATTATGCACCAGCTGGCCTGTCTCTACAACAGTCACCACCTTCTAGGCCACATAATGCAGCAATGCAAGGAAAGCCCCAGTATACCACCCTCTGGGGATCTGGGAGAAGGTCCTCATTCTTAATGCTGGAGCATGAAACAGTTGGCAGTGCAGAGCAGGCTCCACACATACAACTTCTTTGCCTCAGGCTCTTGCAGGCTCTTCTCTTCCCTCCCATCAGCAGTCAGATTTGCCACCAGATGTCCCCCAGAGCCTTAAAATATCCTCAGCCAAACACTTACCATAGACTGTGCTTATCAGAGTGAAATCCAGTCTAAGCATCTTGTGAGCTACTCATCAAGGTATTTCCTTTTTCATCTCACAGTGATTTCATATAGCCATTATTAGTGCCCAGCAAACCATATCCATCTGCTGCATCTTTCAATCAGTCACCATTAAAAGTCAACAGTTAATTTCCTTTTCTGTTGTAGCAAAATGTTACTGTTCCTTTCAATTCTAGTACCATCATAATAAAGCTGTATTTTACACGATTATCCCTTTCAGACTTCAGGCATCAAGAGATGGATAAGTAGGTTCCTCCACACATATCTTGAGTACTGTGGGCAGTCCTGCTTGCTGCATTTTTGGAAAAATATAATGGAGTTAGAAAGGTACAGAGAAGAGAGAATTGCTTTATAGGGAGAGCTGAAAAAGACTGGGATTCTTCCAGATAGAGAGAAAAATACCAGGTTATGTTTGAGGGTCTTCAAAATCACAAGACCGAATGAATGCAGAAAACAATTTTTATTCAACAAATGCAAAACAGAACCAGCCAGCACTCAGTGAATCCATTCAGTAGTCAAAATAGTTAAAAGAAATATGGCAAGAAGCAGATTTCTTAAATTCATTGCTTTGGGAGGCAGCAGTTCAAAACCAGGATGAAAAAAAATGTAGCAGGTCTATAACCAGATAGTATAGCAAAGAAAAAAAATTGCACACTTTAAGATCCCAAATCGGATGACTATAGATTTATACTTTCTTCAAGATCAAGAACTTCTGACTTTGGACAAGTTCTTATCATTCTTATTCTCTTCTTTTATATAGCATTTTTATAGAGTTTTCAAAATCTGGCTGAGGAAAGCCACATGTAGCTTGGTCTGGCCTTGTAATTGAGGTTGCTTAAAGTAGGAAATTGGATTTGAGAGCTTGTGAGATCACCTTCAGTCTGGAATATCCTATGAGCTTATGGCTGTAGTAAGCCTAAGAAATCAAGAGAAATAGTATTGATAGCATTCTAGTTATTGATGGCATTCAGTACTTTCTTCAATGGAAAGAACACACCATAGGAAAAAGAACAGCTGTTTTGTAAGGCAGAAAATGATAGCTCTGCAGTTATGTTTCACAAATATTTAAGTTAGTGAAACATATTTTGCACAAGCTTATATCCATACACTCTAACTATTACAACTAACTGTAACTTTATTCCACAAGAATTTGAAGTGCCTGCCTAGGGGGCCGATCAGCCCAGCTCACAGAACAGTTTTATTCTTCATCTGCAAGGAAAGCAGTTGAGATTTCTTGCTTAACAATAGTTCCATTATTAAAGTTCCAAAATGAGAAACTTGCTTGTCCATGGATTCAAAGGGAATACAAACTGAGAAGTAAGTTTGCCTTTGAAATAAAACTCTCTTTTGCAACTTGTTTAAGCAGGATTCAGGAAGGGCTATTTTGTCCCAGCAAAGGCATAAAATAATTATACTTTGCCTCACGTTTATCTTGATATTGAAAGGGGGAGTTAAAACAGCATTTTTTATTTTGTTTATTTGTCATTAATATTACCCAGTAAAATATAAAATCCCTATACATTATTTAACTTATGGCCAATCAGTGTTTCTCATTATAATTGACATGGAAAATCATATGGCGACTGTTAAGTTAAAATTTAATTACAATACAGATGTAACCAACATTGCAAAGGCCATTATAATAATTTCTCAAGTCAGCTATTACAAGTTTTATTGAAAAATCTGTAGGGAAGATCTGGGAACACAGGTTAATTTTGTCTACCTTAGAACTGAAATCTAATCAAAAGACATAAATCTCAGGGAAAAAAAAAAATATCTTAAGGAGGCTATGAAATGAACACTAATTTTATGTTTTAAAAGATATTGGATGATTTATTTTCAGACACACGTTATGTTGGCCCATGATATCAAAAGTGGATGTCAGTGATATGGCAGTAGAGGTTGAACGTTCCCACAAGTCTTCTATTATGCTTTGTTGCATATGTTGCAGATGGCAGTCTGACAAAAGTGAGTCTGACCTGGGAGTGCATATGGAATCAAGGTGTGGAACTTAATTCTTCCACACAGAAAAAATGGCACCCATTGGCATTTATTCACGCTGCCTAAATGTTGATGGAGACCAAATAGCACCGTGAGGCGGTGGGTGGTGCATTTCAGCAATGGAGATAACAACAGTGGATCACCTCTGCTGGTGCAGATTTTTACAAGGGTGGCATGAAGGCTCCTGCTCATTGATAATGAAAATGCATAGCTAATGGTAGTAACTACATTGCAAAGCAAGATTTTGTACCTGATAATTTGCTCTATCAAATAGTGTTACTGTGCTACTTGTATCAGTTGTAATTTCCATGGAAATAAATAGGTGGCTTTACTCTCAGAGCAACCTGCATAATTTACTGACAGAGACATGAGGTTTGAAAGGTTGAGTAACCTGAATCTGTTCAGCCTGGGGAAAAGAAGACTGAGAGAGGATCTGATAAATGTTTGTAAAACATTTAAAGGGAGGTGGGAGGCAAATGAATGAGGCCAGGCTCTTCTTGGTGTTGTGCAGTGATAGGTCAAGGAGTAATGGCCTAAAACTTGGACATAGAAAATTCCATACTAACATGCAGAATAATTTATTTATGGTAAGAGTCTAGTTTTTGTTTGACTAGGACCTATCTGAGCTCACAACAGAAATTTGGAAAATCTCAAAGTTGTTCCAGAGAAATCCAACGCTGGTCCCCTTTCTTTCCATGTCCATTTATGCATTGTCATAAATGCATTTGACTTGCTCATGTCACATTCAGTTTGGGAAATGGCATTCCACACCTACCTTTAAGTAAAATGACAGAATTTGACATGCATATTATCAGCTTAAATGGTTTTATTAAACTTAGTGGTTAAAGCATCAGTCAATAGTCATATTACTGACAAGGACTCAGCAGTACAATTCAGTATGGGGAGTGAAGGGGAAAAGATTAGATTTTCCTCTTCTCTGCCTTAGTCTTTAAGGAACGCCAGATTTCATCCTAATGCTATGCAACAGCCCACAGTTTAGTACAGTCACTAGAAACTTTGTATTATTCACCTACTTTCTGTAAGCTCAAATACGAATCTAAGTCAAAGCAATAGTGAATGACAGAATGAAGCTACGGATTGTATCAAATCTGAAATATAACATATCAAATTGTCTCAGAATTTGAAAACTAGCTTCTGTCCTTGCAATATCAATATTTTGATCAAAAAGGCTCGTGATTGAAACACTGACATTAGCTATGTTATTTCCACTGGGAATGAGTCTCAAGCTGGTGGGGTAGTGAAAGCTGGTATATTTCCTTTGGTTTTATTGGAATTATGGCAGCTGGCATCAGCTAAAAATTTCATGCCTTAGATTCCACATCTTAGATTCCACACTTCATCTGACTTGATTCATAAACAAAGTAAAACCTCATGGGAAGAGACTATGCCTCTCTACTGCACTGTCTCATTACCAACACTTACAGAAGGTTAAATTTTAGAATTCATGACCTGTTTAATACTTCAGAATGAAACAAAGCTAAAAGAGAAAGGTAAAAAAAATAGAATTGGTTTATTACCTGGTTTGTGTGAGTATTCATCACGCTCAGCAGCTTCGCTTCTCGGTCCAAAAGTACAGAAATAAACAGATGGGAAATAAAATTTTTGCAGCATCTTTAAAATATGCACTATTGTTACATTAAAAAAAAAAAAAAGATGCATTTCCCCAAGGTCACCTACATCATAAAACATTAAAGAGGAATGAAGTAATTATATGAAAATACCTGTAACTAATCTCTTAAAGTACAGGAGCCTAAAATATGCAATTCTCTTTTACTTAATTTCAGATTTCTAGGTCCATTTTGAACTAAATACTTTGTTTAGACTGTAATAGTTTGCTCTGATTTCTGTTGCTTAATGAGGTAAAGAAATCTGGGATACATATACTTTTTTTTTTGTTTCTTTCTTTTTTCCCCCTGTTCTGAATATTCCTGAAGAATTCATTATTATGGAAGTGCTTAGTATTTGAGACATATCTTAAATCTACACCTAAGATGAATTTAAATAGCACAGCACTGAAACATCTAATTTTACGTTCTTTTTCCTCTTGATAAAATCAAGAACTCCAAAATTAAATTTAAGTAGTAAAACATAAAATTAGAATGTCAAAAATATAAAAATCAAAGACTACAATTGGAAGACAACCCCTAAAGTCAGTGGACAAGACATTGAAGAAGATACTCTGTAGAACATGAGCCAGAGGAAGGGACAAAATTCAGGCCCTGTTCTGAGTACTTGAAGTAGAACCCATTCATAGACTTGGAAGTCACCCTTCTTGTTAAAGGTCACATCCTGCAAAAAATCCAGGTCAGGACACAGAGTTATGCTCACATTCCCTCCCACTCTTCCTTTACCTATACCTTCTCTCCATCCCTTCACCTTCCAGACACGCTTAGGAATTCAGGCCACAAAGCAGTAGTCGTTTATGTCCACTTCCTAAATTAATGAGGTACAGAGCTGGTATAATCAAATATGCAGCTGGCATAGAGCTATTAACGTGGGATTCCCCAGTGTCCAGTCTACAAGCTGTAAAATACCCCTCATTGCACAAAACATGACTCAGCATCTGATCATAGAATAGGCCCTTTAATGTAGGAGATCAAAAGCCTCTAAAATGACAATATGCCAGAGGAAGAAGTCCGCAGTGATTAAGGATTCTGCTTATTTCTGCATATCCTACAGCAAAATGGAAACAAGATCATATAGTGCATTACAGAAAACTAAAACAGTACAACACAAGGCAAAATTCCTTCTTGATCCTAAATCTGGCCGTAAATTTAATCCAAGGCAAAAGGATGGTTATACTAACTGACCACAGACACTAGAGAGTTCTACAGTGTGATAGAGATGACATGGCATCCCCGGTGTCTATCCTTGCCTTATCCCCAGTTTAAGTCCACTCTTTCAAAAGAGAGCAAGGCAAGCCCTTACTGCGGCATTCATCCTGGCACTTCTCCACAAAGCAAATCACATACCAAAGGAGGAGATATTCTTTCTAGCTGCCAGAGAAACCTTTAAAGACAACAGTAATTGAATGCAACACAGATATGGAGCAAGAAAGCAGTCAAGAAGCACGATCATATCTCCTTTCAATTACTAGTTGGTACTAAAACACTGGATCTGGAGGAGGTTACTTTCTGCCTACTGCGTTACTTGACAAAAAAGGAAAGGAATGGAAAAACATCAATTGCTCAATGTGCCATTACAGTCAAGAACTGACCATATATCCATCTAAAATGTCATCTCTTCCAAAATAATGTCTGCAGAGCTCATTGCTACAAGAACAGGCAGTTTAGAAAAGGGAGTTCAAGTCCCTAAGGAAGATTCAGAGACATGATCAAAGGGATAGAAAAATGCACATCAATACTGGAATTATTTTACTTACAAAGGTGATGGGAAAAGAGTGTTCTTTCCATCATGTACACCAGTCACAGTAAAAACATATGCACTGGTAGCCTGGAAGTGCTTGGTAACTTCTGATCTCCATTTTTACCATCAAAAGTCAGCTTAAGACCTAGAGGCATAAGAAGAAAAAAGAAATTGTAAACTATCTTAGATTAATCAAGAAAATAGTGGACTAGAAAGACCAATATCTAAACCAATTAATTATTTCTTAAGACATAAAGGAAATAAGAATTATCCAAAAAATAAGAGTGACATTACGCAATCATTTTTGATCAGAAATAAATCATAAAATCATAAATGATAGCATGGCCTAGTTTGGAAGAGACCTCAAATTCCAATCCTCCTGCTACAGGCAAAGTCGCCATCTGCTAAATCATGTATTAGATCAGATTGCCCAGTTCTCCATCCAACCTGGCATTAAATACCTCCAGGGATGGCGCATCCACAGCCTCTCAAGGCAACGTCTACCAGCACCTCTTCCTCCTGACATCTAATCTAAATCTCCCTTTAGTTTAAAATCATTGCCCCTTGTCCTATCACTATCTACCCATGAAAAAAGTTGATTTCTCCCATTTTAATACTGGAAGGCCATAATGAGGCCTCTGCACAGACTTCTCTTTCCCAGCCTAGTTCCTTCATCCTGTCTTCACAGGAGAGAGAGATGCTCTCGCCCTTGGATCACCTTTGTGTCCCACCTCAGGACCCTCTGCAAAAGCTCCACATCTTTCCTGTGTTGGCACATTCTGCTGGCTCATGTTCAGTTTTTCATCAACCAGGACCCCTAAGTCCTTCTCAGCAAGGCTACTCTCAGTGAAGTCTTCTCCCAGTTTGTATACATATCTGGGATTACCATGACCTACATGCAAAACCTTGCACTCTGCTTTGCTGAATTTCATTAGGTTCACAAGGGCCCACCTTTTGAGTTTATCAGGGTCCATTTGGATGGCATCCCTTCCTTGTGATTCATCCACTGCATCGCTCAGCTTAGTTTCATCAGCAAACTTACTGAGGCTGCACTCAATCCCATCATCTATGTCACTGATAAAAATGTTAAAGAGTACCAGTTCCAAGACGTACCCCTGGGGGACAGATGTTGTTACCAGCTTCTACCTGGTACTAGAGCCATTGACCACAACCTTTGCGTGCAACCATCCAACCAATTCCTTGTTCACCAAATAGTCCACCCTTCAAATCTATTTCCCTCCAATTAAGAGATAAGGATGTGGTGGGGGACCATGTCAAAGGCCTTGCAGAAGTCCATGGAGATGAAATAAGTTGCCTTCCCTGTATCCAGCAACGTCATCACTCTGTCATAAAAGACTACCTGATTGGTCAAGCACAACCTTCCATTGGTGAATCACAGAATGGCCCAAGTTGGAAGGAACCTCAAGGATTATAAATCTCCAACCCCCCTGCTACATGCAGGGCCATCAACCTCCCCATTTAATACCAGACCAGGCTGTCCAGGGCCCCATCCAACCTGGTCTTGAACAACCTCCAGGGATGGGGCATCCACAACCTCTCTGGGCAGCTGTTCCAGCACCTCACTACTTTCATAGTAAAGAACTTCCCCCTGACATCCAACCTAAATCTTCCCTCCCTCAACTTAAATCTATTTCCCCTTGTCTTGCTGTTATCTACCCTTTCAAAGAGTTGATTCATCTCCTGTTTGTAGGCTTCCTTTAGGTACTGGAAGGCTGCAATGAGGTCACCTTTCAGCCTTCTTTTCTCCAGGCTGAACCCTATTACTTAAAGATCCAAGTAATCAGTGATTTTGTGTGTTTTTCTTCTTCTTTCAGTTATATCCTTTTTATTTCATTTGAGATCATTCTCCTATCACATGCTTTATCTTCACTTTACCTCTATTTGATACAAACTTTATCCCAAGCCAGCTTGTTGCATGGTTAGGTAAATTATAATGCATGGTGCATACATTATTGCACATACTCATCTATGCATTGCAGATAGTGGGCATTTCATTGTTTGTAGCTATTGAATGAAGAAACAAAGAGGTGTCTATGAATAGGGAAAGAAAACATTTATGGTTTCACTTCTAAAAGTAATATCCTAATAAATATGAGGAATAGAAGAATAAAAAGTCATGAATTCCATAGTCATTTGTTGATATAACAGTATGTCTGTGATAAATAAGGCTAACCAGACTGTTGAAAACACTATTTTTTTATATATATTTTGCAATTACACAATTTTATATGCTGATTCATTTTAATAAAATGTAAATACAAAGTCTTATTTTTCCACTTCCTATAACATTACTAGAGTATTTCTCATATGTCCAATATAAACCTTCATCGTTAAACAGTTCTTCATCAATATATCTGATTTCCCTTATGAATTTTGTTTCATTTGGGTGTGCATATTTTGCATATGTATTTCAAAATTGGTTTTGCTATTAAAAACATAAGATAATACAAGCACAATTGCACCAAATTTTGTAGCATTTTCCATATCTACTTGTATTATTCAGAAACCATTCTAAGCCTGTCTGCAAGGAACTGCAAAATCAAATGGACTGTGGCACAAGGACTATGTGGTCACCATATATCCCAATTACAGTATATTCTTCCTGAATTACAATGTATTTCTTAAAAGACAAGAGCAAATGCTCACAGATAGTGAGATGTCATGCAATCAAAATTTTTCTTACATTTGAATTTAAGCAGATATACCTTTGACTTTATATCATGCTGCATATCTGACTGTTCAGTAACATGGCCTGAGAGGCTGTGTTTCTTGATGGAATATTATAAACCTTAGATTTTATAAACATAAATACATAACACTTAATGGCCTCTTTTCAATTTTCATTTCTTTTGTTTTGTTGTTTTCAGTAAAAGCAAGAGTCTCACAGTCCTGTTAAGTAATTTGAAATAGAGGTATTTTCCCAATTTGTGCCCTCTGGTTTACAAATTAAAAAAAATGCTAATAACATTTACAGACTGCATTAATGTATTATTAAACATTAAAATATTACAAGAGGCATTTAAAGGGTTTAATTTTGAAAATTTTATGCATAGTCTGTGCTACTCTTTAAAAAATTAAATATGGAAAATCATATTCGGAGAGATTTATTAAGTGTTTTTCTACAAAGGCAGTAAGATTCCTGCATTGCGCTCTCTGAATTTGTCTGGAACACCACCATGCATAATCTCTGGATAAGCATGTGATCTTCAAAGTGATCTTCAGAATTAATTTGGTCACACTGACAGATGAGAGTTACAGAGTGGTGAAATGATGAGAGCATCTGCTGTCTCAAAGAAGCTGTAAATGAGTTCATATTGGATTGCCAAAAAATTCTTGATCTTATCTTCATCTGTGACAAAATTTTCACTTACAGTGAGGAGACCAAATATTCTTAATTGGACATACACACTACATAGAGTGGAAAAGTCTAAGATTTATATAAACATAGATTACTCTAAATTTTGTTTAAACTTTGTTGAAAAATACTTCAAAGATTTCTTGCTAAAGACCACTACCTTCCTTTCCCAAGGCACTTTTTTCAGAGATCACCTTTTTTTCTGGGTGTGGTTAAATTGTATTTCTGTAAATAACATTTAATATTAATTACAATATTATAATATTTCTGCTAAGTAGTATTTCTGTTGCTGAACTGCATCATCCAGTGCAAGGGCCCCAGGACCACATTCAAAGAGGACACCTTCCCACCGATGAAGTGGCCAAGGGTTTCTCAACATCTGCAGAGAGAAAGGAGCATTTCTGCTGCCCCAGAATGCTCCAAGGACTTTTGAATTTTGCAAAAGCTTCTGATCACTACTGCCACATAGGCAGAGAAGGGCTATAGTACTGACAGAGAAATAAGTATTACAAGAGGGAAGAATGAAGGCTGAAAGCCTACCAAATACAAAGTCCAAGGTTGGTTATGATTGCCCTCTACAGACATATCATGGAGTAAAGCATCAAAAACAGAGTGATGCTGTTTCATATTAAGGGCAATGTGGCACAAGAACAAATAAGTATAAATTGGGCATGAAGAATTGAAATTGTTCCAGAAATTCAAAGCGAGTATCTTGTTACAGTTCACCACTCTGAAATACTGGGAAGCCCAAATGTCAAAATGCTTTTAAAGTAGCCCTATTGACAGTATAGGTAAAACTAAATTGATAAGACACATTACAAAGTGCTATTTCCTTCAATAATAATAATAAAAATCGGCACCTAAGATGAAAGTAGAATTATGTGATGTTTCATTGTTTACCTCACAAACCAAATTATTAAAATTAACATTTCAGGCATCTTTAAGGTTAAGTTGATCATCCAGTGCTCACACCTGTGGTACAATTCATTTGTCAGTATTCCTATTCCCATGTGCAGCATCTCCACCTTATCCAGCAGCACAAGAGGGATTCATATTAGAATTCTGCTCTTTGTAACCGCCAAGTAATAAAAGAAATTACCTGTACATTACTCAATGATTATAAAAGCCTATGAGGGTTAAAAAAAATTCTGAAAAAGTAGCACTAGATCACTCATCACATCACAAGTAAGTTATTTTTATTTTCCTCTTTGAGATTTCTTGCGAGAATGAAGTGCAGGCTTTCACCATCTTTGGCTGAAATGATTTGTAGCCTTGAGGAATTACATTTAAAATAGTGTTTGCTATATTTTTGTTTGTTTGATGTTTGTTTTTTGTAAGTGTATCACTCTAAGTCTTGCTTTCTAATTTTGTCTATGACAAAATTTTCCTCTTTTCAAATTTTAGTGTATTTAATGTATTTTTGCCTGAATAAACTTCTTTTCAACTGAGTATGCAGTAATTGCATGTTTTCTTGTTTTTATATGCTTACTATACAGTAATAGTACAAGTAATACACTCTAGTGTATTTTATTTTTTTTTACGAATTTTTAATCTCTTTCTGAAAACTACTCTGATTCATTAGTAATTAAGTAAATAAATTTCACAGGAATGCAGTTCTAGAGACAGTACTCCAAAGAAGAAAAATATTTTCTTGAGAATTATTCAGGGTTTTTTTTCCATTGCGTATGCTCTAACAAAATACAATTAACTACAATAGTTCAAACAACATTCTGTGAAATGTACCATTTTTCTCAAATTCCCTAGGACATTTCTGCAAAGGTCACTGCAAAGCAGAATATTAAAATAAGTTTTGTTTAATTATTGCAGTTTGGTTTCATTGCAGTGTTATTGCACTTTATAATAAACCTTCATTTCATCATAACACTAAGTTTATTCACTATTTTAGATGCATGACATATTTTGATTGTGGTGTATTGCCAATATTTAAAGGACTACGTAGATTTGATTGTCAGTCATTTCCCATTTTGGTCAGCTGACTGTTAAAAAATAAATTAAAAAATGGAAAAAAAATAAAAACAAAAAAACGGAGGCAGCTTGTTTTGGGAATCAGTAGGCAGAGAAAACTAGTTAAATGGAAAAGAAATGGTAGTAACATGCACAATTTAGCCCACAAGAGAAATATGGTTGAAGTTAGCGATGAAATAAAAGCACAGACATATATCAGGCACTGCTAGAGGTAATTAGTTTATTGATTGAGCTAATCACACCCAAAGGAAAATGAACTAAATAGGTCATTAAACTATACTGGACACAGAATACTGCACTATGCTTAATGTCTCAGTACTACCTTACTGGTGTTCAGCCAGGAGTAAACCTTTGCTTTTGACACCTATAAAACTGCCAGTTTAAAAATCATAGAGTACACTCAGAATGATCTGAAGAGATGAAAACAAACAAATGTATGACTAAATAGGGAAAGTAATTTCTTCTACAGGGAAAGTAATAAAAAGTTTTGTTCAATAGCAGACGAGTCTTCAGGTGGACAGATCCAAAGAAATAATATCACTGACATAAGTTATGCAAATTTAAAGGCAAACAGACAGGTTTATAGTAGCAGACGTTTCCAAAATTTTCTTATTATATGGGAAAAAAAGCTTATGGAAAATAAAAAGTCAAATCTGTGGACCAAATCTAGAAAGAGAAGTTTCTATAACATATTAAAAGTTTTAAAAACAGAGATTCATTATATTTGTTACACAGTTTGACCAACCTTTTTGGAATTCATAATGTTGCTCTGAAACTAGCACTGGCAGTGAGACAAACTTTCTGACAAACTGGAGCAATAAAAGCAGTAGGTGTCACTTTTTTAGTTGTCTAGGTAGCACAATGTAAAAAGAAAAACTTTGTTTTTTTTTTCCAGCGAGTTTGAAATATATCACAGCCCCTATATAATATATATATATATATATAAGGTGGCATTATTTTATTAGAACATCACATGTGCCACTTGAATCCATTCATTCATAAGAATTTACAGTGCACTTTTGATGTACCACCCAATTCGATCTTTTGCTTTGCTTGGCTTGGGGGAGAATATGGGTTGAAATTAATATACCTGTTATAAAACACTTGTCCCCAAGGCTGTTGCTCTTTTAAGTACATGAAAAGGGAAGATTTTAGATTTTAAGCTAGTGGCAATATTGCCATTGACTTGAGCAAGTACCAGAGGAAGATCTACCATTGACAGCACTCTTTTAAGAAGAGAAAAGTACCAAAAATTCATAAAACACTGACAGATTGTATGATGATAATAAGCTTCACCATTTCATCTGGATTAATTTTCCATTAATTAATATCTCCAACCAATCTTTATGCAGTAGACAATGGAGCTCGTTCTCGTCATCTCAGTATCCTATTTTGGACCCTTGGCATTAAAATTTCAAACTCACAAATGTATTAAATGCCCTTGGTTCTCTAATGATGCAGGTTTTCACACTGAAAAGCTAAGTATCATTAGTACTTACCAACAATAGTTACAGAATAGATTCCACTGTTCAAGAACGTGTTGATAACTGCATCAAACCACCTGTAAGAGAGACTGGAGAAACTGCACTGAAAAAAAAAAAAATTAAAAAAAGATAAAAAAGAAAAAGAAAAGCAATGGCAAGAACAGTAAGGATTATAGAAATTCAAAATATACACTTGCAAAAAGAATATATTCAAATCATAGAATCTGATGAAAAAGAGGATTTTAAAAGCATCTGGGAATAATATAGCAAAAATTCATCTCTGCAGATACAAGTCTGTGTATTTCTCTTGGTAATAACTTTTATTACTATTGGTAAGGCCTGAGAGTTAGTGAAAAAATTCTCTTTTTTTCCAAGACTGAAAAATAAAACTAGACAGGTGATAACTAAAATAGAAATAAAAGAAATTATTTTGCATTGCCTGAGAATCCTGTTTCCTAATTAGTATTGAGATATTTTGAAATGAAAAGTCTTTTCAGTTTGGTGTAATTAACAAAGTCAAAGGGATACTTTCCGTCAGCAATCCAGAATGCATATCTGAATATTTCTCCCCCTTTCTCATCTGAAAGCTAATGAAGCAAATGCTCCAGCTTTTGCTTCAGGAATTCTTATTTATTTATTTACTTATTTTTGTAATAACAACCAGTATAGGATCAGGAGAAAAAAAAATTCTAAGTAGTAGCAGTTCTTTTCCTGCCTTGAGATGGAAGATGGCACAGGCCCAGTACTCCTCTAACTTCACCACTGTCACATCTGTTTCAGTTGAGGATTATGTGCAAGTTTCTCGCTTTGCTCAAGCATTATATCACCCATTGATCTCCTCCCTCCTCCTACACAGAAGATGCTGGTCAAATTACTGAAAGAACTGTAAATGAAGGTGGAAAAAAAGATCTAAAAAAAATAAAAATAAATTAAAATAAATAATAATTAAAAAAAAAAAAAAAAGATATCTAAAAGATCTGTTCCCTCCCTTTGAAGTTTTGGAAAATTTTACAACATTTCTTTTGCACTAGCTAGAAATCACTTTCCCCGTTTTATCTACCCCATGAAGGTGATGTTATATATTCATAAACACATATCACTTCACAAGGATCTCAAAGGACTCACAAACTGAATGTATACTATACAAAAATCTTTGCAGACACCCATGAATTACAAGGTTAGCTCTAGGGTGAACCACAGGGGCTACAGTGATTTAATACAGTGGTTTATAATAGAAGTTGAAGATTGCATCCCTTTGGAACTGCGAGTGAACTTAGTTAAGGACAAAGTAATTACCCAAACTGGAATTTGAGCAGAGTGCTAACAACTCTGTTCTTGCAGAACAATGCTGACATTCTTCTGATTATGTCACTGAAAATAACCTCTCTGACTTGGAGTCCTTTACTGCTGAGCCATAGATTCAAAATCTGCTCAAATTACAATGTTTAAAAAAAATAAAATAACACACACAAAAAAAACCCCTATCATTTGATTTTCTTTCTGGTCTTACTAGGAAGAAACCGGTGTTTTTGATCACATTTATTTGTTCAGAAAGCCAGCTTGTTCGATGCCTGAAAAACTACAGCTCAAAGTGGATTTCCCAGTGGTTAAGACATTTTAGATGCATTTCAGCAGTTGAGCCCAGTCCTCTGTGGTGACACTAAGATTATTTTCTTTGTCTTCAGAACAATCCCAGGAGCAAACATTCTCTGTACAGGAGAAAATATATGACTTTTGTGTCTGTACTGTCTTTTGGGGCTGCCACACTGCGCACAGAAAATCTAGGATCAGATGAAGAGCTGGGAGCCACAGTCTTCACAGCCACCATCAAATTAGTACTCTGATAGACATGCCCAACATAACAAAATAGAGAACAGGACAATTAGCTACTTGATAGCTCAGTTGGAAAAAAATGTATGAGCACTGCGAACTCTCTGTGCTCTTTATAAATTTCCATATTTTTGATGTGCAAGGAATTAGTTATGATTTTGCTACGCACTCTGACTGTAATTTAAATGACATCAAATTTCCATAAGATAAATCACAAGCATTTTATTTTAGTTCTTCCTTCAAGTGAATTACTAAAACACTCTTCTCATCCAGAAGCAGTCTTGCTAATGGACACTATATCAGAATTTTCACTAAATGTCAAAATCACCAAAGTCTTGCTCTTTCACTAAGAAAGCTTAAACTTCAGATTAGCAGAATCCTTAAATATTACCAACAATTATACTGAAAAACCCTTATTTTGTTGGCAATAAACGAGAGCACAGAATATCCTGACTTGCTTTTTCAGTTCCTTTCTGTAACTATTCTAACTGAAGTAGATACATATACACTGCAGATATCCTATAGGTTATAAGAAATGCTGAATGGAAATTGCAGCCTAAATACAGACTGTATATGTGATTCAGAAAAAGAGCTTCCAAGGAATATCAGATAACCAGAGTTTCTATATCATGGCACTGAAACAAAGAAGAGCAATACTTATCCCCACATCACTTCATAGTAGGCAAAGATGAATACATCTATATCCAATCATTTATAATATTTCAGAACAGCTAGAGAAGAGGCCAGAAATAACTGTTTGTCAAGTTCCTCGTTAACCAAAAACAAAAGGCAGACATTTCCAGTGTGGCAATACATATCAGAAGGAAAGATGCTGATACTTGGCAACAGAAATTCTCCACTCAGCTACTCATCCCATCCTCTGTTGGGATTTCTTCACCATGGAGAAGCTGCTGTAGTGTGGAACTCTCCTTCAGTTAATGGAGTGTAGGATCCCAAACATACTCCTTACCTTTGTTCTGCCAGGTTCTACACTTCGAAGCTGCTCCCAGAGGAGCAGTGCATCCAGAGTTTCACCCCTCCTGCTAAATTTTTAGGCCATATTAGAGCTTTAGGATATATTAGAGCAATTAAAAAAATCTAATATCTACCTCCCTCTGCCACTGTCTTTCAAAATTTTTACACATTTGCCCATCATCACATTAAAATAATCTGTTAACTTAATAAGTTGTATTTCAAACAGTTTCTTGCTACTTTTTCTTTTACCTTGATAACCTTCTAATAGCGTCAGGCGGTTTTTTAACATAGTTGTCACAGAGTTATCTAGATCAATCTGTGCCCATGACATGGGGAAGAAGGCCAGTAGACCTCCCAGCCCAAAAATGGGAAGGGAGAAGTAGAAGGGTAGGGAGATAGGAGCTGGCCCCAAAACAGGACAGCAACAATGATCTAAGGAGGAAAACTTAATTTTACTAAATATGATATAGGAATGCAAGATAACACAATATAAGAAAATATAACTGGAACTGAGGCTAAGAAATCAAATAAAATGAGAAAGAAAATGAAAGCCTTACTTTCAACTGAAGGCTGGGGAGCACACGCACGCATACTGCCAGGCAGCGAGCAAGAGAGAGAGAGATCCTGTGACTTCCTCCCGTGGCTTATCTTCCTCTCTGAACATGAAGTCCTGGGGTGTGTAGTTCTTTCATCTCTTCTGAGAACCCGGTATCTGGAAAGTTGTCAGTCCACGGAACTGGAGTATTAACTCTTTAGTTCCCCATGTTTTGCATGATGTTATAATGTGGAATACAGATAACAAAATTATAAAACCATGACAGTAGTGTATGTAAAATCGAATCAGCCCTTCAATGAAAGCTCAAATTATTTTAGAATGTAGTATGAGACTTTCTGAGTAAAAAAGATTCTGACCCACTTCACCTAATTGTTGCTGCTGAAATCAGATGTGAAATTCCCACTGAGTTCTTTGGGAGTAGAATTAGCCCAATACTAAGTAGTTTTAACAGGTTAACTATAACTGTACGTTTCCTCCTGTATTTTTCATTTGCTTTATTCAAGCTGCTATCCTGCCCTTCCTTTTCCTTGGGTTGATTTATATTGTTCAACTTACATCAATTTACATCTGTTTAATGTTATTTCACTTGGATTACTTTTAAGTAAACTTCAGTATTTATCTGTGTTTAAGTTGATATTTAGAAGTTAAGCGTCAATATATCACTGTACACAATGATGAATTTATTTTAAAGCTATCTTCAGCATCTTGGCTGTTCTCACATCTCCTTACTTAAATGTAAATTAGAGTAATTAACAACCAACACTTATATGGAATTTGCTTGTGACTGGCAGGTGAACTTATACAAAATTGAATTAATCAGTTCTGTTCCCCAGGATTAGCTCATCACTGAATACAGATTCCGCAAAAGAAACAGTTCAATTCTAATTTAAAATGTTTTTCTGTTAAATAGAATATGCTAAATAATTCTAACTAATCAAACAGTCAGAAGACGAGCCCTCAAGTATATATTCTGTCATGTATACATGCCAGAATGTATGTATATACGTGTATATATGTATACATACATACAAATATACATATATGTGTGTATATATATATACATAGCAGGAAGCAGCACAGTTCTGAATGGAAAAGACATAAAGTGGGTTGAAGAAAACAGGAAAACAGGAAAAGGGGTGTATGTATGTATATACACATATGCACGCATACACACACTCGATTTGGCCCAGGTATAAATCTCAATTTAGAACACCTCAACCAATTTTACTGTTTTAATTTCAGGTTCGCATTTTCCAAAATGCCTAAACTTTCACAGTTTGAGTTTGACTTCATAAATGCAAATAGGCTTGATAGAAAATGTTAGGCTGAATGCAAGGAAAGTCGTTTTTCTTTACAATTACAGTACGAGCCTCATAAGTGCAATATACTAATCTTCACTTTATTACACAACCGCAGTTATAGAAAGTACTTTGCAATCAGAATAACAATAATTTGGATGTGATTTTATGCAACAGCACAATTGCAACTACAAGTCGTTTTCCATTTAGTACTCTAAAGAGTCTTAATTTTTGAACCACAACTAGAAGAGCTACTATTTAAATACTATTTCCTAACCAAAACCCTGCAGCTACAAATCCCTTTTTTATCAAACATATTGCCTCTGAAATTAAAGATTTAAGTGAATGGTTAGTATGTTCTGTCAACTCCTGTTCACAGTAAAAATAATCAAGGCATGGTGTGAGATTGATCACCCTTGATTTCACATCCAGAAAATAGAGTTCTGTAGCTCACTTCAATTGATCTACTTCTATCTTGAAGACCTTATAACGTATATGTCAAATTGTGAGATGCACAAACTTAAGGAAACACTGTTTGAAAGAATGAAATGCAAACTTCAGAGGTGGGGAGGTAGCAAGACACATGCCCATTTTTAAGTCCAACCCAGCAAGTTTAATTTGGATATGCATCAAGAGAATTTTCAAGATGAATTATGAAATGTGATGCTATTAACTTTGGTAAAATGAAAAGAGGGGGAGAGAGAGAGAGAGAAAGAGAGAAATAAAACGGTGAACTGGGTGAAATCAGCACCACCAAAGAAGTAGATGGCAAAATATTATATTCTCCGCACCTGCTATCATTTGGGAATGCAAAATACCAGAGCAAGAATACACACCAGAGGCAGCTTTGTACTTGAATAAACTAACAGGGTGCATGGGCATGAATGGAAGCCTTGCATAGCGAAGTAGAAGGAGAAAAGAGCAAAACATTCTTCTAAATTTTGTTCTTGAGTTGTTTTTTGTTGTATTATAAAGATTCTGTTTTCAAGCAGCTATTTAGTGGCTCTAGTAAAAAGATCAGCTCCGCTTTGATGATGAACAAATGACTTACAACTACAATAAATAAATTCTCTAGAGCCAAAGTGGTACAAACATTACAGGTTTAAATGAAAGATTTGGAAAAAAGCATGAAATCTTCAGAATAATGTTTCCACCCTGCTATAAGGAATAATTCAGCAGAATATGACTTCTCTAACCCTGTTTCCAAGATGCTTGCAGCTTCTCCAACCCAGACATGCAGACAATTCATTCAAGTCAATTGATTAACTGTGTACTACTAAAGATCTACTTTGAGATTCAGTGAAAATACACAGAGAGCATAAGGTTTGTGTGAATCCTTTTAACCTGGCTGCTCAGTGTTCCCATAACAGAAATCAAAGCTGAAAGAAATGAGAATGCAGAATTTTAGAAGAGCTCAGTTCTATTCAGAGGAGACTACAAGCCCAAGCTAGTAAATTGTCCTCATTTAGAGCAATAGGTCATCTGCCTGAGGAACTCATCATGAGCCAGGAGCTGCTGCCCTAATTCAATTCAGTGGCTCTCACTGGGTTTTGAGTGGTGGAAACTTGTCCTTTGTGCAGCAGCCTGTTTTACAGCTCCTCTGGTAATTCAGCAGGAGCCAAGAGTGATTGCTTTATACAAAGGCAAGATGATGGCCTATTAATCAGTAAGTCGCTACTGTCAGGTGGAAGAGTGACAATTTTAAAGTTGTTAAAACAGCTCACACTAGCCAAGCCTTTCCTTTTGGTGAACTTCAGAACCCAAATCACATGCTTTTTAAAAGTTTAAATAGATGAAAAATAGAAGAAAAATGTATTAAAGTGAGATTTTCTTTTATGTAGAGAAAATCTGTCATAGGGAGAATTCTAGGGTTAATTACAGAAATGCAGTTCCTAGAAAAGTAACATAAATTAATTTCAGTGATGAAGTTCTTACTGACTGTAAGAACATTCATTGCACCAAACCACAAGAATGCACAGAAATTCAGGAGTAGCTGGCACATAATCAAAGCTGCCAGAACAGCCACTTTGAATGATCATTATTTAGGATAATTCCCACACTCAAAACGAAACAGTACAAACCCAGTCAGGAGTTAGAAGCTTTGAATTTCAGCAAGGTCAATATGTAGTGAAGAATGTCATTACAGTTCCTTATGGATTAGAATAATCCAAGGCACAGCGTGTTGGTTCTCACTGCTCCACTGTTCTCTTAGCTGGAGTGGTCAATGCTTAGCAGTCTTTTCCAGTGTCCTCATGAATCAGTGACTGTTTTAAGAACATTCCAACATTTTTGGTGCTGCTCGTGAAACAGCAAATAGTAGGTTCCCCCAAGCCATGACAGCATCTGGAAGTCACACAAAAGGCAAACACTTGCTGTTGTGACTGGTGATACCCAGCAGCATGACAGCACTGTTGGTTTTCACCTCATTCCTCCAGGAGCTGCCGAGCAGATCAGCAAGATGGAACATTACAGCAGGAAGTTGGCCTTTGCAGTGATGCCACTGGCTGTCTCTACAAGATTCACAAATGTTACAAATCTTATGTAGACCACGTGAAAATATTTCAGCAGACAGATGGGGAACTGTGCCTGACCTGCTTTCTTTTTTTCCAGTGAATCACTGAACTGAATTCAGCCAACACGTATTGCTCAGAGTTGACAGCTCTTTCTAATAGGAAATCCCTAGATGTGAGGTAACAGAAAAGGGACAAAGAAACCATAGACTTAAATCTTGGCCTGAAGCTTCCAGGAGCATAGCATACGTTCCCATTGGTGTCCTAATGGAAATGTCACCTGATCTGTACCTCTCTGTACCTACAAAGTGGAGTGTTAAGTGTCAAAAACCGTCATAGAGGATGGCGAAAAAAACAGTACTTCAGCCACTTTTGTTCTGTCTTGCTATTAAAGAAGGTGTAAGTGGCATGCATTTCCTGTGCTACTGACAAAATAGATGGTATCTCAGTAATAACAGCTTGCAAGACTTCATCCATAGACGTCGCATATACTTTTATCATCCTCAGATTAAAGTTAATTTTATTATGCATTACCTGATTTATTACTTATTCCTTATCATTACTATTATATCCATGTACATTCAGTGCTCATTTTTGAGCTCTGAATACATTTTACCTTTCTGTACTCCCTAGATTTCCAGCTTGTAAATTAAAAAGTAATACAACAGCTATTCATTCCACTCTGAAGAAATTAAAGTTGTAGCATTATGACTGCAATTATTAATGAATCCATTTCCCCAAATTACCTTTTTATTATGTACATGAAAAAAAAAAAAGCAAATAACACCGTAACAAATGGTGAAACAAATGGTGAACAGAGCGTGGCCAGCATTTTATTCTGATTATTAGAAATACTGAAGAACAATTATTTATCAAGCCAGAAAAGAAGCACTATGCTAGAAGGCAAACTATCTTAACATTTGCAAGAGAAGCAAAGAACAACTTCTACTGCTATTACAAGCAAATTTTAATTTCAACTGACATAGTTACCAGAAATGAAGGGAAACTTCATTTAAGTGGCTGCAATCAGGATAAGAAGCAGTTGCCTCTAAAGTTGCGGAGACTGGCTGTTGGTTTTCCTCATTATGATGGCACGTACCAAATGATTTTATTACATTATATTCTATCATAACTGCTTTCTTAGAAAGGTGACTTATGGTCTGCGGTGAAATGACAGTTAATCACTGGTGATATTTCATGTTTGGTATTTTCTATGCATCACTGCACTGCACTGTCATTGGTTTATTATAGTGACTGAATTGATTTGAGTACATATGATGATTCATTATATTATTTTTTTTTAATTTTCAGACTGTATTTTAGCTGTTTCACTTTCTGTTGTCATTACCTTCAGCTAATTAGCACTCCTGTTTTTTTTTATACAACTGACTGAAAATGAATTATATCACCAACAGGAAATTTCTTGAAGGATGTGATACCCGCAAGACTGAAGTTGCAATGCTTTGGGCTAAATTCAGACCTGATGGAATTTAACTGGAGAAGTGAGATTGCACTATTTGTTTCAAATCTGAATTTGGCTTTTAATATCAAACTATGTTGCTGCTCTTGACTATTTCTACAGAAGAGCTCCACTGCCTGGGTAAAAGTGAGCTTAGTGGAAAAGGTCTACACAAAGTCTATAAATTAGCCAAGTCCTATTTTTGCATTACGCAAAACAGAACTATGTCCTAAACGTCTTCTAGTTGTCTTTTATAGAAAATTTCTCTCTCTTTCTGCATATTCATAGGCGTGCCTTTCTGAAAAGTAAAACATTGTTCATGTTAATTTCTGTAGCTAGATGATCTTGGACCAAGGGAATCAAACAACAGTGATCAAACTAAATACTCAAACATCCAAGTTCCGCATTTGACAGATGAATAAATTGAAAGTTTTACCTATACTTTTAATAGCTATCTTGTAAGTAGAATTATGAACTCTGCAGGTGTGGAAAGCAAATGCTTCACAGCTGAAGATATTTTATATATCCCTCTCACTTCCACTTGCACCTGTGTTATCAAATGAACTGCCGATCCCTAAGGAAACACGATCAAAGACTAAACAAGGAGTTTGCATCTTATCTTCAGATATACCGTGTCATTTTCTCAAACAGTTGTTGTAACTGTATGTATTTTGTATTACTTGTCCTTTCAGAAATAAGCCTGAATAGATGGTTTCTTGATTCCACTATATTGTCTTGAGGATTGGCTTCTTTTTTCCTGATGCCTTTTAAATTGGAAAGACAAATAGTAAGTATAATATAAACTCAGTCTATTGCATTCAAATTTCTGCCCTTTCCTGCTCCATTCTCCCTTGGGCAGTCTTGCTCAGTCAAGGCACCTTGTAGAGACAGTCTTACAATCCCTGATTGTTTTCCTCTAAAGCTCCAGTGTAACACCAGGCTAAATACAAAAAAATCAGAAGTGATATCAGATTGATATAGAAGCTCTATTGATTACAAAAAAAAAGATTACTAATATCATATTTATTGGATATAGTTAACATGTATATTTTATTTCAGTACTTTCAGCTATGTTTATGTGTATTAATTGTGACATTTTATAGTTATATGAATCCTTTTGTATTTATCTTCATGAGTAAAATGTACTCTCTGGCAGTGTTGGCATTATAATGATATATTTTATCAAAGTCAAGGCAAAATTGTTTTTTGGTCTTGGGAGGTGTGGGACTTTGGGGGAGGGCGTTGGATTGACTTGTGGGGTTTAGTGGTTGGAAGTCTTTGGGGATGGGGGACTTTGAGGGGTGCTTTTGGGGGGTCGTTCTGGATGAGAAGCTGGATATGAGCCAGCAGTGTGCCCTTGCAGCCCAGAAGGCTAGCTATATCCTGGGCTGCATTAAAAAAGGGGTGGGCAGCAGGGAGAGGGAGGTGATTGTCCCTCTCTACTTGGCTCTTGTGAGGCTCCATCTGCAGTACTGCATTCAGGCCTGGGGCCCCCAGTACATGAAAGATGTGGAGCCAAAGAAGAGCACTGACATGATCAGAGGGCTGGAGCAGCTTTCCTATGAGGAAAGGTTGAGGGAACTAGGATTGTTTAGCTTGCAGAAGGCTCCTCCAATGAGGGAGACCTCATTGTGGCTTTCCAGAACTTGAAGGGAGCATGCAAACAAGAGGGGGTATGACTGTTAAAAGGGTAGATAGTGATAGAACAAGAGGGAATGGTTTTAAAGTGAGACAAGGGAGGTTTAGGTTGGATATTAGGAGGAAGTTTTTCACCCAGAGGGCGGTGAGGCACTGGAACAGGTTGCCCAAGGAGGTTGTGCATGCCCCATCCCTGGAGGCATTCAAGGCCAGGCTGGATGTGGCTCTGGGCAGCCTGGTCTGGTGGTTGGTGACCCTGCACGTAGCAGGGGGTTGAAACTAGGTGATCATTGTGGTCCTTTTCAACCCAGGCCATTTTGTGATTTTATGATTTTGAATTATAGGTATTATTAATGTAGTAAAACATCCAAGAACAAAATAACATAACAGCATATCTGTGGAAAAAAATGCTATTGTGATTTCTACACATAGAACTAATGGCAATCAGAATCATAAAGAAAAAAAATCAAAGTATTGCACATATATCTGTGGTTTTTTTTTTTGCTTAAGGAATGTGAACTTAAATTGGAATGAGTTGTGTATCAGGATAAAGACAATGACTTGGTAATTGGAAAAGTTTTTCTTTAATTAAAAAGTACATGATGTATAATCCCTTTATCCTCCCTATACATATGTGCTCATTTTTGTTTTGATGTTAAGGGCTGTAGGAACTGGAAGAACTATAGGAATATAAATATGAACACACCATCAGTATGAATACACCAAAGTCTCCTTCCCTTCTTACAGCTAGAAATCCTTAAAAATTTCCTAAACTTACAAGCAGAACAAACACCCGTATTTCTTTTTAACCCATAACAGGTTGCAGCACATATCTACTGTGTCATAGTGTGTGTGGCTGAGATACGAAAGAAATTATCAGGTTAACTCAGTGTTACCTGCAGATTATGTATATTTGAAAGACAAATTATCAGTTCTAGTAAATTTTTCACTCCCAGCATCAGTGCTCAGATGTCTCACATAAACATAAGGATAATTGTTCCTGAGGTCCAAAGGACAGATTGCACAAACTAATAAATGAAAATAAAGACATAAACCACAGACAAGAATTTCTCTGAATAAATAGAAAGGTAAATATGAAAATGCCTTCTTCAGTATAGTAATCATCAAATATTTTCATGCAATCGTGCCCTTTCTTGTCTTATTCACCACTAGAGAAATTCAGATATAAACATGTCTAGAGTTTCATATTGAAATTCTGTTTTCTGTGTTAAACCTCTGTCCTTCCCAGTAAGAAAAAAATACATAAGTAAAAGAAGTAAGCAGATAGTGCAAGTAGACAATTGCCTCTTGAATTAATTCCTCCTTGAAATTTCTATCTGTTTATCCTCTCCAGAATTACTGCAGCTGGAACTTTTGTTGCTGTTTCTTATGCATTTGTGAGGTGCAAGAACACTCCTTAAGCATGTGGAACTTTGCTACTCGCAAACAGACTTGTAATAAAAAGAGTAGGCAGAAAAATAACGTGACAATATCTTCTGTGCATCTTGTTCTTGTTGAACACTGATGGTATTAGATTCTAATCAACGAGGATCTGCCTACACATCCTAAGGGAATATTGTAAAGGTCAGACAGAAAATAAATTCAAGTAAGCCCTGCAGAAATAGAACAATATTTACAATATTTTTTCAGATTAAGCAGGAAGGAAGTTTTCTGGATTTGTTCCTACTTATTTCTTACCATTAAAAACACTAGTATTTTATGGAATAAAATTTTCTTTGCTGAGATAGCAGGAAAGATGATAGCTCTGAAGGATTTTAGAAGCCAAATTGCTTGAACTGAAAGGGTTATCGTTCCCCACTTACCCCCCAAAATTAGAAATACTGCTTCATGAATTAAAATTTTCTTTGCTGAGATAGCAGGAAAATAATGTAAAAACACAGCACAAGTAGAATATGAAAAGAAATAAATCCAGAAAGTCTGTACAGAAAAAATATAGTAGATGTTTGACTAGGAGATCACCATGACAGTATCATAAAGATAGCATTGAGAAAGAAATGCATCTCATTTGTTCTAGTCCGTATATGGTCTCTGCTAGCAGAATAACAGAGATTTATTGTCATTTTACCAGAACATATATTTGAACATATCAACATATCTTACACATTAGCTGTTGCTGTGGAATTGACAGATGATGGTCTGAACCAATGTTTGAGCACCAGGTGAGAACCAATGTTTTTAGCACCAGGTGGCTAACTCAAGGAGCTCAGGTGCAAGCAATGCACCTGAATGATGAGAAGGTGGGGAACTGGATCCTCTCCTCCTTACTCTCATTTAAGGGTTAGAAGCCAAATGAGTAGCGTCTGTCTGGATGGAGACTGTACTTCTCTTGAGCTGTCACTGGTTGTTGGAAGAGGGAGAGCTAATTTTCCTTTTTGATAATGTTGTTGTTCAGTAGTGCTTGTATCTTGCTCAAAGGCCCTGTCATCATCATCTTTTGCCATAAAGATGTATATCATGTCAAAGTTGATTTCTGATACCAAGAAGTTATTTTAGAAAAAGTTTAGGTAAAAAATTCCATCCGTTTGATAGTTCTGACAAGTAAAGTATCACTAGAAACATAAGCATTTGTAAAGAGTAATAGTATCTGCAAGTTGTGTCTTCTAATGTGTATTATTTTGATAGCCCAAGGTACTCACTAGTCTGTGAATCTCTACTGATTTGCAGGATATCACACTATCATAAAAAAAAAAAAAAAAAAAAAAACTACAAAATCCTAAAGCTTGTCCATTGCCCCCATGGATCATAGTCACATCACGAGTATTTTAGCAGAATGCCATCAGTAAACAAGGGCTCAGTATTAAGTGCTATTGCTTCTGAGGGCAGAGAGTTGGTTTTGTTCTAAACTCTTGTTGTCAATTTGAAATCTCAAGCTTGGTTGCTTCAAATTGCTGATATCTATTTGATTTTTTTATAGGGTTCTGAAACTGTACAAAAATGAAACACACTGAAAGCCCGACATTTAGGGACTGTTTCCCTGAAGTTCTTTGATGTGTGCTGTAACTTAAATGTGTGTATCTTCACTGATTTATAGTAAAAGACTGATGACTTCTGGAGTGAATAATTCCTGCATTTGTTAAAAACATTGTTGAAATTAAATTACATCCATCTTTAAACTAAATAATGATTATTGGCTGTAATATCAAGAAAATAATTTTCATGTAGATCATTTTGGATTAACCTAAACAGAGCACAGCAAGATCGGATGAGAGCCCCAAGATATATCAACATGATATAAAAAAACTCTCAAAAATTTTGGGTGCTCTACCTGCACTGCCCAGATTCCTTTTTTTTTTTTTTTTAATTTCATCTTCCTTACGGCTACATGAATCAAATCATTGTGGAAATAGTGTATTATTAGATCACATAACCTACGCTATCTGTCAATCCTTTTTTCTTTAAGCTAATTCCTCCAATCCCATAAATTTTAGCTTTCTTCCAGTCAGATTTAATGCAGATAGTTTTCAAAGTTCACGCTCCCTGTGCTTCTCCTATTAATTTGACACAGTTGTAACATGCATTGATCTCATTTCCCTCTGTCTAATGACCAGGATCATTGGTAATTTTTGTAATTGTGCTCTTTCTCATTCAGGTATAAAGGCATTAGCATTCTTTCTGGTCTGGCCTTAGAAATCTAAGGTTGAATACCTTCACACTAGGTAGAGTATTGATCCTCTGCTGTTCACTATTTCAATTTGCATTCTAAGTTCTGGGTTTCTAAGTAAAAGAAAAAGTGGTTAAGAATAATCCATTTTTAAAAGAAAGCCATGATCTTCCCCTTCAGCTTCTTTCTCCCATCTATTCTTGCTTCTGTCTGTTTCTGAAGGAGAAACATGGGGTTTGTGTGGACTACAATGTGAGCATGACTGCCTATGGGCTTCCTCCTATCACTAAAGAGCTAGATTTAAGACGTACCTTTTCATTTTGTATTTACTATTAGAACTTAGTTTAGTTTTGGGATATCTAAGACAATGTCAGCACTGTTAACTCACTGAGTCATGAAATATCCAAGCTATCTGTGAAGTATAATTTGGAGGAATTACCGTGTGCTGAAAGCAGAAAACTCACATCAGCTGTCTTTATCATTTCTAATGCTAAAGCCTTGTTTACTAATAAGTAGATTTATATCAAGTTAGTATAGGTCATCTGCAAGTAAAATGAACATCAAAAATAACAGGTTACTAACAGTACTTTACCTTCAAATTTCTTGCAGAAGGAAGAGAAAGCTAAGATGAAGCATGTTGAAGCAAACACACTTCATGTGAAAATTACCTATAAGTGGTGAGGTATGTCAGTTCTAACCCAGAACAGAAGTTCTGAAAGATAAATTAAATCCTGTAGTGAACTTGCAAAATCCTTCTTTGATTGCTTTCAAAAAAGCAGGGAAAAAAAATAATTTCATTAAGGCAAGAAAAGCAAATTTCTACTGGCAAAGAGTCAGAAACTAAAGGCCTTAAATATGTAAATGGAAATAAAATGCAGCAAGTGTAATTCTGCTTTGTTATCTATTTGTTGCCATTAAACAATAACCTAAATTGAATGAATTAAAAGCGAAAGATGAGCACGTAAGGCTTAACAAGATTACAAGAAAAGAATGAGGGCTGAAATTATGGGCATGCCAAAACTATAAAATATGCAGGTTTCTGCAATATCAGAGTGAACAAGACAATTCTTTGTTTAATATAATTTTCCCTTTCTGTAATTACTTCAGTGTCTAGGTCCACAGAGAATATTGCTAGTAAACAATTATTATTTTGCTATTTTTCTTCTTTACAGTTTATAGTTGCTTGACTGTTTTTATTAGTGCTCAGTACCGAACTATTTCCTGTGTCATGCTGGATGGAACATTCTTTTATGCACTTACATGAGCAAATAAAAATCAAAGTCTTTTTTTACCTATTAGTTTGAGTATTTTCACTACATATAAATCAACAAATTTCACTAGATTAAGAGGTGAAGAGATTTTGACTTGCTTAATTCTGCTTATTAATCATGAATCTTTTTGAAGTGTTGACTGTAGCATGATTATTTTCTACTAAATCTTACTGCACTTCAATGCACCATTAAATATAGTTCATTTTAGTATTGAATTAAATGATAGTGCTATCATTTGCATCCTGGTTAAAGTACAAATACTGACAGGTTCTTACTGTATTTGTAAAGAGAACTATATTTCATATAGATCCTATTTGATTTGATAAAGTGGCCTTATTTAGCCTGCACTGCTCGAGAAACCACTAATTCTCATTATTGTACCTTGTAGCCTGCACAAGCTAGCTCTTGTTAGCCTTATTCAAATAATGAGTTTTTGTTAGGAGGCTGTTTTTAGACTATATTCCTAATTCACCTCTGCTTACAAAGTGAGAAGAATGAAAGAACAGAGGAAAACTGGAAGATGGGAACAACGTAGATTCGTGGCTAATAGCTTACTGTGCAACACAATTTTTGAACAATTTGCAAAATCAATCCAGACCAGGATTCCAGTACTTCTAACATCCCTGAGCCCTGCATCCCCCCAACTGTAAAGGCAGAGAAAGTCCGAGGCTGCCTCATGAGACTGAATGTGTACAAGTCTATGGGGCTGGATGGCATGCATCCTGGGGTTCTGAAGGAGCTGGATGAGGTGGTTGCTGAGCTGTTCTCCATCATATTTGAAAAGATGTGGCTGTCAAGTGAGTTCCTGGATGACTGGAGAAAGGGTCACATCACTCTCATTTACAAGAAAGGGAGCAAGGAGGACCCGGGGAACTACAGGCCAGTTAGTCTTACCTCTGTGCTTGGGAAGATCATGGAACAGATCATCCTGGATGACATACTTGATCACATGAGGAATGGACATGTGATCAGAGACAGCCAGCATGGCTTCACTAGAGGAAGATTATGCTTAACCAATCTGGTTAAGCACAAGACCTTCTATGATGGAGTGACAGCATTGGTGGACAAAGGGAAGGCAATTGATGTCTTTTACCCGGACTTGAGCAAGGTCTTTGACATGGTCCCCCACCACATCCTTATCTCCAACTTGGAGGGATGTGGATTTGATGGGTGGACCACTCGATGGATAAGAAACTGGCTGAAAGGCTGCAGACAGAGGGTGGTCATCAATGGCTCTGTGTCCAGGTGGAGGCCAGTAATGAGTGGCGTCCCCCAGGGTTTGTCTTGGGACTGGTGCTCCTTAACATCCTTATCAATGACATTGATGGTGGAATTGAGTGCACCCTGAGCAAGTTTGCTGATGACACCAGGCTGAGTGGTGCGGTTTACATGGGGGGAGGAAACAATGCTATTCAGAGGGACCTCAACAGGCTTGAAAGGTGAGCCTGGGTGAACCTGATGAGGTTCAACACAGCAAAGTGCAAGGTTTGGCAATTGGGCTGGAGGAATCCCAGGCATCCTGGAAGGAGACTGGAAGGAGCAGTCCTTGAAGGCAGCCCTGCAGAGAAGTATCTGGGGGTCTGTTGTATTAGGCGAATAAGTGGGGAATTGGGATGTGACGCGATAGGCCCTCCTCTGCTCTGTGATTGATTTATGATGCATGCTTAAGGGGCGTAAACAAAGAAGGGGCATGTATATAAGCAAACGACGCCACACATTAAGCACCATTTTACCACGCACCATATTGGTGTCATAAAAGTGTGTGAGTGGTCGGGGCCGGGGCCAGAGCCGGGGCCGGGGCTGTCAAAGCACTTTACAAAGGGATGCCAATTGCGGTTGCCGCATTCAAGGCAACAAGGGTCCTGGTGGATGAAAAGCTTAGCATGAGCCAGCAGTGTGCTCTTGCAGTTCAGAAAGTAAATGGTATCCTGGACTCCATCAGAAGAGGGGTGGCCAGCAGGGGCAAGGAGGTGATTGTCCCCCTATACTCAGCTCTTGTGAGGCCCCATCTGCAGTACTGTATCCAGGTCTGGAGCCCACAGTATAAGAAAGACAGAGAGCTGTTGGAGAGGGTCCAGAGGAAGGCCAAGAAGATGACTGGGGGCTGGAGCACCTCCCCTATGAAGACAGGCTGAGGAAGTTGGGCTTGTTCAGCATGGAGAAAAGGCGGCTGTGGGGTGACTTCATTGCAGCCTTTCAATACCTAAAGGGAGCCTATAAACAGGAGGGGAGTCTACTCTTTGAAAGGGTAGATAACAGCAGGACAAGGAAAAATGGCTTTAAGTTGAAGGAGGGAAGTTCTTTACTATGAGAGTAGTGAGGTGCTGGAACAGCTGCTTAGAGAGGTTGTGGATGCCCCCTGGATGGATGCCCTGTCCCTGGAGGTGTTCAAGGCCAGACTGGTTGGTCCCCTGGGCAGCCTGATCTAGTATTAGATATGGAGGTTGGTGGCCTTGCATGTGGCAGGGGGGCTGGAGATTCATGATCCTTGGGGTCCCTTCCAACACTGGCCATTCTGTGGTTCTCTGATCTGCAAGTCCTGATCAGGATGACAGCCTGTGAGTGCAGTGCTTTTTGTAGCTGAAGCAAGAATACCTCTTCAACAGGCTTACCTTGATCAGGTGTTGAGTATTAACAGGCAATACAGAAAAAAAAATTTTTTTTTTTAGTGGTTACCACATCTATGCTCAAATCAGCATTTTCTAAAGGGGGAAAAACAAAAACATGGTTTAAAAGTATTACCGGTTAAAATTTCTCTGAAGCTAATGAAGTAATTCTTACTTTATGCCAGCATAACAGATAGTAGCAACTTTTATCTTAGTAACTCCAAATAGAAACACTCAATATGCAACTTTACTGATCTATGTAATTTCCTTCAGGGAAAGTAAATTTGCAGCATTCCCATGTGACAATAGATATTATTCTTCTAGGTACAGTAAAAGCAGTACTGGTCAGGAGGAATCATCTGAGTATGTACCATGCTCTCTTGTGTATGTTTCTTGTTGTTTTTTGTCCTTTTCTTTTCCATGCTCATTCTTCTACATAACAGTATTCAAACTCTAGTCACCTCTCCATTCCTAATCTCCCCAACCATCTAATGATTAGCATTTTCTAGAGCCACAACATAATCCCTTTTTATGACTTAGTATTTTATTTTGCTGAAAAAATTGTAATCTGAGCAAAAAATTATGAAAAGAGAGCTGTGAAATTACGTTGTGAAATACACAACATAAACAATGATCATAAATGTTGTTGTTCTGTTGTGATAAACGAATTCAAGTAAATGTCAACAAAATAGCCAGAAAAAAAAAAAAAACCAACTAGATGAAAATGATGAATACATTAAAGTAAAATGAACTGTGTGAGAAAGAAACTTCAGGAAGATGACCTCAGATAGAAGAATTTATTTCTAAGCTATTTCAATATTTTATCATCAAAGCGTTTAAGATGTGACTATACTGTATGGAGTAGACTTCATTTTATTTTTTTTCTGCCAATTAATCTGCATGAAATACAGTGTGAATTACTTGAGCAGATTGGAAATATTTATTGTGTAAATAGAAATAATTATTTCATGCAGCTAAACAATAATGGTTATGCTTATATAAATCAAGTATTTTTTATATGTACATTTCAAATGAAGGTCAACTTAGTGCTAAACTGTATGATTTTGCTGCTCTGTAAGATATTATTTGTAGAATCACTTAATAAATCAATGGGAATGTGTCCTATAAACAAGACTTACAATTCTCAGAACGCAGAAAACCAAAATCTATGGAAAATATAATGATTTATTTCTTATCTTTTTTACCATGAATATTTCAATATGGAAAACTGTGAAGATATGAATCTCTAATTCCATTAATTTTAAGTTAGATAAATTTCATTTTTTAACAATAGATCAGAATTATCTGGGAAAGTTGTTAGATATTATATTGTCATTTTTAAGAATGTCATGGAGAAATAGAAAGAAACAGAGAAGAAATAACCATATTTAAAGATTCAGGCTCCTAATGAGAAACTCCACAAAGAAGGAATCTCCAGAAAGAGATTCTTCCCCAGTGGCAGTCAGTCCTTAAGTGGGGTCTAGGAGGGGTGGAGCCTTCTGGTCACACAGCTGAATTGCCTTCACCCTTGCTCCTATGGCTGACCCAGTCTTTGCCTCAGGTGATCAATCAGTGGCTGAGGCTGTGACTCAGTGGTTCCCATATGCTTATTTTATATTTTTTCTGCTGACAACTGTTCACCAGTGACAAACTCTGCAAATACGTGCAGGTGCATAAGCAAGCAGAGCAATACATACAAGATAGTTTTTCATTTTAGTACTGAGATAGTATTATAATAGTTACAAGCAGTATTTTATGATTAAATACAAAGTTCAATTTACACTCTAAATGTTATTAAAACTGTGTTGTAATCCCCAAATATGATGACATTTTATAAGAATTAAAGTAAGTGACATTTCATAATGATTAAACAACTTATAATTGCACAGAGTGTTAATATCTCTCTAGCAGAGGCGCTATGATTGGACTGTGCTTTTACAACTGCTCAGCATTTGAGATCATGACAGGGTTAATGGCATACCTCCTGTGGTTCAGTGTTTCAATAAGCAGCCAGACTTTTGTAGACAATTTTGAGGATAGCCCTAATCTGACATTCCAATGCGATTTATATGGGATATGTAGGACCTCTACTTTGCTGTAAAAGCAGCATCTTTTTTTTTTTTTTTTAATGTAAGCCAGCAAGTTTCATAAAGTTAGGCATTAATGACAGAAAACAACCTTAATCCTTCTATTGTGGCATAACATAGTCCACATAATCACACTCTGTGAACACCATTTCATAGTTCATTCTCATTATCTTCCTGGAAAAAAATAAATAAAAATAATCCTAAAAAGTCCCTTAAAAATTATATCCCTTACAGTGGAAGTAGACTCCGGATTTTCTGCTTGTGGTAACATCTTTAGCTGCCAGTAATTTCCTTGTTTTTATGGTCAACATATAAAAGAAGAGAATTCTGAGAATTGAATTAAAATCTTTGCAATCATTTCTGCATAATCCAGACACAGGAGCAGAAGTCCATGCATGATATACCATATTATACTATGAAGTACAACAAGCAACGTTATCAAAAATAATTTCTGAGTTCTTGTGTGAAAAAATAATTTCAGGTACTTAAAAATTGAATAGAAAAAAAAAACACATATATGTGAAGCTTAGCAAAGAAGTATTCACCAATACTTCACTTTTCAATGTAGTTCTGGAATCCCACCAATATTTAAAACTAAGCCATAACACAAATACACAGAAAATTTCTCTGTTTTTTTTTTTTTTTCTTTTCCTAAAATTTAGAGAGTGCTGTATTGAGATGTATAAAAGACAATGCTGAAACCAGAAGCGCCAAAAGGTAACTAGCATGTCAGGAGAAAAAACGTATTTTTCCTTTATGAACTTAAGTAGAAAAAATTATGATACCTTGTATTTCCTATTATACCTTTCTTACCCTGAGGAATCTGTGCTGTGAGACCCTGAGACAAGGCAAGGAAACATAGGAAAGGGGCAAGGATAATTTCCCTGGTCATTTATTGACTTTCCCTAAGGGAACCTGGAGACACAAAGCTTGTTATCATCAGCCAGTGCAGAAAAAAGTTCCAAAAATGATTTTAATGGCTTTGCCTACTTTTAGTGGGAATGTATAGACTCGTTGATCTGAGGAAAAGAAAGCTCATTTTTATCAAGATAAACTCAGAATTTAGGTAAAATTGGAGTTCAGTATCTATATAAGATAAATCTCCACTGAAAATCTCATTGTTTTTCAGTATCAGGAAGAGCATAACTATGAATAATACACCATGGTCTTCTTAACCTGTAGCTTTTGTCAGGCAGACAGAATACCTAACTATGTTTTATGCTGTTTTAGCAGCATGTCTCAACAAACAGAATGCGGCTATTTGTTGCTGATATATAGTGGCAAACCTGACCTCTAGGCAAAATACACGTAGTCTGACAGGATGGTGAAAACATGATTAAAAAAAAAAAAGTAAAAGGAAGAAATGAAAAAACAGTACAATTAATTATATTTTAGAAAACACTGTGATGCTCAAAAGAAAAAAAAGTTGAAGTCCAATGTAATAAGTTTAGTCATTTTCAATAGTTTTCGTATCCTTCATGCCTAAATGAAAGGAAGCAAAATTGCTTGGGGAAAATACTTATCAATTGCATGTCATGCTGTCCATTTAGAAACAGCTTCATATGGGATACAGAGAATTGAACATTCCGTTTCCCTCTAAAACAGCATTTATTTGAAGGCACAATCAACTTTTGTATTGAGTTCTCTGAATCTTTGACTACATGAAATTATAAAACTGCTTTTAAAGATGCCTAGAAAACCACTGTATTGTAATAATTTGCTATATTTGTCAAAATATTCTCAATAAAATTATATTAAAAAATACTTAATATGGTTAATGAGCAGAACTGGAACGTTCTTTTGATACATGGAAGCAGTGACTCTAAAGCCATTATTTTCGTAATAGTATAATTTTACGTTCCCATTAAATCCTAAACCCTGGTCCACCTCAAACCATAAGTATGCAACTTTGGGCTGTAGAAATGCTTCAATTTATTTGGTAGGGTTTTGAGGTAGCACAGATGGCTGTCGTAGATTACTAAAATGGGACTGTGCAATAACAGTGCCAGCTGTATAATAACCAGTACATCTACAAAACGGATAGCAAATTAAAAGAGGGAATCCTTTCAGGAAATGTCTGAGACCTCTTTCAAATGGACTGAAACCCCAGACTTCTTCTGGCATATTTGTCATTAAAATTGCATTTCAGCAAATCATTTAGGGCAATTAAAGAACAGGTTTACATTCCTTTATATTACTGTAGCAATTGTAATATTAAATAATATTTTATGATTTGTTTTATTTTTTCTAATCTGACATTAAGATGAATTCCAAAAGCCTAGACAAGTGGAGAGAGCTATGGGAGTAAGATGCTGATTTTCTAATCATTTTTCTAGCTGAGATCAAGTCTACGGTGCAGGAAAACCATTACTATTCTCTAGAGGACTCATTGCTAGTTCTTTAAGGATGCAGCATATCCTAATGAAATTGGTCATATAGTTCACTTCCCTTCCCATTTCTTCTTTTCTCTGGTGCAGTGATACATTAGAAATTGGAAATTCACATTTGGCTAAATATTTATTTTTTCATGGAAATTATTATTGCTATTGCAAGAGTGCAGTGAGCTAAGGATTGATAGTAACAAGTATCTTGCAGAGCAGGTGCTTTGATGTCAACCACAGTGAATCAAAGTACAGCTTTAAATGATTATTTCATGATCATAAACACAGAGCCATTTTCACACAAATGTAAATAATTTCATGTAAGATTGCACAATACAGAAATTAAAATTACAGTAGATAATGCTTTATCATGTCTCAGCTGAAACACTGAAGACAAAAGTATGTCTTCTATTTTACTCCTACAATCAGATTTGATCAAAATTCTGTTGTATTGTACTTATTGTATTTATACTCAGTTAAATATAAGAATTAAGCAAAAGGTTTTTTGGACTTTTTGACCTCTTTCCTCCTTGACAGGGAATTTGATCCAATCCTTACTCTCCCTCAAGAAAACTGATTGTTGTTGTAGACATTCTGTTCTCATTTCCATTCATTTACTTAATTAAAATGAGGGCTCTGAAATTAGGATAAAAACCCTTTTCTTTATGCCATAATTTAAAAGAAATCTTCTGTGACCTTTGTAGCTTTTTATTTTTTAGTACAAATTCCAGCCCTCACTGTGGAAATATTGAACAGTCCTTCCTGTTTTGGTACTTTCACTTTTACTAAAAATTAAATAATAAAAATGAGAATGTTTTCAGAGAAGGGAGACAATATCCAAATAAAGGTCAGCTACTTCAAAAATATTCTACTGAACAAAGAGTAATAAGTATTATTTATAACTAAGTATAGTGAAAACCACTGGTCTCTTCTACTGTCAGAATGCATAATGACAAATTTATTAGAGGTTACTTTCATTTTTTTTCACTGATTTATACGAAAGGCTTTTAACAGTTTCAAATTGTGTCCAATAACAGGTCTTACATACTGGTGTATAGAAGTCACTCTACTCACCTTAAGAGTCTAAGCTATGCACAAGCATAATGTAATTCCAATACACCATGAAGAGCAGAAAGCAAAAATGAGATTCTAGGAACTGAGCCAACAAGCTTTTTTTTCATATATATGTTTTTCTTGGTCCACTGGTTAACATTTATGGACTGGAAAACATTGAAACATATTTTAATGTATTTGGAGCTTTGGTCCATGCTCCTAAAATGCTGTTATTCTCAATTTTGCAAAATGACTGCAAAAGCTCTGTCCTGCCCAGAAAATACGCTAGAAGAACACACCACCATTTTTTGTTCTATCTAAAGTTATATTCAATTTTATAATTGCCCTTGCTCAAGCATTTACTTAAGATAACATTAAAAGTTATTCTAAAATGGAAGAACACTGCCTTTAAAATACATAATTGAGATGATTCAAAGCAGAAATTATTCAACCTCACATTTGTAAAACAACTGATTAGAAAAATGCTAAAATGTTGCGCACACACAAAGAGTGAATTAACGTTGATTTATTTTTCTATCATGAGAAATTTCAAATTAGCACCTGTGTTAGTATAAACTTTACACAACATGTGTCTTCATGTGTAAGAGAGAGAAACATACTATAGGGACCCTTGAAAACATTGTTCTAAAAATCAGAATATAGGAAATTACAGAACATGAGCAGTCTTATTTAGGCCTATCACATGTATTGTGCCAGGGCAATCCCAGGAATTTAAACAAACGGAGAAGAATTCCTTGAGAGCAGCCCTGTGGAGAAGGACTTGGGAGTACTGATGGACAAGAGCATGAGTCAGCAGTGTGTGCTTGCAGCCCAGAAGGCCAGCTATGTTCTAGGCTGCATTAAAAAGGGGTGGCCAGCAGGGAGAGAGAGGAAGTTTTTCACACAGAAGGTGGTGAGACACTGGAACAGGTTGCCCAAGGAGGCTGTGGATGCCCCATCCCTGGAGGCATTCAAGGCCAGGCTAGATGTGGCTCTGGGCAGCCTGGTCTGGTGGTTGGTGGCCCTCCACATAGCAGGGGGTTGAAACTAGGTGATCATTGTGGTCCTTTTCAACCCAGGCCATTCTATGATTCTACAATTTGCACGATGTTGAAACTTATGTGTGAATTCTTCTTTTCTCCTATTTCTGCAAACAAAATTTTAATTTAGAGTGACATCTGAATTCAGTTAAGGTTTTCATTTGGGGTGTTTCATTGATATTTTTATACTTATGGCATGTATGTTCGCACATGTATCACAATTTCTGCAGTAGGATTAAAAAGCATCCTGGATAGATAATTGCAGTGGAGTTGTCAGGTCACAGCCTGAACCACTGGTTGAGCACCAGGAGAGAAGGCACTGCTAACCCAGGGAGCTCAGGTGCAAGCAGTGCACCTGACTGACCAGAAGGGCTAGAACCAGCATTGACCCCTCCTCACCCTCATTTAAGAGTCAGCACTGAGGGAATAGTATTTCTCTGAATGGAGTTGGCACTTCTTTCAATCTGTCACTGGTCATCAGAAGGGGTGAGCTGATTTTCCTTCTTTATTACTTATTATTGCTCCTTAGTGCCTGAATTCCATTTGAAGGCTCTATCGTCACTTTCTTTTGCCATACATTCTTGTAGAATGAGTTTCTGAAGCTGTTACGCTGGATTTTTAACTAAATCATTTTTTTTCCTAGTTATTGTGAACAGATGTTGGGTTTTTTGTTGTTGTTTTTTTGTGTGTTTTTTTTTTTTTTTTCCAGAAGGTAAACTGGTAACTAACTACAGAGACAAATAGTGAGAGAAACTATTTTCTAGCTTTACTGTATGCATCTGTGCACTCATTTCTGCCAATGCATCATTATCAGTCATCATCCATCATCTGATCACTCCTGGCTGGATCAGGAAGAGAGAATGCATTTGCCTGTAGCAAACTGGCAATTTAAACTGGGACCCTTCTAGAATATTTTTGAAAGACACCCATAGCAGCTACATATACCTTGATTATTCCCTTGCTGCATTTTGCTAGAGTGATTTTGTACTCTTACAGATATAATGGTATGCTTTCTCTGTATCAAACATTCTATCGAAAGGCAGGCTGTTCAGGCCAGGAATAAAGAACAGAATGAGCAGGTTTACAGTCCTGCAGTGGTTCCAGGGATGCCTTCTTTAGCAGCATGAACCAGTAGTAGTATGGTACTAAGTTCAGATGAATCTGCCTTGCTTCTCAGCAAGGAAAACTAGCCAGGACAGAACATCCTGCTATCACAAATATAATAGTTTAAAATTAGCTATCAGGTGTACCTCTGCTAGGTACAGGGCAGTGTAATAAAGGCTTTTTCTACTTAACTGGAAAGTACAAGTAATCTTCTTGATCAGTACTGTCTGCAAAGTTAGCAGTACTGGTTCATGTGTAAAATACAACATTCTGCTCTAACAGTCTTCTTTTTTCCACTTTAATTTTTTGCTTTGTGGAAGACCTACCTGATAGAAGGGTGAGGGAATCTGGTATCCAATCAGTTCATATTTAAGCAATTTACAAATATTTGTGATTTCTTTTTCTTTGTGGGAAAAATGTCTTTAGAAATTCCTCACAAGTATCCAGTATGCTTTCATTCTAAATAACAGGTATTCTTTTTCAAAACAAATTACACAGCAATACAAGATCTGGAGAACAATCAAAGAGCTTTTGCTCTTATGCAGAACGTAATGAACATCCCAACTGGCCCCAAACCCTACACAAAATATCTTCCATATAAGTTGGCAAGTCTAAACTAGTCATTGCTTTGTGCCTAAAAAAAAAAATACAGTAAGTAATTAAAATTTACTTTCAAAAGCTCTCTACATCTATCTTCACAGTTTTATTTTGACGGAAAACCAGAACAATCAAAGACAGAATTTCTTAATTAAATGATGTTTATCTCCCCTTCACAGATCATTAATATTTTTAAGTGTTGATATGGAAAAGTGTTTACAAAGATTGCTCTGCTGCACCTCTAGTCTAATGGTAGTTCATTTCCTTCCTGTCAGATTGCCTACCCTGTTGAGAAAACCTTTGATGCTGACACGCCTTCAAAAGATCAGCAGGGAGAATATTCCTTAATTACCTAGGCACTATAGATGGCAGTTCTTTTATAGGTCCATTTCCTCTCAGATTTTTAGTCTTTAGACTTTCTATGTAGTCTTGATTTCCTTTTCATTCTGATGAAATCTACTACAGCTTTGTTTCTTTTTCAAGGATTTTGCTGATTTTTTTATTTTTTTTTTCTCCAGCAAATTCTTCCATCTGGTGCTACCCTTCATTTTTAAAGAGCTCTGTGCTGACTGGGGGGGGAAGAACCTGAGCTAAAGTTCACAAGAGCATAAAATAGCATTGTTTGTTTTGCAGATTTTCCTACCCTACAGCAGTCACAACAGCTGCTCCCATAACAAATGATTAGAGCTTACAAACAAGGTAGTGTTGCAAAGGACAAGGGATTTCAAGGAGTCATCCACTATGTAATTTGCAGATAGATGGCTATTTTCAGTGTCTACTGCAGTATTTACAGTGCAAAAATGGATATGAGATCCTTTAGCATTCCCTAGCCATACAGATCTCATCTATTTTTGCTCTTCTCAGTCCTCTGCTCCTCATTCATCCCAACGTGCACACAAGCATACATAAAACCGTCTTCTGTTTGGAAGCACATTCCTAGGAAGTCTCACAAGGACAAATTCTGGAAAAAGGCACAAAATGTAGAAGCAAAATAATTACAGAAAGTGTGTTTGCTAATTGTTTTTGGCACTGGTGGTGGGTTTCAGTGAAAAATTTCTACCACTCTCTAACTAGAATGTCATTTGATTTAAAAGTGTAATAACAAATATTCTGACATAGAAAATCTACTTCCACAGAGTAATTTATTTTCAGTATATTAACTAATATACTGCAATTAGGCTGTTTATAGATGAATGATAATAAAATAAAAACTTCTAAATAATCAGCTAGTTTAGACACCAACTTCAATAGAAGCTCTACATCTAATCCTGAACCACACACTGTGAAAGAAAAAAGTAGTTCACCAATCAATAAATCATATCACAGAAAACATGACAATCTTTTCCCTACCTGTGGCCAAATTTTGGTCGTCTTTTCCCTAATGTATTTTATCTGCAATTGTAAGTTAGCCCTATATTGATTTTTGCATATCATCTCATGTGGCCTCATCTGAACTTTGGTTGACTTACATGCATATACAAATCTGTTACAGAATTGTCTCGCTGATAGGTGAAGTTTAAAATGTTTTTTTAAACAGTAATTTACAGCAGTGCTGGTTGTCCTTTTACTTGCAGCACTGTAAATCAAAATTTTAATCAATGATACCATATATTTATAGCACGGAGCCAACAAAAAAGAGAGCCAAAACCAAAAATGTGTTCTCTCCCACTTTTGTGTGCATGTAATAAACCACCTGTAAATGATGTTCTTTACTGTAGGTTTAAAGTCAAAAGACTTTCATAGTAAATGACACAAAAGTGCTACCAACATACTGCTGATATATTAAGCCCAGCACAAAAAATTACCTGCTGTTTATGGCCTTTTCCTAAGGAAGTTTTTATCTCTTTATAATGAGTGTGTAACATGAAACTTCACTGTGCATTAATACTGGGGTAAGACTAATGTGCAAACTTGCTGAGAATTTCCTGATTTTAAAAATATTAAAACAAAAAAAACAAAAAAAAAACCAAAAAACCAGGAAGAATGGGGTCCAGAATTTTATATGTTGTTTGCAACTGTGCTGATACCTAGCATTTCTAGGTTTGCAGTATCTGCATATGTCAGATTCAACACATGGACGAAATTCTGGAGGAGGAACTTGTCAGATTTTACTCAGACTAGTGACCATCTTTGAAGGGAAAACAAGGGAAAAGATCAAAGAGCAAATTTGCTTTTCCTTTAGAGAAAACAAAACAAATTAAAAATTAAAAATTACATTATTCTGAGAAGATATAATTATTTTCTCCGATAATACTTCTAAAATAATGCCAATAAGAACAAGAAAAACAGCCTTGTAAAATTGCAGATATGAAAGAGAAATGGAAAGTTTCTACAGAGGAGCTGGACACCTGTACAGAGGTATTGTGTCACTAATCCCTAGTAGGGCTTCAATTCTAGGTCTGTTGTAAAAAATCAACCATCTCTTCAAGCACAGGTATTATAGAGAAAGAAAACTTAAATGTTTAAATAAGAATTCATTAAAAAAAAAAAAAAACACAAAAATATCATACTATGCTTACATTCTGTAAATTTTAAATCTTCACATCTCCTGAGAGAAAAACTCTTCAGCACAGAGTGATAAACTGGAAACAAGGGAAACATAAAATTCAAACAGATCATTAGGATAATGACTTCATTTTAACTATATGGTGAAAAAATCAATAAGTCAGTGAATTATTTTTTTCATTATAAGTTATGTCAAAGCTGAATAACAAAATGAAATCTGACGTGTGAATACACAGCAGTGTCAGAGCTGACAGTGTGAAGAAGGCAGAGAAGCGGATCGAAAGTGGTTATGTCCTTTACATCCTAGCTGCTACAAGGTAGAAACTGAAGTCAACTTGCGTGAAATAAACAAGAAAAATTAACATCAAGAGCTATTTTAATACAATATAACTAGTAAAATCACAACAAGATTATTTTTAAATGAAAGATAATCAAGGTCCACATTGGGAATTTACAATATTGTTTTTCCTACAGAGGAAAATATATTTTACTCTTAGAAGGTTTGCTATGTTTATTCAGATGCACTACCAGAGTTTTCAAGCTTATATGAGCGTGGAGAAGACACACAGACACACAGACACACACACACACACACATAAGAGAGAGTGATAATTCCAATCTAAACTGGGAGAAACAAGGTTGTAACTGAGCTTTCTAATGTGTTAACTCCTTCAAAAAGCATAATGAAGGGGAAGAAATATCTTGCTTGGTCAACAGAAATGGGTAAAAAAAATTGTAAAGCTAGCCACTTACAACTCCAGTACGGCCATAAAAGTCTGTCCACAGAAAGATAACAGTATGGGGTTCAAGCCATGAGTTTTCTATTCTTCCTTGAAAAGACTGCTCTCTGAGAAAGTGAAAAGTCCTTAAAAAAGGAATTCACAAAAAGCCTGAAAAGATGGAGTCCTCTGCTCATAATACTGTTATCAGTCCTTTGCTAATGTATTCCAGATGACTGAATGAAGATCAATAATTAGAATCTGCAATTAATAAAACCTACAATAGGAAAAATCCATGCAGAAGCAATCTGCTATCAAGAAACAAAGACAAACAAATGCACATCAATATTCCACTCCGTGTCAGGGCAGAGAGTGCAAACAGGGCTACATAAATGTGTAAAATGAAAATCTATTCTGAAATATGATGAAGGACAGCACTCCTACAAGTGCTGCTCATACAACACCTGTTACACGTGGAGACAGTCTTGGCCTTGCTAAGTAGCACTGTGAAGTTCTTTCAAAACAGCAGCGTCTAAGAATGGCATGAGAAATGGTAACCTATGGGCCAACTGCACCTTCAGAAATTTTCCACGTGACTGGGTGAAAATAAATGGAAGGAAAATATCAGAAAGCCAAGCAATTCAAACTTATGAAAGTCTGAAATTAAGGCTGTATGTTTAAATTAATTCTTCTCTCTCCTCTATTCTTTTTTTCACTGTTACACAATTAATTACATAATTACATTAATTTCAGCCATCGTAGTCAAAAAATTGCAAGTTACTGCTTTGGAGAGAATGATCCTAGATTCATTTCCTTCAGGAGCTGGAAGGATTATGACAAATCAAATGAGATACTACAAGGAAGAAAGAACAATCATACGGCTTAATAATTTTGACTGTCTTATGGAGTATTAAGTTTTATCCCTTTCTCTGCCAAAAAGATCCTAGAGGAATTTGGACAAAATACTTCAACTGAATCTTTCAGAAATCGTACCTAATAGGATATAAATTGCAAAACTACTAAGCACACACTTGCAAAAACTGTCAATGTGATTTGATTTTTACAAAATGCTCCATCTAACTAAGTGCCATGCAGGCCTTTGAAATTTTCTGAACTACAAACATCATATTGTGCTGAATTAGCAGGCAATAATGAAAATAATGAATGTTTCATGAACTTTGAAAAATTTAGATAAAATATGGCCATTGTCATATTTTCTCATATCCTATAAGTCAATGAGAAACTATGTCTTCAGAGCTAGGTCACTCAGTATGTTAGATAAGGCTTGCATATTGAAAAACAAAAGTAAAATATCAAAGATGAATCTGAGGGATGCTGAGGAGAGGGGAAATCCAGAATGTAATCATCCTCATACCTTCTGTTTCAGTATCTTTTATATGTAGATTGCAGCTAATACACTTAAGATATGAATAATTATTCAAGGCAGTGCATCTCTTGATGCACACAGGACAAGTTAGCAATCTCTTCTTATCTGCAAGAGTTCCAGATTGTTTCTTACCCATTCCATGCTCTCTAAATTGGTTGCCAGCCAAAGTCTTACCATTATACAAATTTGTTTCTGTAGGCTCAAGTCTCACAGGCTAAGAGATTTGATGCCTGTTCAATTTAAAATTTTTCATTTCTTCTTTTTAATGTTCTTCCTTATAGTTTCCTGTTATGCTTCGAGGTCAAGTATAAGGATCAATAAAACCTGTAGCAAACAAGCCATAAAGAAGCAATCTGTACTATTTATTGGACCACACTTACAATAACTCCATATATGAAAAGAATGCTAAAAATATTAAATTGCCTATAACAGAACAATTCAGATTACTAACAGTCTCATTTATTCTGTCTGGAAAGTTGGAAACTATATATGAATGAACAAATAATACAGGATGTTTTCTACTTAGGAGGAGTGCTCAGAGTTATTTTCTGCTAGTATCATATTGCCAAAAAAGAATATCTTAGTCATGGCAAAGCTTAATGTACAAAGAATAATAATAATAAAAAGGGAAACATACTGCTTTTCAACTATAAACATATAAACTGAATTAATTATCCTGAAAATTTTTCTCAAAAACTGTATACAAGATAAGACAGCATCATTTATTCCATCTAAAATGAAAAAATCTGGATTATTGCAAATAGTTGAGACAAGATAATGTGAATTGAACTGATCTTTAGTGATCTCTGACAAGAAGTTTCATCCATGTAATTTAAAAGAAATCTTTTACTCGATTAAACTGGAATTTTGGTTCGAATCCAGATACGTTGAAGAAAAGATTTACTAGAAACTGCATGGAATATTAATGTAAAACATACTGACTGTGAGTTTGCTCTAGATGTAAAATGAATATGCTCTTATTTGTTGTCATTTGAGAATCTGATAAAAATATTTTGAATAATCTACTGAATTAATCCAGGGAGCCATCCATATACGCCCATCTCTTATCCTGTTGATACTGTATGCCATCTTATAGGAAAAATAAAGAAAAAAAAAAAAAAAGCGAACTTTTGGTTAGTGAGGGTTTCTGGTTGTTGGTTGAGTTTATTTAAAAAACAAAATTATGTTACATTCTTGATCTTTCATCTTCATATTAGATATCAAAGAATAAACATGACTGATATACATGCATGTAGGAGTGAAAAATAAATATACAAACAAACAAGGTTTCCTGTGCCATAACACATGGAAAGCACTCCATATGTATTTCCATAGAAGCCTCTGCAGAGCAATCTGAAACTACTATTAATCTGCTTTGTCTGAGAGATAACACACTCGGCTCATCTGTACCTTATTCCTTCTTCTTCACTCACAAAAGTCAGCGGTGAAAATTTGATGGAATAATTTAGTCTCCTTCCATCTTATGTCTAAATATAGCCTGGAATAAGCATTAGTGCCAAGGGACCCTGTGGATGGGCGAGGAAGTTAAGACTACCATAATCAGGAATTTAAACAGTTAAGTGTTAAATTTTTATTTTTATTTTTTAACACTATTAAACATAAAAGGAATAAAAAGAAATATTTCTTGAATTGATATAAAGAGAATGTCATGTAGGAAAAGAGAATCACCTAACTGCTCTGTCAGAGGAGGGATATATTGTCAGGTAACAGGTAATGGACTATGCCAGATACAGAAAGATCTAGCCTATTAGCTCCCTCTTGGAGGTACACTACCTAGTAGGGAAAAAAAAAAGAAAGGAACAATAGACTGGACACTATTTAGAATCAAGGAAAAATGGCAAAATCAATTATCTCTCTCTGAGTAGGTATATTTTCCCCACTGCTTGATTTATTAGATATATCACTTCCAGAGTACATCAGCAGTACATTAACATAGAAGATTTTGCTAGACTGTGGCCAGATCTTGCATCTCATTGCCTTCTCACCCACAAAATAGAAAACCAATAGAGAAGTCTTAAAGTAATAACAAGAATAAAACCAACAGACAAGTTGCAGAGCCGTCTAGTGTGACCTAGTCTTGGAATCATAGAATCATTTAGGGTGCTAAAGTCCCTCAAAATCACCAAGTTCAACTGTACACCTAACACTACAAGTCTACGGACAGACCCCAAGTGCTGCATCCACACATCTCTCAAATACTTCCAGGTACGGTAACTCCTTGGGCAGCAAGGAGTTCCAATGCCTAAGCATTCTTTTCATGAAAATATTCTTCCTGATACCCAATCTAAGCCTTCTGTGGCACATATTAATTTCATTTCATTATCTTGCATCCTTTAATTTTTTTCCCGAGAAAGGACACCAGTTTTCCCTTCTTTGTTACCTCCTGCCAGATAATTACAGAGAGCCCTGAGATCTCCCTTTTGTCTCTTTTCCTCCGGAATAAATAGCCCCAGTTCCCTCAGCTGCTCCTCTTATTTCTTGTTGTCTAATCCACTCATCAACTTTGTTACTCCTCTGGATATGCTCAAGTAAGTCAAATCCCTCTTGTAGTGAAGGGTCCAAAACCGGTCATGATATTTGAGGTGTGGCTGTATCAGTGCTGCGCACAGAGGATCAACTTTCCTAGTCCTGCTTACTGCACTATTTCTGATGAAGACCAGGCTATCATTGGCCTTCTTGGCCATCAAGGCACACTGCTGGCTCATGTTCAGCCAGTCGCCAGGTAGAACTCCTATGCCCTTTTCTGCCAGATGACTTTACAGCTGCTCCCCCCCACATCCACACTGCCGCATGGAGTTTTTGTGACATGAGTGCAAGATCCAGCATTTGGCTTTGCTGAATGTCACGACATTGAATATAACCTATTGATCAAGCCTGGTATTATTTCATATCTCTACTCTCACATACATCGTGATATTAGAAGAGAGGTTATATTCATTACTTCTGTGTTTGCTACTGAGGTGATCACTGCTATAGTACTACATCTAGATCTGACATTTGAGGAAGAACACCCATAAAGTGGAAAAATTTCAGATAAACCCCTACCAAAAAAAAAGATTTGTAAAGTTTGAGTTATAGAAAGGTGAAATAGTTCATTCAATTTAGACCATTAAAGATACACATTGAATTATTGATATAAAAGACAAATTCTTAAATCTCTCTCCTATATTTCTCAGTAAGTCATAGCATCTCCAGAAATGGGATCTGTACAAGAACACGATTAAAAAAAAATTATTAAATATATTATGTGCTTTTACATGTATACAAATCTGTATAACATCTTGTGATTTTTAACTTGTTTCTTTGCTTGTTTTCTAGTAGATAGTGCAATTCATCATTGGGATTGCTTACTAATTAATCAATAAAAATAAGAGACTCATGAATTGAGAGTATTCTTCTAGGAGCAGCAGCAGCCCACCACTGCGGATATTGCAGTTGAAGTAATTCACAAATGTTCTGTAGTTTCTCCAGCAAAGAGCATCAGAGAAATATGATATGGTTCTGATATAATTGAAGTGAGTTCAAAATTTATTAATCTAAACAGTAAAAAATAACCTTTCAAAATTTTGCTGGTCCCCATGATGATATATAATATATGGCACAGTACAGAAAGAACTCTGTTTTTTCTCTTAATTTTCCAAAATGCCATCTCGATACAAGGTAATTCAGAGGTTCACTATTTGGCTTTCAGAATAGTAGAGATGAATTTAAAACAGAAACGATAAAGCTGTGACACGACTTAAAATATTTTAACATTTTTGCCAGTGTATTAGAAATTTCAGCAGAGAAAACCAGCAAATTAACCAGAAATTTTTGTATCCACTGTTTCTATAAATGAGAAAAACGCCAAGCTGAAATAAATCCAATTAATCTTGCTTATGAAGTAACCTGTAAATTTCTCTCTGTGAGATCAATTTCCTTGTTTGTTTTGAGCATTCATCTAATCTATTTCTCATATGTATACAGTAAAACCTGTATGAAAGTGATTACAATGTAGATAGACAGATCCATTTTTAAAACTTCTAAAACTTTTTTCCAAGAGTTGACATCTCCAGAAAAGCTAGTTGTGGAGCATTTTCAGAGTGCTTGACATTTAAATGGCCTCTGACATTTTTGAGGATAAGGTTGGGTTTTTTTTATGAGAAAACTGAAGAAACCTTTTTTTTTTTTCTTTTTTCTTTTTTTTTTTTCTTTTTTTTTTTTTTTTTTTTTTTTTTTCTTTTTCTTTTTTTTTGTTGGTATGCAGAAGTAATCAAGTATTCTTACTCACCATAAAGCATGTCAAAATAATGGATGGCCTACTCAGCAAAGAAAATAAATTTAAAGAAGTCAGATTGAAACACATAACATTCTGCTAAGAAAAGATTCCTTGTACATGTTCAGTTCATTTATTGCCTTCATGAAAAGCTATACTAGAGAATTATTTGAAACTGGTTTATTTTCCCAGTATAAACCTTTGAAATGAAAGAATCTTCTAGTACTTCCACTGGTAATGTTACTTTTCTGAGTGTGTGTGTGCGCAAAAGAATTCCCTTCTGATTTCCAATTGACCTACTAGTTAGTTAATTACTGAAGATTATTACAAAATCAATAGTAGCATGCCATTGCTGATTCACTTCTTATTCATACATGTGAAGGAGCTTCCGACCCCTTCATTATTTAATTTATTTATAAGAAAGATTCTTTAGTGAGTAATATATTATGCTGACTTAAAGTCTTTCATTTCTGCATGCACGGAATAGGAAAGTGGGAATGAGGAAGGACTGCTAACATCCTTTCTACCTCTGTAAGTTTTGTTGTTTTTTTATCAGAACTAACAAGAGCAACAAAATTCACTCATTCTAACTTGTGTAACACCTGGCCACACAGCTTTTTTGTACTACTGAGCTCATTAACATCAGATTCACAACTACTTCAGGTGTTAGGAAACTCAAAGAGTAACATCTCTGACAATGCTAATACTTGGGTTCAACTGAGCAATTGTAGCCTTATTAGCTTGCCTAATGTGTATTTGCTTGAGGTTATTTGTCATAATGCCTACTTGAAGAGCATCTTTTCTCAAAGGCAGGTTTTTGTCTCTGTTATTTTAACTACTTCTGGCTTTCTGGTAGCTGAATTTTTTCCTAGGGTTGTTTATGTTTTCTTGATGTGACTTCTTACTAAGAATAAAAAAAAGTAGACGTGGTACATTACTGCTTGAGCTGAAAGATTCTTGTAGCATGGAAGCAATGTCTCAGACATACCATCTCATCTGTATTGGCAGCAAGCAACTGAGTGGTGAAAAGTATATTTACACAGATCTGGAGACAGACAGATATACTATGAGGCCACACTGTCCTTGCTGCTGGACTAGAATAGAATGCAGAAACAAGCACTGAAATTATAGAAAAATAAAATTTAAAAAATCTCAGCATAATTGTAAAGAGATCTATGTCATAGACAAAATGCTTGGAAAAATCAGAACTGTAACTCAGGCAACCGCATTCTGAATATAGCTCCTTTTTGGGGATGTTTCTTTTTTCATTTTCCTTCATCCACCCTCTTGATGTTTTTAATTCATGAGTGGCAGTTCACAGCAACTTGACAATTATTGCTACAGTCTGATTCTTTGTTATTTATATATCTTAAGAAATTAACACTATGTATGGTGATTTGTGACAAATACAGCTATCAATCTATTGTTATAGACTTATAGTTGCTGAAGGTATCCTGAAGTCTATGTGAGTAGTACAATGTCTGTATTTTCTGTCCAGATATTGCAGCTGAGTGGGGTAACCTACTAATTTCTCACAGCTGACAGTTCAAATATGAAATCACAGATTTCACCTTTCAGCACTAAATATGCCTCTGGCATCTTTCTTTTGCATTTGTCAGTCATGAAGCTGTACACCAGATTCTGAGAGAAGAGAAGCAGCAGTGTCACCACAGAAAATATAATAATGTTGGTCTTCAGGGATTCGAAGGAGAGGCTTGGTTTCATGGATAACAGAAAATGCTTTGCAGACTTTCCATGGAATTGCTCTATTACCTCAGTGTTTGACACCCAAATGTCTTGAGTAGTCCACTTGTTGCTCTGAAGATTCTTATTTCAATACATTTTGACCTTCTTGGACAGGATTTACACCCTCTCATCACAGAACTGACAAAACAGTTACATTTTTTAACCATAATAATTTTAAAAGAATAAACATTAAACTGAATTTCTGAAACAATTGCTTTAAAAAGGCTTCAGTCTACAGCCAGGTCAATGGGAACAGAGGTTCATGAATTTTGATACAGCTCAGAGTTCTGATATATTGGAGGCAAGAGGCCAAACAGATTAGGGTGCTTGGAAGTCTAGGTAAAAGGTATTCTCCAGTCCCACTTTATGCTGCACTTTCTTTGCCTTATGCCACGTTTTTATCTGGAAATCAAACAATCATAGGCCCCTAAATTGGAGTTGTCAGGTCACGACAAATACCAACGATTGAGCACCAGCTGAGAAAGCGTGGCTAACCCAGGGAGCTCAGCAATGCACTTGAGTGATCAGAAGGGGTGGACCCTGGGTCTGCCCCTCCTCACCCTCATTTAAGGATTAGCAGCTGAGGGAGCAGTGTCTCTCTGGATTGAGGTTATATTTCTCTTGATCTGTCATGGTCACACACACACAGAATCACACAGAATGACCCGGGTTGGAAGGGACCTCAAGGATCATGTAGTTCCAACCCCCCTGCCTAGCAGGGCCACCAAGCCCTGTCCAACCTGGTCATTGGAAGGCAGTAAGCTACTTTTTCTTCTTGTCTTCTATTGTTCCCATAGTGCTTACCTCAGTAGAAGGTACTGTCACTGCCTTCTTTTGCCACATATCTCCATAGAGGCTCCTCTGTATAATGTTCAGGAAGACTAACTGACTAAGAGTGACCAGCTAGGTGTAGGTAGAAACATTCCCTTTTCTAACTGAAAAACTTAGATTTTTATCTGTACACAGGTCTTGGAAATGAATCTTGTTTGAAGTACTGATTTTGTTACTTCCTTTCCCTTTCCCCCTTTCCTTTTCCCTTTCCTTTTTTCTTTTTCTTTTCCAAAAATGGAAACTTAAAGATCTACCTGTCTTTAAGGAAATTATGTCTCCCTTGGTAGCATACATTTTATTCCCCATTGTCTGCAGAATAATAGACTATGATGACAAACCAGTCTGCTAGACAGGGTATAACAAAGTTTATGATGCAAGTTGTATTTATAGACCAAACATATATATATATACATATATATATAAACTGAAATACTTCAGGAGAAATACCTGGCTCATACACCTCATACACTCTGGGTACTGTTTCGTGCAAATAAAATTCTCCAATACCTCCTTGGTCTGCAATCCCAGAGGAAACATGAACTGTGTTTCTTAAAAAGTGGGTTTGCCTGAAGTTAACATGATATAAGATGAAGAGCTTACCTCAAGTATACCATAGAGTCCTGTTCTCTGCACTGCAACAGGTCTGCTGTCTTCATGTATCACTGTGTAAATGGAAGTTCGCAGAGGTGCAGAAGGAGTGCATCATCCACAGACAGTAAAAATTTATAAAGCTTGTAAAAACTGGGTTAGAAGAGATGTAGAAAAATACAAGCAATAAAGCAAGTAAGATTTAACTCTTCCAGGTAAAAATACATAGAAAAAAATATTGGGCAAATGTGGGCCATTAAAATATGAAGCATAACTATTTCAACAGAGGACTTGAAAGGTTCTCAAAATTGTTTTTGTATTCAGTGCTTTACATACTTGATGCACATGAGTAGTTTTTCCAGCCCATGAATTAAAAAATATTTTCTATGCCGCATAATAGATTAGAGAATTCGATGTTGTCGTTTCCATTAAATATGGTAACAGTTATATTGTTAATATTCTAATGAGAAAAATACTTCAGTTTTTTGGGGGAACAAATATGTACCATACGTGAAGGTGAATGGGATGATGATTATCAGAAAATAAGACCAATTTTAAAACCTGTATATACTGTAAAAGCACTTAAATAATAAAGCAATACAATATAGCCTAGGGAATATTTGCAGGGCACTTCCAGTTATTTCCATAAAATCAAACCTCTATGTTCAATCCTTAAAGAACTGTTTTTAAGGATGTTTTGAGGTGCCACTGATGCTATACTATCTGCTCCTCCTACAGGTCAATCAAGCGACAAAATGAACCATGAAGGTGCTGTACTAAAAAGTTCTAAATACCAAGTGCAGACAAGGACAATCTTGAATTATTTCATTGTTTCTCTAGACTCTCCGTCATGCTTAGTCAGTTCTGCATGGTGAGTAGTGCTCAGACATAAGTGACAAACTTAATATACAATAAAGCAAGGGTACGGTGTAGCTTACTACTTAGAACAGCAGTAAATTCCAGTGCCATAAGTATTGCGATTTTTTGTGGACTAGGGCACAGAGGACCCAGACATCCTCATCTAATTCATGCCATACAGACCTTCCTCTTTCTTTATTTTTCTTTTTTTTTTTCTTTTTTTTTTTTATATCTTACTCCAGAACTTCAAGACATGAGGTAAAGGGACATCTTTCTCCTGTGCAGCTTTCCCCTTGTTTTCCTTTCCAAAATGTGCTCATTTTTATGTCCTATGCCCTGTAGGAGTATATGGGATCACATGGCTTACAATGAATGCCAGAGAAGCTCTTAGTTGGATTTAGTCAAGAGTTGACCAAGGCAACCAGCCTTTCAAAACAAAGCCTTTTATTGTGTCCACACATGGCCAAAATGGGAGATGTACATCGGCAAATAGGCACTTAACATCAGACATTAGGATATCTTTAAAACAAAACAAAACAGAACAAAACAAAACAAACAAACAAAAAACGAGCAAACTAGGATTAAGTCAAGAAAACATCTTCCTGTGAAAACTTAGGTCTACAAAAGAAAACAAAACAAAACACACACACACAAAAAACACCTTTTGCTATATAATAATGAAGACTGGATGAGTGCATGTGTGTAAATGCTGTATCCAGCTACAAAATTCCAGAAAACAATGTTTAAAAATGAGACTTTACAGTATTTGCTACCTTGTTCAAGAGATACACTATAATACAGCCCAGAATTGTCTCAGATACTGCAGTCACATGTTTCTATTGCACAAGAATCCAGCACTGCTTCCAGTTTTCTGCAAACTGTCTCAGTAACTTCTCCTGAAATTGTGAGGTTTTGAATCTTTCTAAGTTAAATTTAAGGTGTAACTGTGCCATTGTATTCACTGGCATTGTACATTGTAATGTACTGTTTATCATTTTAGCAAGTACTCATCTTTGGTAACAATACCCTGTTGATGAGGTCCTCAAACAAGGAATAAAAAGTACTTGGGTGCTAGGAAATCTTACAGGCTGTTGAGTCAGTAAGACATAATGCTCCCAACTGGCTGACCTCAGAAACATCAAATGACATTATTTCAATCAGCTGTGAATACCTTTTTATATGGAGGAGGTATGTTAGAGTTCTGAAATAAGATCTCCATAAAGAGCAGCAAGCTATGCATTTCAAAGTGGTATCCTGATGATTTTCTCTCACTGGGGAGTAAGTGATCAAGCATGTATGAACAGCTATGATAAATAGAGTTCAGGTAAAATGACACATTTTAGCAATACTGCACTTCTTAAAAACAAGAAGTGTCTAAATGTAGACTTAGTCCACATTTAATACTTGAACTTTTGTCTCTGCAGTTAGCAAAAATTCGTGCTGCAAGTAATCACTGACTTAAAGCTAAATTCAAGTCTTCAAATAAACTCTTAATCACGTGCCTATTTCTGTTTGCTCTTGCTATTTATACATGTATTTGGAAATTTTATATTTATGTGTCACATGTGACTTTTTGAAATGGACTCATAATGGCATGCAAAAAGGAAGTGGTTATGTTTATATCTACTAATACTGAAAGATTTGAACACAGATCTTAAGATCATTTCAGAGTTTCTCCAGCAGTCACTGCACATTAAGCATATAGAAACCACCTGTTGAGTCTGTTTCTCAGTATTGACTAGAATTACTTGATTACAAGTAATTGATCCTAAGGGATTTTCTTTTATAGTACATGGTAACTCCTTTACTATTCTCTAACCAGAAAAAAAAGAAAAAAAAAAAAGAAAAAAAAAAAAAAGAAGAAAAATTTGAGGAAGCAGAGAAAAACTGCTGTAAAAGATTACCAGAGATCATGCAGGTTGAAAGATCTCTGCACAGTCATAGAAGAACATTATACACTAAAAGAAAAGAAAAAAACACTCCATTTAGTGAGTTCCTTTTTTGTGCAGTATGTCAGGCTCTTGTACTTGTTACAGTAGAAAACTCAGTAGGAATGCAAAAGCTGTAACAAAGAAAAACTCATTCACTACAAAGAATATCTTGTAGTTGAATACTCGCACATAAATAGTATTTCTAAAGCATTTTGCTTTTAACTTTGAGTTGCTGAAGATTGCCATGGGAACAGAGGTGTCAGAAACCAGGAATTTTCTTTATCAGAAGACCACAGATAATGCCAATTTTAAACTTGCTTCCTTCAGTTCGGTTATTGGTTCTACACTCTTGGTCTAGAAATCTGGGGAATTTCTCTACACAGAAAGGATCCTCTAAACAACTGACTGAAAACAGTAATGCTCTGTCCTTTATTTTTCCTGCCATCTTTTCATTTGAAGCACTGTTGAAATTTGCTCGGTAGAAAGTTAATCTAAGCAGAATACAGGGTGGGATGCAAAAGTTTTTCAATTACATTCTCTGATAATAAATTAATATATTTATGAGGATTACATTTATTATAATAAAGGTATCTGATTTCCTTGTTCTATCATGTATTGATACTCCACGTGAGGATTTCAGGCACTTGAATTTAGGAAGAGTTACATTTTAAGGAATGGAGGTTTTGACTTAAGAGAGATGCAGTTCATTTCTAACTGTCACTTAGAAATGAAATCAAATTAGCCTCAAATTAGCTACAAGTGATGTACCCATAGACTTGCCTGCAAGGTGGGTAGTGTCTCAGACTTACTGAGGTTGATCAGGAAGTAGAACGAGGTGTGGTTTCAGTAAAAACTGGGCTATACCAAGGACCTCAGAAGGGGGAGAAATCAATGTTTAATGCTGTTTCTGCTTCTGAATTTAACAAAACCAAGATCTTGCAATCTTCCTCTGTTTAAAGCTATCATACTGTCCTTAGCTTTTATTTTAAAAACACAGGAATGCAAATGTAGATGTATATGATAAAAATCACTCTGCTCAACATTTTCACAAAACCAGTTCATTTCAGTGGGAAATGCCAACATGGGAAACCTCTTCTAAAGAAACTCTAATACAAAAACTGATCTATCAGTTGACATGACAGCACTCAAATTTCAAGTCTGGAGATAGTCAGCATATTGTTGCAAAATCTCAACTTGAGAAAGCATGCAAAGTATCCTTGAGATTGCTATTTAATAATATACAGTAAATAAATTTCTTAAACACTGGCTATTACTGTCTTCAACTGCAAATTCAATGAATTCCTAATAAAAAAAGAAAAGTGGGGGGAATTTTAAGTGAAAAGTAATGAACAGCTTTCTACCAGAAGATGGATGATAAGAAACAGTAGTCAATAGTCCATTAGCAAGTCCATTATAACCTTGGAATAGAAACTTGCCTCATTTTAGAAAGCTAAAACAATTGTAAGTGAATTTTAACAACTGAATAAATGTACATGCTAATCTGAATTTACTTAAATTATATAAATCAGCCATGTCTTCACTTGTGCTGCACACACGAAAAAAAAGTTAGTAACTCATTATCAGATCCATTATCAAACTCCTCATTGTGAGTACACACACTTTCATTGCTAATGTGTCAGCATTTCCATTACAAACACTTCTTTTCAGAGGCTTAAATATCAATCAACTGCTGAAATTCTGCTTTAATTCCTTCATTCTGGAAGATATTTTTATAGATGGTTTTAACATAGTTAAAAAGCCAACACTTCTATATGTGAAATAATAACAGTTATTATTTGATATAATTACCTCAATTTCAAACATTCCTTTGCAATTACAGGCATTCAATCACCTAAACAACTCAGCTCAAAGCTGTCAGGAAAATCCTAGCCAAAACTTTTTCAAGACTGAGACATTGAAAAGATGAGGTGAATGTGAACTTTCTCATTTACTTTCTTTCTCTAAATCTAGTTATTTGTTAAGAATATGTCACTTCTTGCAAAACACTAGTATTTAACGTAGTATCTATAATCCAATTAATCCAATGAGAAAACTAGACTTTTTTTGCTGACTCCTGTCTCATGTGTGTTGCCTGTAGGTATGTTATTGTAACTATTTATGTGTAATACTGACATTATTTAAAATACCTTCCTCGTCTATCTCATTTCACTTGGAATCAGGAAGCTTTTTTTTGAAGCTTTGTGTTTCAAAAATACATCTTCAGCTTTCATTTGGGCCTTATGAGTTTAGGGGACTTTTACTATTTCAGAGAAAAGGGTACAGGTGGAACTCAGGGAAGAATGTTGCGGTGTGTCCTTCTTGTTTGCATTTAGCTTCCTTTCTTACTATTCGTTGTTTCAAGAGGCAGAAGAAAAGCAAATTCCGTGCTTTCCTACATGTCTAAGAAGTCGATGTTATACATAGTTTGACTTTCTAAAAAAAAAAAAAGAATTATTTTTGTAGTCTAGCTCAGCGATGCGAAGTGTAATGTTACTTGGATATGAATGTTGTCAAAATAAGGGAATCTAGCTGCACTAAGGCTATGGTTAATCCAAGTGTGCTGAAAGATTAACTCTTCTAAGCCTTTTGAAAAAACTCACATACTTCTTATTCTTTCTACATCAAACTTAGCCACATCTCAAGATGAATAATGATAGTGCCTCAATTTATGTATTTTTCAAGAGAAGGTTTCAAGTTAAAACCTGTTTGAAAGATCATAGCACGAAAAGCTTCTTCCCCACTAATCTATAAGACTTGTTGTGTGACAGTTAAATATGTTAGTGAATAAGTCCTTCAGCAGGAAGGCTGGACATTTTTCTAGGCAAAGTGAAGTTTTCTAAAACAGCATTTACAAACACACTCTAGCTAGAAAGATTCAAGCACACCTATATAAGCCAAGCTAGACAGATGGGTTTCTAGCAGCTCATGGTTACATAGCTTAAGGAAATACCCTGGATACATCAACATCTATGGCATCTAATTTTGAATTATTTTATTTTATTTTATTTTATTTTATTTTTATGTAGAAAACTGAATACAATCTGCAGGATACAGCTCATAGCTGCCCACTTTCAGATTTTGTGTTGGCAAGACTTGCAGACACAGATGCGTGCTTCTCAAAAATGTGTCTTTGAACAATAACTTTACAGAAAGGAATTGAAATGTATGTCCTTTAAAAGGATAAATGACACGGACTGCTGCACTTGTTGCTCCTCTTCCACCTAGAGTACTGATTAAATAGTTAGGATGCACTACACACCATGGAAAACAATTGTGAGAAAAGATGGCGGAGTGAGGAGGCTTGACAGATGGAACTGGGCATGTTTGAAGGATCATGGCTTCCTTAAACAGAACCCTGTGAATGCAGAATTCTCCTTAGATAGATATAGAAAATTCAAGAGGTTGTGACACATGTAAAAGGAGTTTTCAAGAAAAGGTCAAATTCCTACATAAATTTAAAGATAAAATAATGGAAGCACAAGAACTGAAAAACCTTTCGGTCTCAAGGACTCTAAAGCACTAAATGTGATTAATCTTTTCCTTTTTTTTTTTCAGAGAGGATATGGAAAACTAAAAAAACAGGTGGATGGCTGTGACTGAGTTGGTAGATTTAATAATGTTAATAGGCTTAGAGAAATATGATGTCTAATGGATATAAATCGGCCTGCCTTTTACAGAGTGCAACACTGCCACAAAAAGCCACTGGGATTGTCTTAAGGACTCAAAGATCATGAGAATAAAAATAATCCTAATTCACACTGTTCACATAAATTTCTGAAAGCCTTTAACAGCAGTTGGGAAGGATAAGCGCCTATGAGAAGATAAGGAAAGAAAAAGGACAATACTTGGTTCTATTCAGAACAGAAACAAAAGTACAAAATGTATTTTCTTCACAGTGAAGTCATGAGGGAACGTCACAGGAACCTGTGTTGTGATGCAGCCTGTTCAACACTGTTCTGTATCATTTGGGAGCAGCAAATGAAGTCTGCACATTGGAAATAGAGAAGATACTCAAACCTGAGAACATACCTGAGGTAAGAATAAGAATTCCTATGCAGAACTGAAGGAAGATTTTGTAACATTGAGTAACTAAGTAATAGTATATGAGATCAAATTCAGCATAGACAAACAGATATTGTTCAGGATGAGCAGGGCGCTGAGGAAATGGAATTCTTAGCTTGTCTGTAAAATGGTGATCTTGGAGTTATTATCACTAAGGAAAAGCTATCAGCTCAACACATATCACAGTCAGAAAATCAAAACAAATGCTAGGAGTCAAAAGGAAGAAAACACTGAATAAAACAGATGATTAATATGTAACTGCATAAACCAGGCCTTATACATATTTTGCAAACTAAGATGAAGAAGAGAAAACTGAAGAACTACAACAATGATCTAGGATCTAGGAGCAACATTTATACAACTCTTGGAATAAATACCTGCAAAGAAAATTAAGGAGTAATACAATAAAGATGTATACAATAATGAAAACAATGTGAGTTTCAACAAAATAGATATTTCTTTGCACTACAAATAGTAACGCTATCAAATATTCTTGTCACACAGTATTTTGAATGTAATGGTCTGCATAGGTTCAAAAAAAAAAGGTGAAATATCAACTGAGAGTCATAAATACTGTGTTAAGTAGACTATTTAGTTCCTCTTCAGGATCAATAAGACCCTGATAAGCCAATTACTGATAAGCACCTGCTATGCTTTTTCTAATTATTGGACACAGAATACAAATGTCTCCAAAATCTTTTTAGATAGGTCCCATGTATCTTAATCTACTTCTTCTGCAAACAACTGAATCACACTGCCCGCTCCAGGAAGCCCCTCTGAGAACAAGAACTATACCTCCCTCCCTTGTTACACTGAAGTCTCTCCCAGGCTTTGGAATTTCTCATGACATTTGCTGCTGCATGGTCCAGTTGAGTTATAACTCTCATAACTGTTCACTGTGCTCCAAATGTTGGTGTGGGAGAAAGTGGAAGAGTAAGAGAAACATGTTTCCTCTTGACCCTGCATAGTATTATCTCCACAAGAGCTTAACAAAAAGTGTCATGGTTTGTTTCTTCGTTTGTGTTTTGTCAAAAGTAGTACACACTCTAGTAATGGAACAAAAAAAATAGTGTTATCTCAGTTACCATCCCAATTATCAAACTAAAATATAACAGTTATCATTAGGTCAGCTATGAGTGATAGTTGTTTAATTGAAAAGTCCCTAGAAGTGTCATAAAAGAAAACTTACACCAACAACTTTTTCATGGTATGCTCACCCCTCCAGTGTCCTCTTAAGTCTAAAGGCCTCTGACTCCTATTCTTCCCACGCAGAGCTCCTGGAATGTCACCATGAGTTATCAGCATCCACGATAATTCAGCAAGAGCAGAACATTGTTGGTGAGGGGCCCTATTTGTCTTCATTCTTGAGTCCCCTTGGATCAATTTTTAAATGTTTTCTCAACATGGTGTTCTTCCTCTTCACTAGTTTTCAGATGAAGTTTGAAAGCCACACAGCATCCTCCCATCACATCAGTTGGCATATAAGGCTGCTGTGTAGTAGATTGATATTTTGACTGGTTTGCTAGACATTATAATCTACTCCACAGACACGTCAAACTTTTATGATATATGGTATTCACAGAGCTTGAATTTCAAAAGATAAGCAAGAGTCAGCTGCTAAATTTTTTTTTAAAGAAACTTAAATCAGCTAAAGTCCAAGTCCTGTCAGGTCAATACAAAGCCTATCAACTTAAAATAGTTATGGCAAAAATTCTATATACTGTGTTGTGAAGGTCACTGTTTGCAGTGACTTCAAATCCTACCCTCACATGTTTCATTGGCCAGAAGGCAGGAGGAGGGCTAGAGAAAGAAATAAACAACAGCCCTTGCTTGGAAAACTCTAATGCAGAAGGTGTAATTATTATCACAATTTTTATTCCTTTTTTATGATGTCAGAGGCAGGTGGTGATATGGTAGTGGAGTTGGAACCTTCTCACCAATATTCTGTGATACTGAGTTGCTGTGAGATAGATGTCAGCAGAGGGGCAGTCTGACAAAATGGTGTCTGGCATGAGAGCGAGGATGGAGAAAAGGTGCATACTGAAATTCTGCCATGTGGAAAAATGGCACCCACTGACATTCATCAATTCTTGCTGAATGTTACGGAGACTAAACAGTGTCTGTGAGCACAGTGAGGCAGTGGGCAGATCATTTCAGCAGTGGCAACAGTGGGTTACCTCCTCTGGTGCAGATTTTTATGGTGAATAACCTGAAGGATCTTTTTCATAGTTGCTGAAAATACATAGCTAATGGTAGTGACTGTTGCAAAATAGGGTTTTGTAGCTGAGAATTTACACTATAAAATAGAGTTATTGTGCTCTTTGTATGTGTTGTATTTCCATGGTACTTAATAGGTGGAATTAATTTTGAGACACCTCCGTATTTTGTTTTCCCCCCTGTTGAATTTGAATTATGAAAAGGCTCAGTTTTAGTGTGGTACTTCAGTGCTCTCAGTTACTAACAACTGTCTTTCTGATTTTTGACATTTGAATTATCTGTAATCACAGTGACTATCTATTGTTGCTACTAAGTAAATCAAGTAAAAAATTATAAAAAGGGCAAGATAATTACTGCATTGCACAGATTAAAAAAATACTTTCATATTTGGATTTTGTTTTACTTGAACAAAGCACTATACTTTATCCATTACTTTGAATAATTGCATATCTGAGTGAACTTCAGGAAGAGTTCAATTGAGTCTGTTACAAATCTCACACCATTTCTGAGCTCTTACTAAAGAGATTTAGGAAGAATGTGTCTGAGATACCTCAGAGAACTCTGAAATGGTGAAAGTCAGATTATGTTTCTTTCTGTCTCTTGATGTTCTTGCTTCTGTTACCAAGCAGAGACTGGAAATTGATTTCATCAACTTTCAGCCTGAAAAGAATGACCTCTAGATTCCACATAATGATAGTAACATCAATTTTGTCTTAGAAAAGCAACAACCTTAATAAGAGTAACAGGTCTCAAAAAAGAAATAAATTGCAATCAATTAATTGTAAATGTAATAAGTTACATGGTGCATTCAAAATATAAACAAATGTGACTTTAACAAGAACATATCATGTACTTGTACTCATTTCCTGTGGAAGAAAAGCCAGTTTGGTAACTTTCTCTGTGCTATGGTCTATGCCAGAATGTGTCTTCAATCACTTCTGTATGTACTGAAGAATTTCAGAAGAAATTGAGAGAGGTGACATAGCCTCCAAAAATAATTACATGTCTGCAGGTTTCAAGAAACTAGACACCGCGGTAGAGGAGAAGATCCTCTAAGTACCCTTCCTTAGAGAAAGGCTGCAGTATGACCTTAAACCTTCCCAGGCTACAAATTGAAAAACATCCTGAGAAATCTGTAGGAAAATTGACTGCCTTGGATTCTACATTTTAGGGAAACATTTGTTACTGGGATCATCAGATAATTTTAAATTTCTGCCACATGCTATTCCTTTTCCCATTTTACTCACAGAATAAAAAACATTAATTGACAAATAAATACATTTTCTACAAATGCTACCTTTAAGATGGGTTCATAAATCACAGAAGGTATTTTCTATACTAGAAAACTAGATTAGGAATAGAATGGAGCATCCTAATAAATCTAGGCATAATGTAAATTAAACAACATTTATTTCAGTTTACCTCAATCATTTTAAAAGAAAATAAAAGATATTGTAATGAAAAAATCCAAGAAAAAATATTAATGTGTGTATTTCACACTTTCTTGGCTCATTAGTGTACATTGTGCAGACAAGACTTACCCTGCTCTGCTAGTTTCATAAGGAACCATTTCACTGATTTATTTTTCTCCCTGAAGTACGGCATATTCAGCAATAGTTGTTTAGCTGTACTTAATTAAATGTGGCATGAATCAGAAAGGCTTTTTGAAAGCAAAAAAACAGTTAGTATAGAAAAAGGTAAAGTCTATGAGATGAAGCAGTACCTTTTGTCAACAACTCTATCCAATAAAAATTGCCTTTTTTTTTTTTTACACATTTATTGCATACCCAAGGAAATTAATGAAATATTCAGTAAGAACTCACATCCAACACAAAGAACAGCTGTTAAATACAACTTGGGAAGTCACATTTGCCCATAGTATTTAGGTGCCTTAGGTCTCCCCTGCACAAATCAGTCAAGTGACAAGTGAGAAGTTATCCAATAAGGACAAGCTGTAAATCAGGCAGACCTTCATGGAGGTAGGCAGATTTATGGGTCCTCAGGTTCTGAAGCAAAGATTTTACTGGAAGGAAGGCAGATGTTTACGCACACACAGAGAAGTAATTTATGTTTGCCTTTCTGCAACTTATTGAATTAGAACAGCTTGTCTTTACATGTACTGTACTGCATCAAGTGTATTATCAGAGGTGTATGCTTTGCTAGAGAATTAAGTAAAGCATATACCAAGAATTGTAGTGAGCTTATATCCAATTCTGTGCAAGGATATCTGCAAGAAAAGGGTCAAGATCAATTCCATTAACCCGAAGGCATCACTGAAATAGATTTTAACCCCCTGGATGTAATTACTCAGTGAGATTGCCATTAGCACCAGTCAAGCTCTTGATAGATTGAAGTCCATTAGCTACTCAAGTTTTACTAAGACTGTAAATTTGTCCAAGTCTCATGGTAGATATTTTGTTTTTGACTTAAATGAGATGTTACATTCAACCAAGAACCAGTGCTGTAATATCTCCTTGCACTACCATTTTGACTTATTTCTGTTTGAAAATACTGATACAAACTCAAAAGAGGCCAAGCCATTTCAGTTCGCCATTTCAGTTCCTCATTTCACCCTTTATCCAGAATCTTCCTAGAGGAAAAAATCAAGAAAATCCCAACAGTCCTGTGTTACAGGGCCATAGTGTTCCTTTTTTTCCTTTCTAAATACACTGTTTACTTTGAGAGTATAAGTTTAATTTTGTTTACTGACTTCTAAACATGCTACAGCTACTAATTCATCGCCAAAAATTGGCCTCTTGGCTGGCCTCTGAAAGGCTGTATCCTAGAAAGTGCAGAGGTTTAGGTGTAGGACTTCAAAAAATAGACACAAACATCTAGTTCAAAATTCTGCTTAATAAATCTGTAACAAAAAATACTACTCTCTAATTCCCAAATTCCTTGACTGAGCTCTTCAGGTGTGTTAGGTCTGTATGCCCAGAGATATCTTTGAACAGAGTGCTATACCTGACAAAAACTGGACTACATTCTTAATGAATTCTGCAAGGATCAAAAAATGAGGAACTCTTCTTGCAAGGTTTTCAAATTCAACACTAATTGTCCTGTATCAAATGGAACTCAGTTCTTTTCTCAAATCCATGTGCTTATCTAGTATTTGGAGGTGTACGTCCCCTCTTGTCCGTAGTGTCATTTTCTCCCTTATTGCTGAACTTTTAATTATTTCCTTAAAAGGCGGATATCACATGCAGGAAATACGTACAATCTTTGCCACACCTCAACAAACCCTTTGTTAATCATTTAAAAATGTTAATTAGATGGTGGATGTGGGACTAATATCTCTCAGATAAACAATAATTCTCTCCTGTTCTCTTCTACTGTCTCACAAATTATGTTTGAGTGCACTAATTGCTAAGCAGCTGGGTATGTGGGTTCCACAATATAATCAGAACTTTCTACAGATGAAGAAACCTAGGCATTAGCTTTAAGAATATATACTTATGTATATATCAGTTTCTAACCATTTGTAAAAGCAAGGGGAGGAGAAAAAAAAAAGGTGATTTAAAATACATACTTTGTTCAGGCATGTCTTAGGATAGTTAGAACATTTGAAGTCTTTGGTTATACAAGCACTTACATCCTTGCATGGAACAGTTTCACTAAGAACACTAGTCAGAATTCTAAGGATAAAGTTCCTCAAACATGAACACTGTTGCACTGAAGTCCCCTTGCAGATATAGCCCTTAATTTGCCATGGCTTCATGTATGTGGATCACATGCAACCTATCATACCTGAGAGTACCAATGATATAAAATACTCTAAAATTGTTGTCAGAGCTGTCGTGCACCAATTTGAATAGGAGGTATATTGCCTCTAAGAATAAGTTGATTATGAGCATAAATTGCTTGAAACACATTCACAACACCTTGTCAAGCTTGAGAACTGAGATATTAAATCTCAACATAACTGTTAAGAATGAGAACTGCGGTCTAAATGGTATGTACCATCCTGGTATAAATCCAGATTAACTTTGGCTTCAATTACTGAGATCAGAATTGCCCACCATTTTTTTCTGTCATCTTTATCTGATCGCAAAATCACTTTATCACTAAATACACTAGTGTTTGATTACATATTATATGCTAAATTTGTTATAATGTGGAAACTGTTATTGACCATCTGTCTGTGATTACTCTAAAAATATCTAAAGCCATTTTGGTAGCCCATTAGTAGCTGCTGTTCTGCACAGATGTATAGAGACTACATTAACAATTATATTCTGTGTATATTAGGTCCCATAAAATTAGTGAACATTAAGTAAATTTATGCTGCTTTTCCACAATTGTCCAGACCAAAATTCTACTCTGGAAATGTTAAGGAATTGTTCAGAGAGACCTCTGTGAAATTTACTAGTTGGAACAATGATTACAGTTTATAAAGTGATATTTGAAATTAAGTATATTTAATTGGGTAATTGAAAGGTAGTTATTTTAATACCTTTGTTCTTGAGCTCATAAAGAAATAAACCCATTACTTCACTTTTTTTAAAGATGTGAGGAGGCAAAATAAATTAAACTTGCAATTTCCTGGTCTATTTGCATATTTAGTCCTCCTTAGTTAATGTTTTGGAGTATGCACTCAATATTTCACATGACAGGTGTGTGTAAGAGAAGTCATATAATGAGGATGTTAGCTATCTGAGGAAAGGCTGCATCTTTTGAACTGGTTAATGGAGGCTAAACTGTAATATTTTTGAGTGTGAGAAGGCTGCTTATAGTCCAAGTTTGGTGTACTACTCATAGTCCTCTACTCTTACTGAACTTACTGGCAGTAGAGAAAGGTTTTAAATGACAACTTGATATTGTTTGAAGTCATGTTAATATAAGTCTTGCCCACTGTTTTCCTGTCATTAGCTACTTTCTTTCACTGCTCACAGTTTCCATCTGCTTTCATGTGACTGCTCTGAAAGACAGGAAAGAGCTGGCGATTGTCAGGGAGATTTCAGAGTCATGTAATGCTGCAAAAATATTCATACTTCAGAAGAGCAGCTTTGGCTTATATGAAAAAGTTAGAAATCCAAAGCTAATGTGAATCCTTGTTCAAATAAAAGATGAAATATTAAATGCTGTTTAAATTTTCAAAGTTTATGACAGTTAGATTACTATATATAAGAAATCTGACTCCATTTCTGAATTCATATCTCAGATAGAAAAATAATGAAAATACAATATGCTATTTTTGTTGGTTTTGTTTTGTGTTTGGTAATGTTCAGGCTACAAACAACCAAATTACAGGCAATTACGGCATATTTTATTGTTAATAAATTGCACTTTAAAAACTGAATTTAGAAAAATACACATATCTCTTTCCAGTCCTGAACAGAAGTACTAACAATCAGAATATTCATTCTCATTCTAACAGTAGCAGCAAAACGGACAGGAAGCTTGGGCTTTATTCTGAATCATAGTCATGCACATGTCTAAAAAGTAATTCTGGTTTACATTGCAGTAAGAGGTCAACCATGCCATTACTTCTGACACTGTTTTCACTGTGACTGCACAACTACTCACTCATAGCAACTAACTCTGACATCACAACCAGTTTGTTTAACAGGCATTTCACTTTCATCCCATGGATTGTATTTTCTTCTTTTATCCTGCATAGCTAACACTTAGTTCTTAGTAATTGTTTTTTTTCCCCACGGAAAAGATCTTCTGAACATTTCATAAAACAACAGTAAGCAATAGTCACTCAAACAATACTTTTAACAGAATTCAGTTACAACACAGCATATTCAGTAGCACTGGTGCTGATCATTAGTAACAAATGGCTTTCTTGGCAGTGTTGACTTTAAAATAACATTGGGAGAAAAGTACTGATAAAAAATTTAAAGAGCGGCCTATATATAATGTAATACTTTTGAGTTTCTCAATTTCAAAGAGTGAATAATGCAGCAAGGTCAAAGATTTTTGTATATCCAAAATAGAAAGACTTTCTCTACTAAGTTCTTCTTTCTCATTTAATGGCCAGCAGTAGAAGATTCATAAGTCGGATCTGGCAATTTAAAACTGGTATCTAGGATTTCACTTTCAGTGCTGTCCTGTAATCTGAACTGCCAGTTACCTTATTTCAGCTCCTTTTATCATGCTGATCTCAAGCCAGAAGGCTTTTGCTCAGATTAGTACCTGGTATAATTTCATCAAATTCAAGTGCTTTTGCTAGAGGTGCACAGCTGTAATAAAGCACCTCTTGAATCACGGCATTTTAAAAGTATAAAGTTTGAAGATACAGCCAAATACAGAGTGACATGAAGACACGAAGATAGAGTGGCCTTTCAAATCTGCCTTTGTGCAGTTCTGACTTTCACTGATTTCCAGTTATTGTGCATTCCAAATTTAATATTCTTGACCAACAAATGCCATGTTCTCATCTCCTCCCAATTTCCTGGAGCTTCCTTCTGCCCTTTCCACATAAGCCTCTCCATTTGGTCATATGTGAGACATGAACTCTGCATTACTCTCTCCAACATTGTCACAGAATTCATCTTTCTATATGTTCCTTTTGTATTCTGAATTTTTACTGTTATATTCCTCAAAGCATTTGTACTATCATTACTTCATCAATATGACAAAGTAAAATACTGTGTCTTATTGTATTCTGTAGTGGCTTTTCTATCCCGATTTTTATCCTTGTCAGTAATCCCAGCTCCAGCAGCTCTGACTGCTTTCCACAGTTATGTTAGCAAATGATTTAGGTTATTTAGACTGGATGACAAGGAAAAACTTTTATTGAGAAAAATTTGGATGGAGAAAATAAAATGCTGCTGAAAAGGCAAGTGCTGTGAATCTCAACCTATCCGTGGTTGTATAAACTCAAGTACAAATAGATCAGAAATTATCCTTCTTGATCAATTATTCTTCTTGTCCTAAGAAAAGGCAAGTCTCTGAATCAGACAGTACCTCACACTAACATAAGAGAAAGGGAAGTTAAGCTGCAGGCTGATTCACAAACTCGAGCACGTTTCTAAAGAGCTGCAGGAATGCAGAAGAGCACCCTTTGAACTCAGCTGTTGTAAAGGTATCTAGAACTAAAATCTATACCGACAAGGTCAAGCTGTTGAAAATGAGGAGGAAAGGTCTGATCAAAAGACGGTCTGCAACTTAGCAACTATGAAAAAGAAACAAAGCAACAAAAAATTAAAGAGCAAAACCACGTCAAAACAGAGAGGAAGAATCAGATATCAGGACATTCACAACTTAGACTATAGAGAAGCTCTTCCTATACATGCTTCACACCTTACATAAATCACTCAAGAGGTCTCAGCAAAAAGCACTGTTACATATCGTTTCTCCAGAAATGTAACAAACAAATTGAATATCAAAGTATTTGTCAGAAGGGAAGCTCTACATGGAAAACCTCCCCCTGGCTGGCTCAGTTCTTTGAATTGATCTTGACCTAGTTCCTTGCTTGACACTATAAAGCTATAGTATCTTCAGTGAACAAATACCTTTCCCTAAATGCTGTGTAAAGATGCAGAAAGAGACAAGGAGAAGACAATATTTGTAATGAAAAGTCTGAATGGTAAGAGCAGTATCACAGTTAGTAAACTACCTTCCCTTAAACTATATACAAAAAGGCACTTGGGGAGAGTTTTTCTCTTGTTTTTACTTACTTTGGAATTGGTCTCTATTAAATCAAGTTATTTGCACTATGTCCCTGTTGAACAGCACAGTCAGAATCATAAAAGAATCTCATCTTCCACAGTGATTCTACAGTGTTTATAAAAATCCGAAGCCTATACTTATAACTAACTATAGTTAACATTAATTCTTGAATATCATTTGAACAAAATTGATGAGGTTTGAATATATTAAGATCAAACCTACTTATGTTAGAATTCTATCCCAGGAGTCTTAGCAGATTGTAATCAAGCCATAAAAGGAAAGACCTCAACTTCAGAAACGAACCGTGAAAACTAAAAAAAAAGACTTCTTATGTGCTGTTTACTTTCATTATGGAACATGGGTTTTTTGTATTTTTTAAATTAAATCTGAGACCTGAACTTTGATTAAGAACATACATAAAACACTTTAAAGAAGATTGCATTTTTTTCTTAGTGAGAACCAGTCTATTTAAAACATATTTATTACTGTTTCAGTATTGAATAGAAAATGTATAAGCTCCTGCAAATGGGAACTTTGCTGATGCAGAGAATTTGTGATTACATTTTTTAAATTTGTATGTAAGACACTATGAGAGTAAATGTGTGAGTGGCAAAGCTAGAGAAGATTGCTCTTGAATATAGAAGATTAATACAATTCTCACACAGTGAAAGCCTGCTGGGAACAACATCTGTGCTCCCACAAGAGTCTTGTGCTTGTGGTTGCCTTATGGTCTTTCTTCAGTGTTGATTACTAAACAAATTGCTTTAGGTCAGAGCAGAATAAATACAACTTGTCTTCAGCAAGCAAGATGACCAAAGTATAGCAAATAATCTCTTTTCCTTTTCCTCATCATTATTTCTCTGTCAGATATATTCCTGAAGTGCTCAGTCCACAATATGGGACTATCTGTCTCTCCCGTTAAATCTCTACTGGAGTTTTTAACATAAAATTTTCAAAGGTTAGGCAAGATATTACTTATTTACAGAATAAATATCTTCTTCTAGGATCAAATGTACAGCTAAGTATCAACATTTGGTTTATTTATTTCATCAAAATATGCAGATTTGATGGAGCTGAAATAATTCTCAGGTTGTTAAGCAATTCAACAAATTTTCTGTCTCCTCTGCCCCAAAAATTTTGAAATAAAAAGTATTTAAGGGTTTGTAAATGTCATGGTTTTACGTTTTTTGGTTTTCAGTATTCCACATCAAAACATCATGTAGTGTACTGGAACTAAAGTATTAATGCTCCAATTCCATGTACCTATCCCTGTACATGAAGGAAGTCAAGGGATCTGACCCTTTTGGGAGGGCGGTCTCTTGCTGCCTGGCAGTGGGTGCTGGAGGGTGCTTTCCTGGCTGTTCCAAGCTTTTCAGGTTTGACTAGGTCTCAGGAACTCTCTCTCCTATCTTATTTGATTTATTAGTCTCAGTTTCAATTAGATTGTATTATATTGTCTTATCTTCCATTCCGATATCATAGTGCTTTTATTCCTCTCTTCCTTCCTTCCCATTTTGTGGGACTGGGGGGGGGGGGGGG
>JAPSGF010000069.1:1739496-1761403 GCA_035772895.1 Perdix hodgsoniae
GGGGGGGGGGGGGGGGGGGGGGTAGAGGCAGGCAGATTCCTACTGCCCCCTGTCACGGGCATAGATTGATCTAGTTAACTCTGTGACAGTAAATTTTTGTGTTGGCATCTTCAAATGAATCATTTCAAATCTGCATGACCTTTTATTCTATAATTGTGCTCTATTTTGATTTTCTGATCTATTCCAAAAAAACCATGATCAACACGTCATGAGCTGCACTTAAAGTAAATCAAGTCGACAGAAAGCATCTGCCTTCTTGGAAAAAAAAAAACAAAAAACAAAAAAAAACAAAACAAACAAACAAAAAAACCATATTTTCCAGTCATTTCATACAGCAAGTGTAATTTTTCCAAATTTTATTTTATTTGTCACTTCAGACTTTTGAGCCTTTACTAGCTTTGTCCATTTTTTAATTTTTGAGCCCCTGTGATCTCTCAGCTACCAACTCTTTTTGTAATACTACCAGTCCCATAGCTTGTTAATTTGTTAGTTTAAGCCCTGCAGCAGCCTTGGTGCCATCTCTCTCATCTACAGTGAGCTTATTGAGGGCCTCCCGCTACATCTGAGTCCTTAGAGTCTGTTATAGAGGACTCCCTCCGGCACTTTGGATGATTCTTTGCGCTATTTAACTTTTTCATCTTTCAAAACTAGCTTTACTAGACAGCCCAGTATGGATTCTGACACCAGCATCACAAACTACACCCTATAGCCTAGTGTAGAGCTTATCCCTACAAAACTTCCTGACAGTCATTTATTTTCATGACCTCCCTGCTGGCAGCACTACAAGGATGGATATTCTCTGCATCGATAAAGAGCGCAGCAAGATTTTACCTCTCAACCAAAACAAAAAGTTGTCTGAGGCATGGAGCCGTATTTCTGTGCTTGTAGACCCACAATAGTGTTTGAAAGCTGCAAACAAAATTCCCTTCAGCTTAGGTGCCAAGATCAACTCTCTCAGCCACAAACTGAGATTCCCATTACTGAAAATCCAGCTGAAAACCTAGAACTTGGTAAGAATTTGCAATGACAAAGCCCTGTCATTCTAGACACAGCCATACATATGTGTGATCTTCGGCAATCACAGTATCATTGCTACTACTCTGCTGAGCCACATGCCACTGAACCTGAGACATGAGAGAGATAAGAAGATTCTTCTGAGATAAGAAGAGTTTGGCTTAGTTGATCTGTGTGTACACCCATTATGTGCCTAATGGCAAAGACTGGGCTGTGTAGCCTTGGCTATGAGCACATGGAAAGACACAGAGCAAGGTAACTTGGATTGTCCCAGGACAGTCTATCTGTGCATCACAGTGCACAGTGCAAGAGCCTACGGTCTGCCCCATTACTTCACTATTCTTTTGCTGTCATTTCCCCACCCCAGTTTGATTTATAAATGTCAATCAACCTATGCAAAATTCATTTTTCAGAAATGTTTTGGCTGCAGTGGAAAATTGTCTTGCTGTAAGAGAATCCTTAGAGACAGATGTTTGATCTGCAGGTGCTTTCTGAACATTCTCATGAGAGTAAACGTATGGCTTCCCCTGGGAAGGCTGATCCAGCTATCTACTGTAATCAGGGAGTGACAGTCGGAGGCAGGCTCACCTCATCTGACAATACAGCATTTCACAGATCTTCCTCAGGGACAGTCCCTGCAGCCTGGTAATGCTAAAATAAGTAACCATTGCCTGCCAGATGTTATCCCGTTCCTCTGCAGAGATATCTGCAAGAGCTCATCTAACAGTTTACTAGCCTGAGCCTGACATTTCAGAAAGAGCAGGAAGCAAATCTGAAAATTAACATTGCCAGAGGTAAAAGTAGATATTTGAATAGAGTTTATAATGAAACAGTCTTTAGAGAAAGTTTATTGAGGATGTGCTGAGAACCTTCCCACTTCTCTGGTGAGTCACATTCTGGTTCTTCTTAGGTCTCTAGGAGTTTAAATATGAATGATGGTTCTGAGGGAATGAAGAAATGAAGACAGATCTCAATAAGGCTGTCATACCTCATGCATTTGGCTTACCCTGAGACTGGCTTTGTCCCATGGTCAATTCTCTCCATCTTTTTTTCTCTTCTCAGAAATTGTAACAGATAAGGTACCCTACTTAGAATCACAAATGGCTTGCATTGGAAGGGACCTTAAACACCATTTAATTCCAAGCTCCCTATCTTCCATTAGATCAGGCTGCTCAGGGCCCCAGGCAGCCTGGCCTGGAACACCTCCAAGGGTGGTGAATCCACAACTTTTCTGGGCAAACTCTTCCAGTGCCTCACCAACATCTTAGAGAAGGATTTCTTCTTGACATCTAATCTAAACTTACCATCTTTTGTTTTAAAATTGTTCCCCTGTTTTCTATCACTATCTGCTTGAGTAAAAAGTTGGTTTCCTTCTTTGCTTATAATCTCATTTTAAGAACTGGAAGGCCACAATGAGGTCTCCCTAGAGCCTTCTCTTCTCCAAGATAAACAAGCCCAGCTCCCTCAATCTTTCTCCATAGGAGAAGTGCTCTAGCCCTCTGAGCATCTTCATGACACTCCTCTGGACACTCCAATAGCTTACTTGTGCTGTGGGTCCTAGACCTGAATCTAGTATTGCAAATGATGCCTAATGAAGGCAGAGTACAGAGGGACAATTATCTCCATTGCCCTACTGAGCACTCATCTTTTGATGATGAGGATACTTCCAGGCTTCCAGTTTGCAATCACACACTGATGGCTCAAGTTTTTCATTCACTACCACCAGTCCTTTTCACAGAGCTCCTCTCTATCCACTCATCACCCAACTTGTCTTCATGTATGGGATTGTAACTCCTTCGTAGTTTTAAAATGATAAATTTGGCAGCAGGTGACAATATACACTCAATTTCTGCTGTTCTAGTATTTGACAGTGCCAAGAAAAAAGATTAAAAGATGTAACATACACTATTTAAAATAGACCAGGTTAAGAAGGAGTTCATCTCATATCCCCTGAACTCCATTTTGAACTATGAAACTGCTTAATCCCCTATTGTTGATGTATGAAATAAATCTTTATGAATTTCTTTTAATGCCAGTCTTCATAGGTGTATGTAATATCCTTTTCTTAGATTTCTCCACTTATTCATCACATTTATATCTCCCTGTTACCATATTTGTTCTGTTATCTGTTCAGGAATCTTTAAACAAAACCCTCTTTATTACAAAACTTGTTTAGGGATAACAGTCTGTGTTACCACCTAGAATATGGAGGTGGCAGTACCAGGAATAACCCTGATTTTATTTTTACAGATCAGATATTTTTGCTTGATTTGTATTATAGCAAGTACATAAGCAAGTCTAAGTATTATTGATTTACATTAGTCAAGCAGTCTGGGAATATGCATCTCCCACCACTGTATCCTTCCTCAGCTCTTATTTTCTGAAAAGCTTTCATGTGCAGCTGAAAATGATGTTTTTATTCACTAGAGGTTGTTTGCTGGACTCCTTACAGCAATGGCAGTAAGTGGTCTGTAGTCAGTTTCAGCTAACAATGACCTTCTGCAAATAATGAAATAAAAATATTTTTGGTACTCACAGACTAAAGCCTTTCTTCTCTATCTTACTTTCTTCAGTGCCAGTGACACATCAGCCACACATTTCCAGGTCTCACTATTTTGTGAGTAAAGCAGTGTACTTTACAGGCAGCTGTAATTACCTTATGACGGTCCCTGATTTAATAAGAACTGCCCGCTTGCATTGCTGTGCAAGGTTTCTCTCTCATGTATATTTTCTTCATTTCAGCTTCTAAGTCTCAAGCCATGCCTTTCTACCATTCCTTCACTGTCTCCAAACATCATATGTGCACACTTGAGCACCTTATTGCTAACCCTTAGCATGACCAGTGGTAGCTTAAGAGAACTATGACTCCTAACGAGATATAACCAGAATAACCACTAGGTGGAGACATTTATGCTCTGGGCTTTATTGTTTTGTTCTTTCTGAAGGTATCTGCTGGAAACATGATGATGTCTCATCAGTGAAAAAATTCTGCAGTATCAGCTTTCCTGACTTGCTGGTAGTAGAGAAAACTGTCTACAAGTGCCTTATTCATAAGTATATATGTAAAAAACATGGTTTATTTTGTTTTTATTTTCCCAGAGGCACAAAGAATGCATCCTGTCTGAAAGCTGTATGTATTATTTCCAGAGCTATTTGTGTTGTTAGCTTTTCTTTCTTTTATCTTTGCAAAATGATTTAAACATATATATAACCCAACATAAGTTTTTCATATCTGGGCTACACACAATTTAGAGCTTCTTTGCTCTGAAAGTAATGCCTTCTATTTTATTATGTTGGCCCACAACATCAGAAGTAGATGTTGGTGATAGTAAAGGTTGAACCTTCCCACACCAATATTCCATTACATTTTGTTGCTGTGAGACTGATGGCAGCAGAGGGACAGTCAGACAAATTGGCATCTGACATGGAAGTGCATGTGGAGCAAAGACATGTCATTGAAGTCCTCCATGTAGAAAAGCTGCCATCTACAGACATCCATCAATGCTTGCTAAGTGCTGATGGAGATCAAAGAGCAGGTGTGAGCAGAGCAAGGCAGTGCATGTGGCAGATATTTACAAGTGTAGCATGCAGGCTTTTGTTCACAGCTAGTGAAAATGCACAGCTAATGGTGGTGACTATGCTGAAAAGCAATGCTTTGAGGCTGAAAATTTGCTCTACCAAACAGTGCTCTTGTGCTCTTTGTATCTGCTGTTGTATTACTCTCAGAGAGATCTATGTATCTTAAATAATTTTGCAAGTGCTTTGGTTTTCTTATTCTCTGATGAGATCACCATTAGCTGTCTTATGTTTTTAGCACCAATACTATTAAAAAAAATGAACATACTGAAGAACCCTTCAGGACTTTGGAGTCCAAAAAATATTCCTGACCAGTGTGGATCATCAGAAATCATATTTTTTCCTTTCACTGCAGACTTTCAAACAGGCTAATGGGAAGATGAAATGTTTTACCCTTCTGAAGAAATGTGTTAGTGTTTTGGGCTCTGTGTGAGTAATCTAGTACCAAATTTATAACGATTATCACACCCCAGGGAACAGGGCACATTGATTCACTTAGTCTGTAACTCAAACCAGGTGAGTATTTCTCTGTGAAATCCATACCATTAGATAGAGTTTATAGAGTTACAGGTTCTGATGTGATAAAAATGTAAGAAAGCCTCAGTTAATGCATTTAATGCATATAAGTCTTGAAATTCTTCCTTTCTCCAAGGCCAGTATACACACCTCTAAACAGTAATTTAACCCTTACAATCAAGGTAGGTTTGAAAGTATAAAACACCCCACAGGAGAGCGAACCTCACTGACCTAGTTAAAATAATCTAGGCCACATTATATGAAGCACTTTTTTTCATCAGCTTGTTCTGGCTAAGATAGAATGGGAGAGAGATTTTCTGATCCCATCAGACTTCAGCAATGGTGTTTGCAGGTGGCACTTATTCATACCTCCTATGAACTAAGCAGCCTATTCAACACCTTCAAGTGGATGTCACCAGTGTATCTCAAGTCCTGTCAATCAAATCTCCTTGGTAGACTTGTTGGCATCGCATAAACCTGGAGGAGCAGCTAACTTCACCCCGTAAAAGTAGCCTTCACCATACTATCATTTGGAGGTATTTCCCAAAACACAGCTTTCATGTTACTCAGAACAGATCTCCACAGGAAGCCAAGATTTGCACAAAATCATGTGAAACTTCACGTGTGCACGCACAAATACAAGCAGGTAATGATTCAGTTTCACTCATAAATGTAAGTGATTTCTAAAAAGTAATAGTAATCATGTATTCTCTGAAAATCAGGAATTCTAATGCAAAAGCATGTCTGCTTCAAGATTAAGTGTTCTCCCAAGCAGCTGAGATGATTAAAATGACCAGGCACTTGTGAGCATCAGGAATAAGGAATGAAAAGTGTCTTTATCACAGCTAAAACAGCAGCATTTCTTGGCTTCTACTCAGCTAAACAACAGAAGCAGCAGTAATAATCTCCCTTGGTGTAGGAAAATGTAAAAGTCTAAGCTATTTCCTAGAAGAAAAGAACAGCATAATTTCTGTCAAAGGGATAAATAACTTAAGAGGGGGGGAAAAAAAAAAAGAAAGATTTTTTTTCTCATACCTGCTTCATGAAGCTGAGGAGAGGAGAAAAGAATATTCTCAAAACTAGTCTGGCTTCCTTGATGTTAGGACTCATATAGGATCTAGTCTCCATTCAGACATGAAACAATAATGCCCTGCATTATTCCCTTTGCATACATATACACCTCCTTGCTCCTCCTGTTAGTGATAAGAAACAGAAATAAGTAAGTATGTGTTGCAATGTCAGGCATCTCAGGTTGGGAAAATACCAGCTGGGAGACTGCAGCTGCTGTACATGCTTTCTCCTCTATGGCACATTCCTTCCTTAGGATGTAGGTGGAAATAAAATACTCGAAGCTGACTGTGAAGCGGGATATGCAAAGTGGAATCCAATTTTCATTTTCAAAGTTAGCTGACCAATGAAGTATGCTACAGTTCTGTCAGTATTTCCAAGGTACCTTTGACACTAAGAACATTTATAAATGCATCCAGGAAAAAGTGTGGAAATGTAGCTTTTAACATGCACCTATGAAAATATTTTCATGTATTTATAAAAATGTACTTATCTTTTCTCACTTTGTATAATATATTCAAACCACCTTTTTCTTCGTAGACCATGAGTTTTATATAGCATTGAGCCAGGAACATTTGTAGGCAAGTATTAGGTTTCCTCACCCACAATGAACTCTGAGCATCAGTCAATATTAAGACTATTGGTTTCAAATTCATACGAACATATCCTAATCACTTTTCAATTATCATTACACAAACAGAATGCATTTATATGTATCTAGTTATCTGCTTCACACACAAATGTACACAGCATATAGATCAGCAGTAAGAACGAGGAACCACACTGATAGGGTTATTTGACAACATAATTCTGGAAATGGTGAAAGATAAACTGATTATTCCCAGTTATCTGTATTAATAATTACAAGGCATTTATTAGGTCCTATTCTCTGTACCCTGTACATATGTGGCATACACTGGAATTTAGGAATCCATCTCCCTGTCATGCTTAGAGTATCTAGGTGACTGCAATGAACTAAAGTGAATCAACTAAAATCTCATTTATGTGAGGCACCACTGGAATTTAGGTTTTAATTCCACTTCTTCTAAGTATATGCAAGCCATATGGAACAGCTGTGATATTTCAATGTGTCAGTGGTATTATCTCTATTCTGTGCTGCCTGGATGAAGTGGAATAATAATATTTTGATCCTCTTGCTTCGTGCTTTAGAGTATACATTCTCAGTGGGGCAAAATAAATCAAAAGTTAGGTGGTTTTCAGTGCCTGAGCTTGGATGATAAAAGCCTTGTTAAATATGCAGTGTAGATATAACAGCAATTTATGTAGCCCATTCCATAGAAAGACTAGGTAAGTAAAATCACAATCTGTCTTATTAGCCTTGACCCTAGAGCTGTAAGTGTGCTCCACGTGTTCTTATTAAATATTTGATAAATAAATAAATAAATTTTCTGATTTGTTACCTTTCATTTAGCTTTTAAACAGATGGTCAAAGAGCTCAGTGGTCACATTTCCATCAAGAAACCAAAATAAATTTGGCAACAACCCTACCAGGGTTAAGATCTTTCCTGCATATTTCAGATTAAAATAGCCTTGGGATTAAAATGTGTTCTCCTATGCTGATTAAATTTAATATCTTTAGACGTCAGACAAAAAGAACCATATGAAATTATTGCTCTGAGACTGAGAAGAAGGAAAAAAAAAAAAAAAGAAAAAAAAATAAGCATTACAATCACAACAGTCAAAGAAGATCAGTTTTCCATCTGAAAAATATTTTTTCATAACGAAATAAAGCCTGCTGAGTTCATCAAAGTGGAAAGCGCTTTACTGCTACATCAGACTATAGATCAGTCTGAAACTAATCTCAAGAAATCTAAAGGACAATGTAATGAATCAGTTGGAAAAGGGATAACTGGCTTTCATTTCTTTTACTTCTTACACCATCTTAATCTGAATAAAATATCACAGAACTTTGAGTTCAAGATTAAAAAGAAACTTGTACAATGCATAGTTTAGAAAATCAGACTCAGTTGTTAACTAAGATAATAGTACTCTAAAGAAAAAGATGATGAAGATGAGAAATGTAGTAGTGGGGTATCGTCAAGCAGCATGATTGCAATGTTATTCTCCAGAGAGGGTAATCTTATTTTTTGCAACTAAAACCAGCTTCTGTGCATGCTGGCTCTTTTATTGGGATAGACTGTAATGGGATTTTTTTTCGTTCTCGTTAGCATTAAGGAGATTCTCATTGTACGTTTCTGCTGTTTTCACATTCTGAAAAGGAAGGGTACACAATTCTCAGTAAAGTCTCACAGAAAAAAAATTTAATTGCAAGGGAAACAAACTCTCAAACAGTGCTGTTAATACTATTGCGTGAAGTTGTTTAGTCCCATCTAGTGGCCAAAAATGACTTTACTGCACAGAATGAAACAAATACAGCACCTAAGCAACAGACCAGTAAATGCTATTATCTGCTTAAGCTCTGGACAAAAATTCTCATGCTAGTATTAGTTCCAGACTAACACTTTGTTAGATGATATCCCGAGGCAAAGCCATATACTGTGAATGCTCTCCAGCCACAACTAATTCCAGTGAGAGCAGATACAATTGCATCTCAAAACTGAACTCATCTAAAGAAAGCCCTATCATTGATTTTATTTTGTAGCTGACTTTGCTTTTTAAGAATATTTTTGTGTAGTAAATATCACTCTGTAATGGTATTCTGCAAAGTGCAGCTGACAATAGCATCTTAAACAGCTCTTTACAGATATTATGGATTCTGTTACTATCGACACAGCTTTATAACCAAGCAGAACTCCATTTTTCTTGCAAGTGCAACATCCTTCTCACATGGTACATACAACTACTGAAAAATCTCTGGCTTAACATGAGCAGATTGGTGTCTTTTTCTTTCAGGACAGCTATAATCACTGTAGTTGCTGACACTTCAGCACTCCTACTGACAAAGGAAAAGAACCACATTGTCCATGAAGGCCAAGATGGCTGGAAGGAGCCCACAGAGACTAGAGGGGGGCAGAAATAGGAAGTGCTCTTATATATATACTGCAATAGATAGTGCAGTGCAATAGATACCAAAATGCCACAGCATAATTTTTCACAACAGAAGTTGCACTTCCTCACTGCAACAGAAAGCACAAGCCAAAGTCCCATGCATTCTTTAACTTTACACCCCATTCATCTAATCTGGAAAATCAAATCTTGTTTACTTTCACACACCTGGAAGTCTATGTTCCAAAAATACTATTGCAATCAATTCTGTGCTGTGTGTGTATATTTTCTGAGGAAAACATTCTGCAATCATTTTTTTAAGTGGCCTACCAGTAATTTTATTGCAAATATACCCTGTTTCTTTATAATGTGCTGCAACTGTAATCATGTAATCACTAGCAAAAGTCTATTTATTTCATGCAATAAAGGATTACTGTGACAGAACTTGGTAAGCATAGCATATGTCATGCTTAGTTTGGAAATCTGTATGAGTAAATTTTGAGCATTATGTTACATTTCTGTGTCTCAGTTCAGTGTGCATCTTCATTACATTTATATCTAAGAAACAAGCCTTTCCATTCTCCACTTTTCCTTAAGCTCAAATTTTTCAGTGTCTGATACATGAAAGCTCCTTGATAACTTACAGAGATGATTCCAATCAAGAACCTTTGGATAGAAGTACTTTTTTAAAAAACACCTTTAACAAATTTTAGGTTACTCAAAAACGTAGAACTGGCAAGCATAACTAAAATTACATTTGATTCAGAAGGATACTGCATTATTATGTTGTCTGGCCTAGTTACAATCACTCAGCAAGAAATCCCAAGCCAAGGACAATGGCTGCTGTGTATGAAACACAAAATCCCACAATTTACTTAACAGCCTCTGAAATTTCAGAGCAAACTCAGTGATATTCAGAATACAAATGAAAGTTTTCAAAATAATGGAAATGTACATCGAGAAAAATTATCATGGTGTATTGAGAAATCCAGAAATGTGTAAAAATCGGGGTCCATTAGTGGGAGACAAACAGCAGGAAAAGTGTAGCAAAGCATATTTCATTACGTTCATTATGCATGGAAAAGTCCCAACCTCCTCCTGTATACATTCACATTGCACTAAGATAATCTCTCTGTGTTCAAAATTTATTGCCTGCACTGAGATTTTTGGCTCATATATATATGAATAGCATTTATTTTTTTTTGCTGTTCAATTGCAAATTTATGCATTCTGAAAAACAGTAGTTCTGAAACTAAACGCCTTTGTGTCCTACTTTTCTTTTCTTGTACCTTTCCATTTTAGTGATCATTTGATGTGTTTGAGGTTATACATCCCTTTTCCTTTTCTGAAAAATACAGAAAAAGACCTCATTAGTGAAATATGAAATGGCAAAAATTATACCTTTCTTATAGATCAACCAGTACGAATCTCCAAATATAATCTTCTCTACTTTCCAGTTCTCCTATAAAAAAGTTTTTTTTTTGAGTGGTATTACTGAAGAAGTCTAATGAAGACTAATTTAGGTCTTCATTAACCAGTGTTACTGCATTCGTCACCCTTGTATTTACAAAGATCCCTCATAAAGTTCTGCACTTTTTAGCAGCCTGCTATGCTAAACTTTACCCGATGAGAATTCTAATCTCCCTCTGCACTAGCACGGAATTAGTTTAGTAGCAATCTCCACCAACATGCTCTAATCACATATGCCAGTCACTATCAATAGCATTCAATTTAATCATTCTTAAGATCAGGCCTACTGAATTTCTACTGGAAACTAACTTTCAAGCTTCTCCTTCCCTTTTCAACATTACCTGTTTCACCTTCCTTTTAAGTTAATCCATTCACCCCACAAAGTTGCTCTGTCTTCTCAAGTTGAAATAATTGTCCTTGAGTCACTAAATCATATGCTACACTGAACTCAAGATAGATTAGCTCTATTGTATTTTTCTTCCCAATAAAATCAATTCTTCTACCAAGGAAAGACACTGTGTCTTTGTGATATGCGTTACCTCTTGTTAATCCATATTGTCTTTGTGCCATTTTCCATTTAACTCTACATCTTTAGTTAAGTTTCCCAAAGAAAGAGTCTTGAAGTCTTCTGACAGAAGCTGAACTGCTGTTGCCGGTAATTGTCCATGTCATTTTTCTCCTGCTCTCTTATAAAATGTCTTCTCATTCTATACAACTTCCCCTCTTTTTGCAGTTCCTTATTTGGTTTTTACATGATCTGGTGAACTGTGCCCAAAATGCATAAAGCTAAAAAAGCATACTGGATTCTTAATCTGTGAAGAGAGTAAATATCTCATATAGAAGCAACAGGAATAAAAGAGAAAATAAAACCTTCTCAAACCACAATATTCAGAGCACACAAAATCCTATGCATATTCTAGTTGAAGTCATCTTTTAAAATAGAAAAGAGTTTGGTGGGGGTTGTTTGTTTGTTTGTTTTAGTGTTTCTTTTGGTTGGTTGTTTTTTAGTTTTTTTAATGTGTTTTTTGTTTGCTTGTTTGCTTTTCTGGAATTTCAAAAATCCTGGTAATGCTGGTGATTTTAAGCAGATCTTGACTCCTTCCTAGCTGTTAAACACTATTTCAGCAGTGAACCTGCCTTTTAGTAGCTTTTAACTATGGATTTTTGACCTTAATGACAGTGAGTAGATTGCAGATAAATTGTGTAAATCACACAACATGAATATGGTTTAGGACAAGGAACAACACCTGTTTCTAAAATAATTGGGGTCTAGGATGCTTTGGTTTATGATGCCTAAAGTGAACATTCAGTACAAAACCAGTTATTCATGCACTATTATCAGGAATATATCCTTGCTCAAAAGCAGGGATCTAAGAGAGTGGGTCTTTCAGGAATAATTAAAGAGACACAGGTGCCAAAGGGCTCTCCTGATTAGAAATGGACTTGCTTAAATGCACATTGCAGTTAATGGGTAATAGCTCATCATTATGCACCTACCAGTCAGCTTTATGATACACTTAGTGTCCTGTTCAATTTTGCTGTTTATACAGCTAAGCCTTTTCTAACAAACCTGCTTCACTGAAAGCGAAAGCTGACGAAAATATTAGATAAGACATTAAATCTATCAGTTCTCAAGGCTTAGATCATTCAATTCAGTTAAATTACAACTGAAACTGTTAACTTAATTAGAGTTAAATGAATACTATGATTCAAGGAATAAAAGAAATCCATTTTTTAAAGTTCTTTTAAATGTTATAGTCACAAATACTCTTGCCTGAGAAAAAAAATTGCTCTCACATAACAAGCAGAAAATATCTGCTCAAGTAATTAGAGAGAAAAATAGGGGAAAAAAAAAAAAAAGCAAAAAATAATCCACACAATACAGCTTTCAGTGTTATTTGTTGCCAGGGTCAGTAAAAAAAGGATCTGTTTGTGAATGAAATGAGTCCCCTAGACTTCAGAAAAACCTAAACTACAAGATCTTCTCAGCTGGAATCTGGTATCTGTTTTTTGACATAGGCATAGCAATAAAAAGAGAATTGCAAAACAAATTGCAAATATCTGTGATGCTAAAATATTGTATGAGTTGGGAGTTACTTAAAATACTATCTGTATCTTCAATTCCTCTATAGATAGCTACTTGTATCATGAAGAGGGTACAGAGAATAAAGGAAAGACTTCCGATTTGCATAGCTGTGGGACATGGGTTGCTGCAGGTAGCAAGCAGAAGGCAACATATCTCTTGTTTTTCTGTAGGTCACTGCTTGGAGGCCACACAGGCCATTTAAAAGACTGACATCAGCAGCAGAGCTCTTTGGCACCCGGAACTCAAGAAGGTTATCTTTCTATAATTGCTCCCTAAGCACCACCAGAAGCAAGAGAGCTTTTCATTACCTCCACTGTAGCTCTGTGGTTAAATGCCACAGCTAAGACCTTTATTTGTCATTGTGTTCCCATTTTTTCCTATCCTTCTGTAACATCTGATCCGTTCTTTCTCTCACTTTGTTTTCCTCAGATGCAAAGCACTTGGGCAATGAGAGATTCTTTTAAGCAGTGTGCATTTCAGATTATCTTAGGAGGACATGGAGCATCATAGAATTACTATGTCTTACTATTTTTTTTAGAACTCCCACAACACTTGATATTTATCATACAATTCCTGTTCTTTACATATATGATTTTACATCGGATGTACATCAAGTAAAAAGCAGATAATATGCACTTTTCTTGTCTACCAGAAAAATAGTAAAATAACAAATAACAGCAATAAAAATTAACTCTTAAGATCTCAGATTTTGAGAGGAAAATACAAAATAGTGAAGTCTTTAAAAACTGACACTGTGACAGGCTTTATTTAGTTTCTAATGCTTAGCCAGCTAAGGTAAGCCACTACAGCCCATTTTGTACATAAGGCATAAAACAATGGGGAAAAAAGGTAGTCTCCTTAACTGGCTCTTTAGAAGGGTTCTTTCACTGTAGATCCCACTATAGTTTGCAGACTTCTGGTTGTAGAAAAAAACTTATAAGCACTGGAAGTCTTGATGAACTATATTTATTGAGTCAGGCACATACTCATGTTTTCGGGATTTAGCTTTTTGTTGTAGAACAATGTCTTCAGAAAACGTATCACTGTAAGCACGGGTATATTTTCACTTTCTTTACTTATAGTACACACACTGAGTAAGCTTAATGAATATAATATTATTCTGTCCAGACAAGAGTTGCAAGCCTTCTATCTTCTTCCCACAACTGCTGCAGTGATAACTTCAGACTGTGGGGTTTGGAAGTTTCATTTTAACGAAAGTCACCTTTACTGAAAATCAGAGAGTAACATTTTATGCAAACTATAGATCAGTACCTGCAACTGGTTGTAGCATTTGTCACATTTTATGTCTGTAAGAATTGCAATTCTTACAGATTGTAAGGACCAGAAAAAAAAAATGGCAACTACTTGGTGAAACAGTGCTGTTGTTGTCTGTTCTCTCTCCTTCCCTCACCATATGGCTTGTGCTTTAAATCCATTTTGTCCTTGTTTTTGGCTGATGATGATCTCAGTTAGTCTCAGGGACCAAGCATCCTGTTCTTTCAGCTGCTCTTTAAAGATGTAAAAATGTATTTCTGGTAAACAGTAAATAACTATGTGGTGGAATTTGTAGGTGCAGTGCACTCCTGGCTCCAGAGGGCCAGTGGGTTTAGAAATAATAATCAAAAAAAAAAAAAAAAAAAAAAAAAAACCATGAAAATTAAAGTTTTATAAAACAAAAGCATTTGAAGGGAATATTAATTTTCATGCCTCAAGGCATAAACAAACCTGTAAGTACTGGGGTGCATGAGGAAACTTTATCCTCAGAACAGCTTTTATAATTGCTTACCACATGTCTTCATGTAGCTCTCTTTGAAGCATGTTATGCCATTGCTAAAAACAGAATACTAGAGTACATGGACGGATAGACTGTTTCTGCATGGTATTTTTAAAATTTTTCTCTTCCACATTACTTTAATGCCACTTTCACTTAGAGTTATTTGGTCCCAGATTTCACTGAACAGATTCTGAGATGACCTTTTTCTCAGCTAGTTTTTTTTCCCACTTTATATTTTGCTGTGTAGATGTTGTAGAGCCACATAACCAGAACTATCTTATTTGCACTACTCACAGCCTTAGCTATGTCTTTCACCCTATAGCCTCATTCACACATTCTGTTTTCCATCTTCTGAGTTCTGGTTTGTTTTGTCTAACAGTCTCCTGTACGTTCTGGTTCAGTTTCTGTCTTTCTTGTGGCTTTTCAAGTCTTCCTGCAAGATTTTCTTCTTTCTCAAGAAGAGTAGCTGGTATACTAACACCTAACACTGCTAAAATAAAATAAAATTAAAATAAAATTAAAAAAAAAAAAAAAAAAAAAAAGAAGAAAAAGAAGAAAACATCCCGAATAGAAATTACTGAAACTGTTAAAGGACTCAGGTTTTCATTCTGGGTGCTTTTTGTTCATCATATAATTATTTTTACTGTGACAAATATTTTTAGCTAATACGGATAAATGTTATTAATACCAAATTCATCAGTTCTAAACACGTGAGCCAATTAATCCAAAAACTACAAGGAATTATAGCTTCTGAAGAGTTCACTTTCACGAGATCTATGAGCTGAAGAGACGAAAAATAGACAGTGTGGTCAAAGTAAATCAAACATGCTTGCAGATTGCACAGGATAGTCTAGTTCTGCTAATCAAAAGGCCTTTTATCCTTATGAACTGAAATCTCAGTGTAAAACAGTGACATTTTCTGTAGAAAATGAGGCAGTGAACAACGTAAATTGACCCACATAGAAACAAATATTTTTGTTTAATGATAATTATTTTACATTTGATTATTTTTCCATCCAGGACTGAACGCATGTATCACAAACTGTGCAACTTCAGTGAGTAGGAAGCACACCAAAGCAGATGCAAATAAACTTGCTTACAAGAAAATAAATGACACCTTGCTGAAATATGAGATGGAATAAAATAAAATGGACAGACTAAACCTTGTATAAATTCTACAGGTACCATGATTGCTAATAAGTAAGATCATTTAGCAATTAACACTGGTTCCAGCATTTGCATTAAGACCAGTTCAAGGAACATCTTCCAGTAGTTGTGTGATAAGTATGTTCCCAATTAGGGAACTGCAAAATGTGTTGTGACAAGCATGCCTTCTTATTTCCAGTACTGCTTAACCTGCCAAAGACTACGATATCTCAGTATCACCCAGATCTTTACTAGGCTTTGTACTGATTCATGTTGAGCCTATTCTTTGTTTTGTAGGTTTATTTATTTTGGTTACTAGGTTTCCTTTAAACATTACACATATAGTTAATTACTGTAATATACAGTTTATTACTCTCTGGGGCACAGGTCAGAGACATTTCTAGGAGACTTCCTAGTCTGATTCACCCTTTGGTTATTACCCAATATTGATAGTCCAGGCTGGCAATGATGAAGCTGCTGAGAAAAGTCTCAGAGCTATCAAGACTTCAGGGAACTGGGGCGTGTAGTCAAGGGAGCGGGTGTACAGGTGGTGTTTTCTTCCCTACCTTCAGTGGCAGGGCAGGATACTGAGAGGTACCAAAAAACCCACCTCATAAATAAATGGCTTAAAAGTTGGTGCAAATCCAGGAGATTGGGGTTTTTTGACCACAGGGAAACATACTCGGTGCCTGGCATGATTGCAGCAAATGGAAGTAGCCTGTCTCTGAGAGGGAGGAGGATCTTAGCTGAGGAACTAGCAGGACTCATTGACAGGTCTTTAAAGATATGAAGGGGGAAGGGGGCAAAATCAGGGCTGCTGAGGTTGAGCAGGTCATCCAAGGGCTTGTACCGAACCTGATGGGCAATGACAGTGAAGAACAAAGGGATGGACTGGGGAAGGGGGGTGTTGGGGATGCTGCTGTTCTAGGGGAACCTAGATCCTCTATAAAGGCAGTGAGACAGAAAGCCCAGCTGAGATGGAAAGCAGAGCTGAAGTGCCTTTATACCAACGCATGCAGCCTGGAAAATAAGCAGGATGAGTTGGAAATCGTGATGTGCTTAGAAATTTATGACCTAGGGGAGGAGGACCCGGGGAACTACAGGCCGGTGAGTCTCACCTCTGTGACTAGGAAGATCATGGAACAGATCATCCTGGACGACATGCTTGATCACACGAGGAATGACCATGTGATCTCTGACAGCCAGCACAGCTTCACTAGAGGAAGGTCATGCTTGACCAATCTGGTGACCTTCTATGAAGGAATGACGGTACTGGTGGAGAAGGGAAAGGCGATTGATGTCATTTACCTGGACTTGAGCAAGGCCTTTGACATGGTCCCCCACCACATCCTTATCTCCAACTTGGAGGGATGTGGATTTGATGGGTGGACCACTTGATGGATAAGAAACTGGTTGAAAGGCCACAGACAGAGGGTGGTCATCAATGGCTCTGTGTCCAGGTGGAGGCCGGTAACGAGTGGTGTCCCCCAGGGGTCTGTCTTGGGACCAGTGCTCTTTAGCATCTTTATCAATGACATTGATGATGGAATTGAGTGCATCCTCAGCAAGTTTGCTGATGACACCAAGCTGAGTGGTGAGGTTGACACACTGGAAGGAAGGGATGCCATTCAGAGGGACCTCAACAGGCTTGAAAGGTGGGCCTGGGTGAACCTAATGAGGTTCAACAAAGCCAAGTGCAAGGTTTTGCACTTGGGCCGGAGGAATCCCAGGCATCCATACAGACTGGAAGGAGCAGTCCTTGAGAGCAGCCCTGCAGAGAAGGACCTGGGAGTGAGTCATGGTGGATGAAAAGCTTAACATGAGCCAGCAGGGTGCTCTTGGAGCTCAGAAAGCAAATGGTATCCTGGGCTCCATCAGAAGAGGGGTGGCCAGCAGAGACAGGGAGGTGATTGTCCCCCTCTACTCTGCTCCTGTGAGGCCCCATCTGCAGTACTGTGCCCAGGTCTGAAGCCCGCAGTACAAGAAAGACAGAGAGCTGTTAGAAAGGGTCCAGAGGAGAGCCACGAAGATGATCAGGGGGCTGGAGCACCTACCCTACACAGACAGACTGAGGAACTTGGGCTTGTTCAGCATGGAGAAAAGGCAGCTGCGGGGTGACCTCATTGCAGCCTTTCAATACCTAAAGGGAGCCTATAAACAGGAGGGGAGTCAATTCTTTAAAAGGGTAGATAACAGCAGGACAAAGGAAAATGGTCTGAAGTTGAAGGAGGGAAGATTGAGGTTGGATGTCGGGGGAAGTTCTTCACAGAGAGAGTGGTGAGGTGCTGGGACAGCTGCCCAGAGAGGTTGTGGGTGCCCTGTCCATCCCTGGAGGTGTTCAAGACCAGGTTGGATGGGGCCCTGGGCAGTCTGGTCTAGCATTAAATGGGGAGGTTGGTGGCCCTGCATGTGGCAGGGGGGTTGGAGATTCATGATCTTTGAGGTCCCTTCCAACCCTGACCATTATGTGATTCTGTGATTACAGTATTATTCCTGTGCTTCATTCTGTCTGTTACTCAGTGCAGCTAACAGTGTACAGAACTGAGCAAGTGATGATCTTTGCTGTATTTCTGTGAGTGTATTCAGTTTGGTGGATGATGTAAATTTCAGATTTCACTTCTGTTTCCTAAGTTATTTCATGCAAGGGGGTGTGGGGAAATGACTACAAGAAGGAATGATTCACAATGTAATTAGTTGCTACAAAGAATTTGTGACCTGACAATTGTGAAGAAGTTTTTTTGACATTGTTTGTACTTTCTTGGACTGGATTAAGCACTGCCTCTTCTCTCCAAGACAACTAAATCCAGCAAAAGCCCTATGATGAGTTCTGGCTATACTAACCAAAATGTAAATGGGCTTTAGGTGATCTAGGTCAAAACTGTGTACATAGAGCATTCAATACTAAAGATAAGACAGCTATTGATAACTTGAGTAACACACTTACAACCACTTGCATACCTCTGTTTTGCTCTTCAAAAGTTATTCTGAATTCTTTTTTTCCTTTACTCCCATATTCTAGATAAAGCATAAAATAACCTGAATATGTCCTGGACAAGAAAAAGGGTAATAAAAAGTTAAGTACGAGGTGTTTGAATGCTGGGATGTTTGATGTATGTGATCACGTAGATCCATAAAATTATCTATAATTACAATCATGCGTATAGACAAAGACAAACATACACAGATGTTGCCAAAGAGCAACAGAAGACATATGCAACTTGACAAGCAGTTCATCCTTGCCGCCTTCAGATCTTGTTACCACAACAATGTTACTGGACTTGACTTATCACAGTTCTTTCAACTGAAAATTTTCAATGCTCCAGAAAGAAAGTTTTTTAAAGCAATTACATTTTCTTCTCACAGAAAAGAAGAAAGATGGCTTTTTATAGAACCTTTCTGGAGCTATTTCCCAAAGAAAAATAATACCAGTTCAAAACTGGGACCAGACACATTTATAAGGAGAATCAATAATGTAATACTATAATGATACCACATTCTCTGTGATACTTGTGGCTGTTTTGGAGTAGCAATATCCAAGGGATTTTGGCACAGCTGCAAGTAAATCATCTGCAGAAAAATTTACATGCATGTGAGCACAGAGAATGGCACTGATAGCCCCAGAATGACAAGTTCCTAAATATATTCTTTTCTTTGGAAGAAGAAACGAAAATCATTTTTACTATAAAAATAAAAATATATTCAATAGTAGACTACTTATTCTCACAGGAAGCTCAATTAGAAGTACTCACAGTTGGCTTCAGCCTAAATACTGCCCAAATAGAAACTCTCAAACACAAATTATTTTACGAGCATTAAAACAGGGACAAACGGGACTTCTAATTATGGCACTTAATTGGCAATGCTAATCAATGTATTGAAATATGAGTTAAATATAATATTAAGACTCGAAAGCCATTTTTCAAAAGCCAAACTTGCACTGTTACATCACAAATTATTCGCAGCCAAGGAATGCAGACTTCGAGCCAATATATCTAACTGCTGATGTTTATTTATGTGCAGCATCAGTGTGATTTAGACACCTAACTCCAATAACCGCTATAAACATAACAGCTTGAATGAATTACAAGTTACTGGAACAAGATAAGCCCTGAAGTAATGTAATGCAGCCACATTGACAACATCTAGAATTTTACTGTATGTAGTGTATGCCATATATATCTGAGCTGAAAGAGAACCATGAGCAGACACCTGTAAATAATAGCAAACTTGGTACAAGGTGCCTTAAGACATTATTTTAAGAGTACAATATTGGAAACAGCTTCCACTGCCATCACATCTAACAGAAATGTAGTTTGTCCTAGGTAACATTGTCCCTTTGCCTCATGCCTATCACAAGTGCTCCCACACCAAATTAGTTAGGTGTTATCACCAATGAACACCTAACAAAGCTACTTCAAAAACTCATTCTTCTATGATTTTTGATAAGTAGTATGCCTTTATTCTAATATTTGTCATGTCTGTTTTTATTGCCCTTGACCCTTCGTCTTGTATTTTCTCTTTGCTCAGCATTGTAGGTTGTCTTTTTGTTTGTCTGTTTGTTTGTTTTTCTGAATGTCTAGCCAGCAATTATATAATCTCTCAGCCTTTGTTTTGCTAGATAGAAAAAGACAGGATCTTTTTGGCATTTTCTTCTAAAGCAACCTCCCTACTTTTCAAACTGCTCCAGCAGCCCTTATCTAGGCTTCCTTTAGATAACCAGAATTTAATAAAGTAACCAGGTCAAGGCCTTGTAAGTGGCTTTTCTTCTTGTATTGGTTTCAGTGTTTCCCACTGGTTTCAGGAAGCACCTAAATTCACAATCAGTGGTTGAATGAAGCATTTTCTGTCATTTCCAAGAGGTCTGGGATTTATCACCTTAAAAATGGACAGCTAAGCACAGCAGTAATATCTGTAGTGGAAATATGACAGCAAGCAGAAAAAAAAAGAAAAAAAAAAGAAAAAGGAAAGAAAAAGAAAAGTGATTGGAAATATACCTTTGTTAAGATTGCTTTCTCTGTTTAGATTACATTCTCATTCCCTCTCTGAAACATCCCATATCCCACACATCACCTTTGTACAGCCACGGCCTGGCAGCATGTGCCAAACAGAGCAACTCCCCACTGCCTAATCTGTGAGCTGTGCTGTTCGTAGAGGCTTGTTCAATAATAACAGTCCCAAAGCTGCCTTCATCTCCCATGTTTTCAACAGAAAAAATCTCCAAACTGCAGCAGTGTGAAAGATTGTCATTTGTAACTGGATCAAAGGGCCCATTTTGTGTTCACATACTGAAACGCTTGTCTGATGCCTAATGCACAACCTATGAAAGGTCTGGCTCACACCCATAAACACTGGAAGCTCTGCTCACAATAGAGCCACAGACCCAAAAACAACATCTGACTGAAGCAAAGCAAATTATCTTACTGTGTATTATTATAATTTAGAGCCAGAACAGACTAATTCCTGAATTTTTATCAGGGTTATGGCCTCAAAGGGGCAGGTAGAGTACCACTATTTCCAGAGCAAAAAGTGGTGTAACCACTACCAGAGCTACAGAAAAGGAAAAGTGATCGAGATAAAATATATCTGATGCAGCATCACTGAGAATTTTTCCAAGCAACTACAGTCTAATGCTAAGAATAATATTGTTTATCCAATTAGTGAGGTTATCTGACAACAGTACTCATGTTAAACAATATGTCCTGTAACATAGGCAATCCAATATAAAATGCAGATGAAACTATAGAAATAACACAAAATGTCTGAAATATTTACTGGAGGCATTGAAAACAAAGATAATTTTACAGCACAGTAAGACATACTGCTTACCTTGTATCATACATAAAGATTCAGAAATATCTAGTACAATCTTCTAACAGTTTATTTAAATTAATCTTTAATAAATCTGTATTATCCAGTAGAATAAGCATATCCTATATGACCAGCAATAAAATTGCTCCCAAGTTTACAGAATAGAAGCTAATATAGCTACTCCAACAATTTCGTGCTGACAATGCTGATAAATTAAAGCAAAAATAGTCCTAGTGTAATTACTTTGTTTATGACTTAAAAAAAAAGAGAGAATATCAAATCAGTATATTTTCTAGCGTTGCTACAGTAACACCAGAATAAAAGTAATTCATTATTAAACACTCCTGTAATGTTTCTTTAAACTGAGTACCTTTCTGCCAGTACATTCATGTGAGCAAAATTTCACTTTCGTGCAAAAAACGAAATAAAAAAAGGAAAAGAAGAAAAAGAAGAAAAAGAAGAAAAAGAAGAAAAAGAAGAAA
>JAPSGF010000069.1:1761413-1798858 GCA_035772895.1 Perdix hodgsoniae
AAAAGATGACAGAGAGTTCTTCTCACCAAAGAAGTATTATGTATCCTTCCTAGCATGCATATCGTTTAATGAGAGATATCTGTAACATGCCAATGCAAAATAAAGCTGTTATCTGCAAGATTCCGTGTTCTAGTTTTGAAGTGCTACACACAGATATTTGTGCATAACACGTCAGAAGAAAATTCTGTAATTTTTCTTACATTAGCAAAGAAGCATGTGTTAATGACATGGAATAAATTGCTTATAGGTAGCAGAAATGTTATGATTTCAAAATACGCATTAATGCTAGTAGGATAATCAATAAATCCACTGTGTTAATGGCAGCCAATATATGACTACTCTTCTGCTTTATAAGTATGCATGTCAGCTTTCTATTTCATTACTATTACTAGACTTTATTTTGTTTTTGGGGTGTTTTTTTTTTAATTAGTTCTGAAAGCATTTCTTGCAGAGACTGTAAGAATATAATTTATCCATCAGACAAACTCAATTATTTTTTGATCATTTCATTGAGCTGGTAGAACTCAATGTTATATTAGTAATATATTAATTTAAATAACAAAAATGTTAACACTTGAAAATGTCTCAGAAGAAATGTGCCCATTCTGTTATTGCTGTAACAATTCACTACGACAGATATCTCAATGTAATTTGGTTCTCAAAAGTTTTGGCAGAAAAACAGCTGAGTGTGTTTGCACATTCAATCTCATGACTTGGATTTAAAGAACAGCAAATACAAAGTGCAATATTCACCTCATATAGAACAGATAAAAACCAAAACCTATTGGTAGAAAGGAGCCTATTTTCATGAATTACAAGCACACTTACTCCATTACAACATAATGTCTCCTTTTGTTGTTTCTTCTTTCAAGACCTGAATACATTTCATTATTCAACTGGACTACTAGACTCACCTTTCTCCTTCTTTTTTCTCTTTCTTTTTTTTTTTTTTTTTTTCAAATTGGGTAAATCCCGAAAAGAACAAATAAACAAACAAACAAACAAAACAAACAAACAAACAAACAAACAAAACAAGGATAAAATAGGAAATAAAAACAACCGGGTCTATATTTATCTTAAAGGCCAAGATATTTATGTCAGCTTCACAACTGTGAGTTCTGGATTTATGTGGAGGTACTTCCATTCTGAGGGTGAGGGTCGTTCTGATTTTTGTTTTATATTTGTTGGGGTTCACTTTGCAGCTTGGCTTTTATGGTATGAGGTGCACAGTATGCTACTATTTTTGAATAATATTGAATTTTCCTGTGTTGTACAAATGTATGTAGGAAGTGCCATTCTTTTTCCACAAATCTGAGAATTAAACTCTTGTAGGTCCATGGATTTCTGTAAGCTACTCATTGTTCTAACACTCAAGCCAGATTTTTTAATTACACAGTCTGGCTGAAACCCATGACTTGTTAACATTGTTCACCTCTTCTATAGCATCTGGTACACTGACTAGAATATCAACATAGTACAGATAACACCAATCTAGATTACTTATTGTCAGCCTTATGTAAGTGCCTTAGAAGGTTTTCTTTGTGAAGCATATTATGTTTAAATAATGCCAGAAAGCTTTTTTTTTTTTTACCTTGAGTCCTATTTACTTCTATTACCCTTTTCTCTGTGAGTGAAAAATAATCATTAATAACAATTCCTCTGAACAAGTTTTTCAAAGATATATACTTCAATGGATTTTTTTTTTAATGTGTATTTCTCTATGGATTTACACCCTATATTAGGATAATGAAGACAAGATCTACTGAAATGATTTTTTTTAAACTCAAGTTTAAAGGGATTTTAAATGAAAAGTTCTACATCATGTTGTGTTTCAGAGCAATATGAAGAAAAAATGTTTCATTTTGTCATCAAAAATGGCATAGAAAGGATGAAACATTGAACAAGTACAATAGACAATCAAACACCTTCACAGTGTGCTTTTTTTTTCTTTTTTTCTTTTTTTTCCTGGCAATAACAGCTCTCTGATTTGTTTCCAATCAGTAATGACACACTCATTTTTTTAACAATTAAAAAAAAAAATGTTGTGCTAAGTCCCAGAGCCTAATTTAAGCTCATTCCCACTGTTCATAATGTTTGTCCAACAGAATTATAGAATTTTCATTCATTTAAGGTAAAATGTAAAAAGTCAGTGCTTCTTGGAAAAAAAGGCAATTTTCTCAAGGTTCAGAAAAGAATATTTTTGTTCTTTTTTTCCCTCAGAAAAAAATTACTCCATATAAACAGTTATTTGTCTGAATCTACCAGATGGCTTTGATTGCAAAAAGGGCTCACTGGAGGTCAAGCCATGCAATAAACATCTGCAGGGAAAGTCAGTGAAGTCCACATTTTCAACAAAATACACAGAAATAGATGTCCACTGAAGTCATTGGAGGAGTCTGGAGAAGGAGAGACACATATGGAAAATGCACCAAGAACACTGAAAGATGAAGAAGGTAAGGACAAAGAGAATATTTCTTCCATTAATATTGCCTAGAAACAGCATACTGAAAGGTAAGCTGATGGCATATTCTGAGGCAAAAATAACAGGTTATATTCGTTTTCATTTTGCAAACAAAAGTGCTTTAGCTGTGGGGCCAAGACATCTGAATCTGCTCAGGCAAGAATCAACAGTTATATAGAGTGATCTCCAGTGCAACAGAGACACCATAACACAGAAGCACTGAGGGAGATCCAGGTACTGCAATGAGCAGTCAGGCTAGCTTGGTTTCTCTGCCCAACAACTTAGTCCTGCAGGAAGTTACTGGAAAGTTTAAGGGAAGTTTTAGACTTTGCGTGGACTATTAAGTAAGCGCTGACACACTATAGATTCATTGCTGCTACTGGCCATGCTTAAACAATCACAGAAGTTAGCCACAGGTGTTGCTATCATATTTCTGAAGAAAAATTGCAGCTGACATTGGATTTTTGTCTGTCATGCTAGAAGTATTGGAATAAGTTACAAGAAAAGAAAAAGAAAAAGAAATAAAGTTCCATCAATCCTTACACTGACCTGAATTTAAAAGTAGATCCTGAGCATGATGCCAACAGGTCATCTTCACTGGAGTATTGATTTGCCAAACCAAGAAAATAGACAAGTATGAGTGAGAAGCCAACACTTTCGGGAAATCAAGCTTGGGCTGCTCAAGCCAGTGAAGTTGTACTCCCAGGGACTCTGATCCACTGCATGACACAATAGCTTCCCATCTAGGAGATGGGAAGGGTGACTTGCACATGTCTCTGCTTATCATCCCATAGGACAAGAGTGAAGCAGAGCTCCTAGAAAAGTGGAACATTGGGAAGAAAATAAGTCAAATAGAAAGATGATTCAGCTTTTTGCTGATTAACTGTACTTTGAAATCTAATCCTTTCTTTTAACTGAGCTTTTTTCTGATCACATCTTCAGAACCCAGCTTGCTGTGGTTGCTTATGGAATAAAAGACTGCTGTATGCTGAGAGTTAATCATTCATAATGTTTTATGAATAGAAGTCATTTCTAGTTTGATATATTATTGCAGAAAGTTTTATGCAGTCAACACTTCACAAGCATGACTGTCTCTTCTACCACTGAATGTACATCTGGCTCAGCTAATCTCAAAATAATAATTTAACTTACTAGTCGATTTTAAAATACTCTGAAAGAGGGCTGTGCTGGCAGATTGGTCATCCAAAAATAGTCTTCAACTGCTTCTATATCCGATAAATAGAATGTTTTGAATTATCACATATCATTAGAAATAGCAGCAAAAATCATCAGTAAGCACTCATGCTAATGAGGCACAGAACACTCCTACTAGTGAGGTAACAGGAGATGACAGTGTGACCTATTTCCTTTTCACTGTTATTCAAGCGTGCTTCTAGTTACAGATTTAGGGGTAGATAAGAGCACTTGACTTTTTAGGGTTCCTAATAGGTTCTGATCAAGAATAAAGCACTCAGATTAAGTAATATTTCTTCTTGCAATTTAAATTGAGAGCTTGAAAGCAGATAGCTAGAGAAGCCACAGGGTGAACTAGGAAAACCATCTAACTTCAGCGAATGTGCAAAAATATGGAGGACTACAGGTTTTAAGATGTACTACTTTCACTCATTCCAGTGCCACAGGATCTTTACTGCTTATATTTACTAGGTAGAAGATCAAAAGTTCTGCTGCAGTATATCTGTAACAGTTCTGTCATCGTCCACATGAAGAGAAGGTCACATGACTTTGCAAAATCTCTTGTCCCATGTAGGTATAATGATAATGTAAGGTATGATCAAAAATTTAAGTATGCAGTATTGCTATCCAGTGATAAAGATGGCTAAGAGAAGTTGGGGTAAAAATGGAGAGTTATGTGACTGAGCCTTTGAAATTCATACTCTGAAATTGGAGAATGATATCCAAAATTAAGGAGTAGAGGTACTTAAAACACATTAAAAATAAGTCTGGTAAGTAGAGAAAGGGGATGATTCTACAAGCTTTACATATTCTTACTACTGGATCATACGTTCTCTACTTTAACAAGCCGAGTTTACTGTTAAACTGTAATGTTGCATCCATTTAAAAGACTTTCTGAACCATAGTTTAACAACAATTCTTCATTTCCCTCAAAAATCTCTAGTGTTTAAAATGGGCAATCATTTGTCTTGTTTCATTCCATAGCACAATTCTAATATGGAGAGGTGGTGAAGAACATAAAATGGTCTTTTGAAACAGATTTTGTAGTTCCCATACAATTCAAGAGTTAGGCCAGAATGAAACTGGAGAAAAGGTGAGCTCTAACTGCAAGGCCTATAAGAACTGAGTAGCAAGTTCCCAGCCACACATAGGATGAGAATTCTGGTGTACTATTTATTGCTAATGAAACTTAATGGCCAAACCAAGAACAGTTTATAGAAGAAATAACAGCAGAAGCAGCAGCAACAACAAAAAACACTTTGATTGTTGATTTTCATCCAGAACAAATATGCTCAAGTCTTTAATTTTAGTTTTTGTCAGAGGTTTTAAAGCTGTTGTCACCTACCTCAAGGTGAATTTCTAAACAAGATATTTCAAAATCAAAATTTAAAACATTTCATTTTCTTTTTTTCCTGTAACCATTCTCATCAGTCCTCAGTCCTACAAACCTGAAGATCATACAGCTTTTTCATTCACAGGCCATTACCAACACGCAATGTTTCAGTTCTGTGAGAGATTATCCCACCAGCTACTCTTCATATATGCTTCATTCATCATTGCTTCTAATCTCAAATCACAGCAAGTTAGAGAGAGAAAAACCCATACATCATCATCAATCATCAAAAACACTAAAGCTCAGATGTTAACACATGTTAGTGTAACAACAATAAATTAATTCATATCCCTTTTCAAAGGATTCTATTGAATTGCATTGTCTGTGTACTAATTTAAGCAAATGAAAATATATATGTTTGTCCTCAAAATAGGATTAATTCATATAAATAGTGTTTGTATGGGGACTGCTGAATCAGGGCCTGAACCTCTGATTGATTACAGCCACTTGAAGGCAATTCACCTGTGCTGCAGGAAGGGGTGGAGCCTGGCTCTCCTAGACCCATTTAAGAGCTGACTACGAGGGGGGAAGGGTCTCTTCTGTAGATCCACTTCACCAGAGTTTCCCATGTGAGCCCAGGATATGGGTGAGTGTGACTATCATTTCTGTTTCCTACTTTGGTGTAATACATCATAGCTAAGCCCTCTGTTACTCTGTACTATCGGTATGATCATTAATTGTACAACTTTTATACTGTAACATCAGTATATTCATTAATTATACAGTATTTTTTTCTCATCCTACATAAATTTACATTTAAATTAACAATTATTTGAATTTATAATTAAATTCATATATTTTTTAAATATACACCTCCCCCACAGTAGGAAATATGGAAGTATTAACTGCTGCTAGAAGTCTGGATTAGAAAATAAATATTTGTTGAAGAATTAAAAAGCCAAAACTCACATAAGCAAGTGACAGGAAAATACAGGCATTTCTATTTCGGCTGACCTTTAGATCAATACCCCTCTCCTCTTGCCCCAAGCATCTGTCAGGCAAGCACTGTCACAAAATACCACTGCTAACCTTAAGCCTTCTCCCACTAAGCACTAGACTTCAGGTTGCACCTACCATCCCCTAAACCATTAAAAACACTCTGGTTTTGCCTCAAGGGCACTTATTGTAGTTCTAACTTTTTTTTCTCCTCAGTTTTTAAAAAGCCCGATGGTAAGGATAGCAATCATTGTGCCATAGCTTTTCTCAGATCAGAATAAATGTCAGTCTGCATGTTTTTTTTCAGTAAATAATTAATTTATTCAGTGCTACAGACAAACCAGGCAGAGTTTTAGTCAGAGTCAACAATTTCAAAATCTGCTCATAGTTTTAAAACACTTGCAATTCTGCTTGTCAGCAACGAACTACGGATTGCCAACCTGTCATTTCAAATGAAAAACACCTTCGACATCCTCGAGTAGTGTTGATGCTTTTTGTCCTTTTTTTTCAACTTTTTTTTTAAGCAGCTTACTTATATTGTGGCTACTACTTTATTTGAATCTGACTTTAAAGTTGATCCTGGCATTCATTAAGGATAAAAGGATATGTGCAGTGACAACCACCAGTGCACTGCAATCACTCAGATTGATGGGATTTTTGCCTAGGGATTTAATCTCATTCCAACAAGCCACCTGGCAGCTAAGTACAATTAGTGAATAAAATAAAAAAGTTTTAGATTAATTTTGCATTAAATTACAACCAAGGGCAACATTTGTTGATGTGTCAGATTTCAACTTCTTTCATATCTCTACTTACTTCATATCACTACTCAAGCGAAGAAATAGAGATGTATACTCAGCCAAGGACTTCTCACGAAGAATTTCTATTGTGTCTGGAATCATATAGTGAATAGATATGATATAGCATTTCACATGACAAAATTAAAGTGGCTTGGACCTGGAGGGGAATGACATTAAAGCAGCAGTGATCTGTAAGCAGAGCAGTGCTCTTAGAGTTCTGCATAGAAATAATGTCAGAGAGCTGAATGCTTCCATTTTGCTTCACAACTTTAAACAAGGATTTACTTTTTCCTTGTCATTTGCCAACTTTGAGTCAAATCAACCTAGCTACTCTCTAAATGAATTTTTATGTCATTCTGAGGTATATTTTTATCAGTGAAGAACATCTTTGAATTCACTGAATGTCTGAAATCCCAGACACACAAAGTTAAACAAATGTGCATGAAGGAAAAATTAATCATGCAAACATTAAGCATATAATTGTTTTACAAACCTGGCTACATAATTCCCCTGCATATATCTTTCCTATTGCTTAACTAAAGCAACTCATTCAAAGAAAAACAACCTAGGGAATTATTTGTTCTTGTTTTGCTTTGATTTCAGCATACTGGACAGCTGACATGCAGAGAAATGATGGAAACTTGTAAAGCTGTATAAACTTCAGGAAAAGCTGCATACTGGTTGCCTAGTTTTCTGCTTCCCTATTTTTAGAGAAAGGCTCTGGCAATGTGAATTTCATATTAAGATGGAAGAAAATGCTGTTGTTATATCTTATGTATCAGAAGCTAGTTTAATTCTGTGTTATTACATGCTAAATTATACTGCTTGGCTTAGAAAAAGGCAATTTTAAGCTGTGGCTAGATCCCAGCAGCTCAAACGGGGGCTTGCTAGCTCTTCATCTGAGCTGCTGTGTTTGTTGGCTTTTCTGGGTATCCATCTTACTATCATTGTGATTCATTATAGAGTATTCACTACATAGCGCTCGCTCTTACCGAACACTTCTGGCAACTGAAGAGCAAGAGTATGGTTAACCTAAAGTCCGTGGAACCACAAGATAATCACAGTAATTCCTAGGGGCTCCAAGTTCATTTATGGTAGGTAAAGACCATAGCGAAATCACAGGACTAGGCAGGAATGGCTCAGCTTGGTTTCTTCTCCTTTGGCTGTTGCTTGCTATCTGCGTGAAGTCCAAAGGTGAATTTTTGGCAGAGCTGTTTTCCCTGTGTTTTTGATTAAGGAAGGCACTCTGAACATTGGCCCTGATAAGGCTAATACAGACAGAGGATTTAGGGCTTGAAAAAAGATTTTTTTTAAATGTAGCCCACAGGAGCATGGCAGCACAGCTTCGGTACAGAGAACACCAGAATAACAGATTGGGAAAGAACCATCTTGCTCACTGAAGTTCACTAAATTGGGAAGTGGAGAAATATGTGGTAGTTATTACAAATGCACTATAAATGGATGTTTAATAAGTTGAGTTGGAAGAGGAAATTGAAACACAGATAAATTGCAAAGCATCGGTATTTTATTTTAATTTTTAATGAGAAAAAGAGCTCAAGAAATATGGCATTGTGTGTAGTAACAAAGTTTATAAAGAATAAAACCAGGGATTTTTTGTAAGCACAGTTCATCCTGCTGTTATCATCAGCTCTCATTCCTTCAGGGCAGTTTGTTCTCCATGTCTCGTTCTCCAGCTCAGAGAGGCTGCATTTTTCTTTCCCTATGAGAACTATAATGCTTTTCTAATTATGTGAGGAGGCTGATAAAAATTATTATAAGTAGCCAGGTATACAATTTCACACTCAGAAGTGTAATTTATCTTTTTTAGAAATACCTGAAAATGATTAATCTGGATTTAATTTGTAAGAAATCTTGACAGGCATTAAGAATACATCTATAACTCTAGTCCTTTTCTGTGATACAATGTGAATATGGTCCTACAAGCACAGCTGCACTTCAAAAACTTTTATAACGTTGTCTGGAAAAATCATACTTGGATATATATATTAGAACTGCAATCTCAGTTATTTGCTGGATGGACTCTTTAAAACATTCATAATGTGAGCAAGGCAAAGACTTGCTATTCGTATATTTCTGAAGACAGTGTCTTACAACACTTAAAATATACAGTTACTTCAAGAACATCTTACTGATTTTTCGGTCTTCAAAGTTACCAAATTTTACATTAAGATAGTACTTTCATTGACTGTCTAGAAAAAGTAGATATTTGCAGTCTTGGAGCATCTTTGTAGTTTGCCATACAACTCTAAGTGATGGTTTTTTTACTCTTGAATTACCCTCCAAAAAAGAGACAAAGATGAATAATAATTGCATTCAAATGACCAGCTCTATATCTTTTCAAGATATTCTGCATAATTCTGAGTTATATGTCAGTAACACTAAAGCAGTATCTTCATAAATGCTCACACAGAAAACAGGGCTATTTTAGCCACACATCAGTATGCATCTATGCATTTAGAGTGCAACGTATAGGAGTGGAAAAAATACAACTAACCTTTATTCATGGAACACCTATTGTATCTCAATCTGATTCATTTTCAAACAAATCGATTGGAAAACCTGTCTGAATTCCGCATTAAAATGCAAGCAACAATGAAAACAACAGAAATCAAACCAAGCATGTAAGTATTAGACTAATTTTGATTAATGTCAGTAAGTTAGCTCTGTGAAACTAGATGTATGTCCTTATGTGTTATGCTGGGCACATATATTTTACTTTCTTTGTAACCCATATTTTTAGCCTGCAGAACCTGGTCTTCATCTCTCCATCAGAGGCTTTAAGCTGTTTAAGAATCCAGCCAGAGGTTGCTATCTCTATAATTGATAAAAAACAGTACTTTTCCCCATCTGCAGTAACCTTTGTTTCTAGATAGCCTTGTGCTTCCAGTGGCCAATTTTTTTCTGAAATACCAACTTTCTGTAAGCAGGAATGAAACACATGTTAAAGGAAATAAAGGAGATAAAGCTTTTAGAATGAGTCATCCGATGTGTACTAATGGCAAGTTTAAATGTGTGTCCGCACATAACTGTCTGGCTCAAATGAAAATGTGCCCTTGTTTCTCAGATATAACAGTGTACAACAGACCTTCTGTTTTACGTTCATTTTACTTTACGCAAAGATTCAAGTAATGCATATTTTTTGTGGAAAACAGAAGTACGTACCTTGATTTTAAATATTTACATGTGAGTGATCTGAAACATTAAAGTACACTACAGAGATGCTTATATCTAGCATGAAGAGTTCCAGAGATAGTTCACTGAAATCTTTTTCCAGTTCCAGCTACTCACTTGAAAAAAGGGACAAGGGCATCAATAGAGTGTAGTCTGGTGATGTCAGTAACGGAGTTAATAGTGAAAGCATTTCGACAGGGTCATTCTCAATTTCTCTTGCTCTCTTTTCAACAGAAAAGTTTGAGATTTCAGTTTCTCTATTCATCTTGCACCAACCAAATGTAGCACATCTCACATAATTGGTTTCTAACTTCAGGAGTTTATATGTCAAATAATACTAGTGGATCAAACAAAGTGAGCAGAAAGGAAAAACAAATCAACAAACAAAAAGCAGACTAGCGAAGAACTGTCTGAACTAGTTCCACTGTTGAAATTTGCTGAGAATTACAAAGTTCTCTGAGATGATAATCCTGAAGAGAAGAGGCAAGGTTCAGAACTACAAACTAGACCACCAATTAGAAGAAATGCAGTGAATTCCATGTCCAGAAAACATTTTCCTCTGTAACTGTGATGTCTGCTGAAAATTGACCAAACAGACACCAAAGAATTCCCATGCAGCATGTGAAGAGTAAGAGCAAAGATCTAGAAAGGTAATAACTTGAAGAACAGTAGTGTAATGACAGATCTGAAAGATTCCAATGATTCATCTGCACAAGAGAATTGCTAAAAAGGCTTTAGTCAGTAATGCATCCCTACAAACCTGGAGATACTGGCAGTCTTGATTGTACTGACATGCAAAATCAGTATATAATTGGCTAATCTGCCTCTATCAGTAGGCTTTCTGGCCAAACTGGAGGTAATTGTTTCTCGGAAGGAGGCTTACAGAAACATGCAAGAGATTGATTTGAGGATTACCTGGTTCCCACGGAATATGTATGATTTCCACAGTCCATGTTCCTGTCTAGATCCACCTCGTCTGCCACCCAGGCAGAGCCCAGTAGTGGGAGTAACTTGGAATAAGGAACCTTATTCCTCTTTCAAATCTTTCTCTTTTAAGTAATGAATAAATGAAGTTATTATAATATATATATATAATATATATATATAATAGTCCTATAGCTAATTAAGACAAATAGAAAAGGAAACAAAAATCAACTACTCATGTATTTCTAGCATATCACTTCAATTAAGAATTAGAAAAATGATAACTTCAACAAGTTGACTTCATGTACTTTCATACATGCACTGTTTTGGAAAGGTCAATTAAATGCCAACTGTGTAACTAAAAAATGTGAAAATATTTAATATTCAACAGTTGCAGTTAGCCTATTGGTATACATTGCATCTAATCATGTACTTCATAATCATTTCAGAAAAGAAATTCATAAAACATTTACAAAATACGTTCAGCACATTATTCATGACCAGATTTAAAAAAAAAAAAAGTGATGAATTGGAAATTGGTTAAAACAGTAGAACACATTTACCCTACTTTTTTTGTCCTTGACTAACTATAGCTGCTATTAAAAGCATTTCAAATTGTTAAATGCATTCCTGTAAAATCTGCTTTACCAAAAAAAGAAAGAAAAAAAAGCATATTTTGGAAGATGTGACCTAACTTTTGGCAAGCTGGCAATAAATGTAACAGATTAAATCGTGGACCATGGGATGCTTGCTGTATAGTGGCCAATACTGTCAAAATTCATTCAAAATTTTGTCTTTTGAGAGTTTTCCAGCTTGGAAATATCATAGGAATTATAGAAAAAAAAAATCTTTATATATTAGCAATTTCAAAAATACTCATGTGCAAATCATATTAGTAAGGCCTACATTTTACATCTTCGTTCTCACTGGATATTTTTTTTTTTTTGGGGGGGGTCAAGCTAGGTGATGTAAAAACAAGAGAAAAGGGTACTGAACTCTCACACCAAAGGAATGAAATCAAGACAGCTTTTGGATCAACTAGCAAGCAGCCAACAGGAAGCTAGATGCTTATTAGTCAGCAAGACAAGTAACATCTGCACTGATTTTATTAATTGTAATCTAGTATTCTTGGACTTTCAGGAAGCTGGAGTTTCTTTTCTTGGTACTGTGAGAATAATTTTTGCACCTCTTCAGTTTTGTGCTTTCTGGATGTAATCCAGCCTTACTCTTGATTGTAAGAGCTCTTGTTACCTGGTAATTACTGGCAAAGAAAAACTTCTACTATTTTATAAAAATTTACAGATGACAAAATGACTTTAGATTGTCTTGAGATAGATTCATGAATTATTCTAGTAGAACACAGAAATGAATTAGTATGCCTGCAGCTGGCTGATAACTTGCATACAAGCTAGTGAAAGTGAGATTCTATTGATTGTGTTTTAATTGAGATAAAAGAGCAGACCTTTAAAGAATGCAGAGTCTAGTATCTTAATATTGATAGATTTGCTGATGCACCTGAATATAAGAGCAATTAATTTTTAAGTTAAGTTTATTGAGTTTTAAGTTGTTTGATAGCCAAGGCATAAAAGTTAGGCTAACATTAAAAGTCTTCTTTAAAAATGCTTTTAAAAGAATTGCCAGTGCTTGCTATTATCTACTGCAGGCTTCATGAAACTGAATGAGTTGTACTAGTACTGATTATTTCCAAAGACAGCACTTCTAGAAGTGAAAGCTATTTGTATGCCATAATTAAACTTCTCATTGTGAAAGAATGGAAACAGCTGATGAGCCTTAGAAAGCAGAACATCTCAACAAACAGTCAGCAGTAAACAGGTTGTCAGTGGAAGAAACATCATTGGATGTTGCACAGCACTCGTCAGGGAATTTCTTTAGAAGTACTGTGTGGAGATTTCCAGATCACAGCCTGAACCAGTGTTTGAGTGGCAGGTGAGAAGATGTGGCTAACCCGGGGCATACAGGTGCAAGGAATGCCCCTGGGTGACTGGAAGGGGTAGATCCAGGTTCCACATCTCCTTACTCTCATTTAAGGATTAGCAGCTGAGGGAGTAGGATCTTTATTTAGGGATCACCCTTTCTGGAGTCTTCACTGAACTTTGGAAGGGGTAAGCCACTTGTCTCTGCATTGTCTTCTGAACTGTATCTTGACGAATACCTTTACAAATGTGTTTGTGTGCTGGTAAAAAGTAACATCATTACCTTCCCTTGCTCCGTAAGTACGTAACATGGAAATAAAAGCTCCCAAGTGAAAACACAGCTAGATTAAGTATACTAATTTGATAGTTCACTCATATAGATAAAGAAAAGAGATGTTAAAAACTCTACAACATTGGGTGAAATGTTCCTGGTTCATTTGTTGTTCCTTTATGTTGGTTTTTTAAAATCTTATTTTAGTGTTCAACAGTTAAAAAACTTGTAGTAAGATGTACTTATGAAGTGCTTTTGGTGTTTACAGTTTTCCTAAGCGTATCACTGTATAACCATTAATCATCAAATGCATACAGTGGATCCTCAGTATAGCTTTTAGCATTCTTTTTTATCTGTATAACTGAAACATCTACATCAAGTCTATTTGCTCCTTCTTCCTAAGGCAATTTTAAGATCCAATAAGTTCTTCCTGTTCTTCAGGCTGATATCCCTCTCTCCCAGGTCTTAATGTACCAAGTTTCTATACAGGAATAAAGAGTATTGTTTTGCCTTTAGGAAATTTATTTCTCTTCTTAGAGTGAATTAGTTAAGAGAAATACTTTTCTTTAATAAAGTGGACAACAGGCTTGCTATTTCAGTTCCTTAGCTGTTGACCGTGAGATGCTCTGTGCTGGAAACAGCTGGAGCTATTCCTTCTAAGATCTGAAAAATGGTGCAAAAATGTAAGTTGTTGTTGTACTAGTTTGTATTTAAAGTTAATCACGATGATCAAAGATAGACTTATTTAGCAATTAGTTTGGAAAAATATTACTTTTCTACCTTTTGGATATATAGTGCTCTTTACCAGAACATTTTCAGTTAGGAGGTTATAATAGAGTTGTTATTATCAGGCAAGACATCTAGTCTCTCTACAACACAGTCACATAAATGCAACATGGGAACAAGTGGATAATAATATATAAATAAGGTGTAATTTGACAAATATGTCTCTTGTATTTTCAAAGTACTAATTTGTTGGTGTGTTCTGTTTTGTTTTCCCAATACAATATTCTTTCATGTACTTTTAGATCAACAACGATTTTTTCCAATATGGTCTGAACTTCAGCAGTTCACTCTTCTAAGTTTCCAACTTTCAATTAGCTCTCAGCTGCACAGGGGTTATGCTGCACTGTCCCTTTTTTAGGACTGAATAGACATTTGCAGAGAGGACAGTTTAAAGCAAGCTCTGATGAGTGTTTCTAAATTAATGACATCTCTGTGTTAAAGACTTTAACTTTTCCAAGTAAGCATAGGTGATGCAAAATCATAGTTATGTTTCCAATCAAAGAATTCAAAATAGGAAAAACATCCAGGTCTGGCATTAACTTCCATTATACTCATATCTATATTGCCATCATTTTCAGGTATGACCACGATTACACCCATTATAGTTTTGCTACTACTCTGTAGATAGATAGTATTCTAAACCCCAGAAAGGCTAACAGTCTGATCCAGAGTAGTTTGTGTCTGCAAGAAAACTTTAAAAAAATCTCTTTTTTTCTTTCTTTTTTGCTTTCATAAAGCTGGTTGTCTGCAGTAATTCCCCTCTCACGCAAAACAGCCAGGCAGGGATGCTCTGACTAAAGAGTGTTATGACCCCTGTGTCATGTGGGTAGAACATCAGATCCACCCGGAGACTTTAGAAGAGACTGATCCATTGGGATGCTTAAAGGATGTTTACACATGTGTATATACATATACAACAGCACAGACTGCATTAATTATGCCAATTTAAACCAGTTCCGCAGGGGAAAGAGGAGGAGCAGGAAAGAGAGACACCTTTGCTTCCAATCTCTGTCTTCAGAATGGACATTCTTTCAATTACTTTTAACCCATGGGTTATGGATTATCAAATGGAAATGCTGTTCCCATTTGATACCATTGTCATGCGTTATATCATATAATAGATTTTGCATTATATTACCCGGTAGTTAAATAATGTTCTAGGAAAACATTCTCTAAGCTGTATTTTGTATTTCTGGAACAGGTATTCTGAAACAGTAAATAAGAATCACTGTTTGTTTTTAGAAAGGTGATTCCAGCTCATCTGACTATATTCTCTCAGAAAATACTTCTTTATATCCCAAAGGAGGGGAAGGATCTCATTAGCTTGTATTATACTAGTTACAGTTCGCAGCCATTCTATCCCCCAGTTCAGTTAAAAAAAAGAAATACAATCAATTCTATGTACAGTGCTGAAATAAGAGAATTATTAATGTATTGATGCCATGGCCACAAAGACTTCTTAACAAACTCGTGGTTTACAAGCTGGATGTGAGGTATGATAACCAACCGTGCAAGTATCTGAGCCAGAGCAAAAGGCATAAGCAGTTTACATGGCGAAGAGCTAGACAGAGGACTACGCATCACAAATTAAACAGTTTCTGTTCTTGTCTTGGTTTTGCTAGAGGAGCTTGAACAATACAGCTTCTGTATATATTAGTTTTCTCCCTATGTCAAGGTTTTTGCTGTGGTAAACAGACAGCATTCCTTAATAATTTGCTAGGTAAGCAATAAAAATGCACTCAGATATACCTGCAATGCCAAGCAAGGAATTCATCTGAAGTGTTTACTGTGCTGGACTGTGTCTCCAAATGAATCACACATATCCACCAGCCAGGAGACAGCACCTACTCCATGCTATAATAATCAGTGATACAGCTACCTGCCAACAGAATCAACTCCTAGGGGCATCAGAAATTAAAATTGCAGAGCTGCATCCCATATCCACTAAACAAGGCTTTGCTGAAGGTTATATTCTAGTTGTACAACATATTAAAATAACACAGACAATTTCAGGGAAAAAAAAATCTTTTGTATGTTCCCCTTTCAACTACTGTTGTATCATCTATTTGCCTGTCTTTAATTTCATTGTTTGCAATCTCCAGTTGTTTATTGAATTGCTACGGTACAAAATTTTCAACCTGTGGATTGCTTATAAATGGCTGATTGGAACAATTTCAGCTTAAATAGGTTTTGTTCTCATGAATATTCAATCATCTGGCTCTTGACATCAAATTGTTTTCTTTCCCTGTTTGGGTGACATAATCATTTGAAATGGTTCTATTTTCTGCCGTATGCAATGCTATTTTACTCAAAAATCTTGGGTCTGTGCCGAAAAAAACATTTTCTTGAATACGTTTTCCTGCATAAATAAGGGAGGGGGGGACAATAATTAGAATGCCCATATAAACAGTCAAACCCAGATTGTACTGGGAAGGCAATGAAATTTCTCCCTTGATGCACCCTGTGAATTGATCTAAAAATGGGAATTACTATGTGACTCGGTTAATGGAAAAGGTTACGGAATGATTCAAGACCTTCCTCAGAAACAACCATGCTTCCTCTTCCTCTTCCTCTTCTTCCTGCAGTGCACGCACAGAGTTGTTTACTTCCCATTCACTACAAACATGTATGGGTCCTACTTAAAACTGACAAAATCTACAATAATCACAACGAAAAACACAGGGAGATGTCTGGTTCAGACCCATCACATTGTAGACAAAGCACAGGCTGTTTCTCCCAGTAGGTCACTTAACAATCGTCCTTTGACTATCATATTATTTTTACTTTGGTCTTGAGAAGTCCTGTTATAAGTCTATGCTGTCTGCTCCTCTTGCTACTTTCAAGTAGATGGAATCGTCCACAAACCTCATGACCTTCAAAAGTATTCACTTCTAACCAAGACATTCATTTATGCATCTTTCAGCCAACTATTAATCCCTGCTAAGATCCTTCCTCTTCTCCCACAGATGCATTAAAAGCCCTTAAGGAGAAGGGTTGCCTTATTATTTTATAAGATTTTCCTATTTTATTTTAGCAGACTGGTTCATCCTATTGATATGCTTGCTGGCACCTTGCAGGGATTCCAAGAGATCTTAGAAAGACAAGACCTCTGTCACCAGAGCTCTGCTGAACACCACAGAGCAGGCTATCACAAAGATCCTTGTTACCTTTTTTAAGAAATGAAGCAAGTTCAATACCATTTCTATAAGAAAAAAAAAGTCCGGCTGGTAATTTACTTGCAGAGAGTTTAAAAGGTTTTCAGTGTTTAATGTGAACTTGTGCTAACCGTTAAGTCAAACTGACACATAGATTATTTTTTCTTGAGGAGGCAAAGTAATCCATTCATTTTCACCCATCTTACAGAATTTTATTGTGTCTAGCTTATTCAGTGATGGTTGGACTCTTTCATTAGTGATTCAGATAAAGCAAATATCCAACATCATAACTAGACTTAATTAGTTTTCAAGGTAACCAGTGACTGTTCTTTGTAATGTTGATCTCAAAAACATATATTTCTACACCCTATCATAACAAATAATATAGTTCAGTACTTCTGTTATGCGAATCATAACCTGTATTTCATAATGAAGTCACTCAAAAAGATTTTGATCTTCAATAATTGTGTCAAGTATGGCTATACAACTAAGTTGAAGGGAAAGACCTGACTGATCACAAAAAGGGTAGAAAATTCAAAGTAGGAAAAAAATTAACGGACAGTTACAGATCCTTCTTTAAAAAGGACATAAAGGTAAACTTGGTTCTGTTATTTCCTAACAGAGAACTCACTGCAAAGGTAACTTCCAGTGAAATGGCTAAACAATATTAAATTGTCTTTATCTAACATAATCTACCTCAAAGCTATCTATACATGATGATGGACAGCATACTTCATAGAATTATAGAATCATAGAATGGCCTGGGTTGAAAAGGACCACAATGATCATCTGGTTCCAACCCCCTGCTATGTGCAGGTCACCAACCACCAGACCAGGCTGCCCAGAGCCACATCCAGCCTGGCCTTGAATGCCTCCAGGGATGGGGCATCCACAACCTCCTTGGGCAACCTGTGAACAGTGTGTCACCACCATCTGTCTGAAAAAATCCCTCCTAATATCTAACCTAAACCTCCCCTGCCTCAGTTTAAAACCATTCCCCCTTGTCCTATCACTATCTACCCTCATAAACAGCTGTTCCCCTTCCTGTTTATATGTTCCCTTCACTATTTCCTCTCCTCTGCAGTGTAGAAAATTTCCTTTATGCTTAATCTTCTGAGCAGATTTGTCAACCTTACCTTTCCTCAGTTGCTCTTCACAGTCTTAAAAATACTTCAGTAAAGCTCTCCAGTGAGTCTTACCTAAATCCAGGTCATTTACTCTCTAGAAAGAATTCAGCTGCCATGGAAAACCTGAAATGTATGGATATTTGCTTCCTGTCAAAACAAATCAGAGAAAGCACAATTGTGTCTTTTTTAACTGCAGATTGCAAAAGTTTTGATATATTCAGAATTCACTGATTTCAGCAGCAGTGCAACTGTCACTACAGTTGAGACATTTTTGCTAGAGTATCAAGACAGATTAAGAAGCAAAAATTTTATACTGCAAGTATGAAAATATTTTTTTTCACATTTTAAAATTAGCAAGGGAAAACAAGTACATTTTCTCCACACAAAGAAAGTTTTTTCTTACAAGAGAAGTAAGGAACGTGAGTTTTTCTCTGTATCGCTCCTAGAAACATTCTAGGGATACATCTGAGACAGATTTGGAAATGCACTAGCTTTATGGTCACTCCATGAAGGGTTCAATACAATATCATTGTGAATAAAAGCACCAGGCATCTCATCACTGCTCTATTGGTTGAAACATTATTGAAAGGAAAGGACTGTTCTTATTCACTGGCAAATGTGTCTTTTAATGATAATGCTTTCTCTCTTCCAGTTTTGTGTAGTATCTTGTGATTTCATGGTAACCACGGCAACCATTCATTTTTGTTCTGAATAAAAAGAGTGCTGTAAATCCATTCAACTTGTTGGCATATAAATTAAGGCTGCCTGCTTTAACCAGTATGCTAGCACTGAGTTCTCCCACTTAGCTTTAAACCGACATGTTCACTACTGATGAAGAAAGTGCCTGTTTCTGCTGAGGGGAAAAAAAGTTTGTCCTGAGTGGGTAGAAAAGGTCAGTGCACAAAGTACAGGTGCTGATGACTACCATTGACAACTGAGTCAGTCAGGGTGAGCAAAGAAAATACTGGAGTTACCTTTGAAAAAAACAAAGCTTCAATACCAAGAGGAAAGAAGGGGAGAGTGGTGAGGGGGAAGTAAAGAAGGATTAGAGGTGAAAATGCAGCTGAAATTTTCCTGCCTCATACAGAAAGCAATCTAACTCATTTTGCCCACTCCACATAGGCTATAGTGTACAGCATCTTTGATGCAGCACACAGAAGTCCCTCATGGCTCACTGCCATGCTGCCTATTTGCTGGCTAGTGTACCCCTTACAAAACACAAGCTAGTACCTAATCCTTCCTAAAATAAAGTCCTTATTAATACATCTACAGGACAACGTAATTCAAACATAATTCAGTAGATCAAAGCATCTCACCAACATATTTCTCCCTTATCACACTCCAGTCTGTTTCTCCTCTTCTGCTGCTCTCTGCTCTTTTTCCTTTTTTAGCAAAAGCAACTATACTCCTGTGCGATGGCAGCTGTCTCATTTCCAGTGTACCTGAAATTTCAAATACACTCCAAGTTATTCAGGCCTTAGTCTGGTCTCCCATCAGTATGGTACAGGATCAAAGAATAATTCAAGTTGGAAGGGATTTAAGGAAGTCCTTTAGTCCAACCTGACACTCAGAGCTCAGGGTCAAAATTGATTTCAGACCAGCTTGCTCAATCTAATTTCAGCAGAGCTGTCCTTGAGAAGCCTGGGTGTAGATGAAAGAAAAAATAGCCTGCAGCAAAAGTAATAATGTGATGATTTGATGAAGGGCATCGCAAACAAATGTTATCATAATAGTCATATTTCATTTTAATCCAAACAATATCTGATCTTGAAATATTATGCCTAGAATTTCTTTCTGAATTCCCTACTCAACCCTAATGCCAAACTGTGACACTGGTTCTCCAGACAAATTCCTTTGCGTAAAACCTTCATGAATTGAAACCTGGAAAAATTTATACCCTTTGATCTTTGCAAGCCATTATTATACCATTATCTTCCTAAGCATTAATTAATAATAAATGCTTAATTCATCATGAAGCAAAGCTAAGCATATTTTTTTCAATCCCCTCAGCTCTATGATCCCAGTTCTATTAGAGAAGCTTAGTCCTAGCACATCTTTGTTTCCAGATGTATAAGTCTATTAACAACAGATTTGATGCAGCAGCATATTTTAGTAATACCACTTTTCTGCTCAAACTGAAGTATGCGCTTTTTTCCCCTTCTACAATACTATTTTTATATTAGCTTTGCTTTGAAAACCAAAACAAGCATTGATATTTTAAGCAAAATTATTACAACATAATATGTCAAAATACTTAATCACAAATTCTAGCAGCGATTTCACTTGTTAGAGATGACCCTGGCCATTGTGTGATTAATACAGTACATCACCTTGATGTCAGGCTGAGGCTCAGGAATACTGAAATCATTACTTTCTGAGTTTCAGACTGCAGTATAATTGTTCACTGGAGATCCATTTTTAATAGGCTGATGAATGGTAAATAACACCTAAGTGAATTGTAGGAAGACCACTGATGGATTAAAGTCAGTTTTGACAGATCTGCCAGCCTATGCACCAGCTTCTCAGGAAGAACTTTGGCTTGCACAGACTTACTTCAGAGCTAGAAATTGCTGCTCCAGTGATTCTGTCTCAAATCAGACAAAGCTAAATGGGGATAATATCAAACCAAATGTAGCATCCCTTGCTCTGGTTCATAGGAAAATGTCAAAGCAAGCAGAATTTTGCCTGGCAAGAATCTACTTGAAATGGGGGCTAAAACCTCTCCTCTTCTCTTCAGTGAGGCACAGAGTGATTCAGAAACCGATAAAATGTACTTTCCACTCCCAGGAATTCATCAGAAGAGGAAAAGTAAAGGCAGGAGTGAGCACAAGGAAATTTCAAAAAACATAACACCCTTACACACAGGAAGGACTCTTGTTTCCTATTCCCACAGGTCAAAATGCTAACCTTGACACCCTTCTCAAAACTGTCTTCCCAAAACTGTGCCCTCTCTACTCTCTCCAAAGGAAAAACTGCTCTGCGAGAATCCAGGCACTCTGAACATGCAGTGCATCCTTTGTGTGCATGTCCAGAAATCCAACCTTGAAACTCTCTCCTTCTGTTTCTGAGAACAGGCTAGTCACACAAAAGCGCCAGTGACAGCTGAACACTGGGATTAATTCCTGAGACCTTTATTTCCTTTTACTTTGTGGAAACAAAGTGAAGTTTTTCACATCACAAGTATGAGCATCCTTCTCCTTGAAATGGGAAAAGCCACTCTCCACCATGTATTTTTATAGAACCAGTCCAATTGTTCACTGGAACTCATGTTATTGTATAATTTATGCACAAAGTTTCTGTGATGATGATCAGCAGCGTAGGTAGAGCATATCCCCTACGCACCACACGAGCTCTACTAAACTCAAATATCAGTTCTTTAAGGAAAGAAAGTTCTTTAAGGAAATTTAGACAAATTAAGTAAACAGGAGCCAAATGTGGCAAAGTTATCTGTACCATAAGTCAAGGCGTGCTTGTGTGTATGTAAAAGCTGTTGCACTTGGAAAAGCAAGATATAAAAGGATTCATCTTAGTTACAACAGAGAAAAACGTGATCCAAACCCTGAAAGCCAACACAGAGATTTAAAAATAAAGCAGAAATCTAGTTAATAGTTGGGGCTGGGAGGAGACCCCTATAAGATAGAATGAGGCAGACTAAAAGTAATTCTAAGATTCAAAACTGAAAACTGCAAGTACACGATGAATCAATTCGACACAACATCCATTTAATTTTCTAATTTTATCCACTTAGGACATTGGATTTACATACTTTATTCAATACATTTCCTTCTCAATCTAGATTTCTCTTCTGGATCTGACTTTACATCACAATAAATAAATATAACAAGCACGCTTGGATCTGTAGGATTGCAATCTAAATTCATCCCAGTTAACATTAGCAAAGATTAGATGAAGCACTGCCTTTAGCACATTCTGACAACTACCAGTTCAATTACTAACTAACCAGTACAATTCAGGGGGAGAAGAGCTGAAGCTGAACTCTATGTAATCAGAAAAGAAAAGCCCAAACCACAAGATCTATCATTGACTCATGTGTCAGTAAAAATGCTCCAAGATGTTCTGCATCAGTACATTTTTGGATCAGTCATTTTATTATGCAGAACACAGTAAAGATCTATAGGTCACGAATAAGAGTGTTTGCTTTATATTTTCTTGAGAGGTGAAACTTCTTAACTGAATCTTACACTTAATCATTTCTAAATCCCAGGGTATATCTGCTGATCGCTGTTTTGATTTAAAATGAAATTCATTTTCTGGTTTGCTGCATGACTTTTATTTCAGACTTGACTTAGAGATTTATGAACAGGATATAGCTTTTCTTGCTGAACACTTCAACAATCTTGGTCCCCGCAGTGATTTCCACATTTCTGCAAGTGGGAAGAAACACTCACCACCGCAAAATGATATGACATTCCTACTTCAGAAGTCAAAACAAATTTTTTGAAGGCTGAGGTATTCAGTTGCAAGAGGGACAGAAACCCAAGGGGATCTAGCCCTCACAGTATTCTGAAAAGCCAATGCCAGTTTTCAATTCATTGCTTCTTAATTAGGAAACTGAAAGAATCTGGGTACGAAATGAATCAACGTCTGTACAGAAACAGGGGGAGAGGGAGGTTATTGATTGAACTCATCGTTTCTCCTGTAGCCACTGACATTGAAATTTGACTTTGACTCAGAATAAAATTATTTCTGCTGAAGATAGCTGCTCTATGTTGCAAAATTTACCGTGAAGGGCACTATTTATAGCAAATGGACCATAAGTTTCTGAAGACAGAATTAAACAAACCACAGTACACCAGTATGACCCCCTGCCACATGGCATCACTGCAATTGCATTTCATGAAGTTAAGCCGTGCTGACAACTTGTACTGCCAAACAGTCTGGTACCTTGACTTGTAATGCCCTACCCAGCACAAGGTCCACATATTGTAGATCTGCTGCAGCAACCTATATATATATATAAATATATAGTGTGAAAAGGTAAAATACAGGTGTTCCAAGTTTAAATTGCAAGGATGAGAACTTCCATTTGGCTGCCTGCTTAACACTGGAGATCTTACTTACGCTCTGTTTACTTACACTCTTTTCTTTAGTGTCAATAGCAATTCCCATGGGAGAATACCACAAATCTAACCCTGCTCAGGTATTTGAGTGTCTTTCCAGTGGAACTCCTAAATAAATAAAGCACATACTATGTGGAATGTAAATACATTTAATACACACTGAACTTTAGAAGTAATGTAGGCATTTGGAGAACAATAAATTGCAGTGACTGTAAAGCCGTAGTACTTTTAAAAATTGAATTTGTTGCCTGTGTAATAAGGACAGGGTGTAAAGGGTTTTTGTTTGGTCGATTAGTTTTGTGTTTTGGTATGTGGTGCCTGAAATCAGAAAGGGAGTCAAGTGACTCAGTTCTCTCTGAAATAACACACTAGCAATCTATCAAGAAGTCAGGTACTTTAATGAATATTATCCTCATTTTAACTTACCAGCTGAAAATTTTACTTCCTTTACAGTTCTGGTTTGCAAAACACCTCCCAAAAAATTAATTTAAAGCAACTTACTTTATTCTAGCATGCTCTACCTGACTACTTGACATTGCTCATATACTCTATTTCCAGAGCATTTCACTTCAAAATGAGATGAACAGAAGCGTAACTCCTGTACATTTAAGAGCACTGAACCACTTGGCACTTCCTTAATCACAAAGCACAATCACTGTTCTGGACACATCTTTTGTATTTGTTTCATCTGGCTCACAGTTTAGGAAATTCCTTCTTTCCCCCCCCCAAAAACAGAAGTAACAAAAAATAAAAATTAAACAAACAAACAAAAAATATAATAGAAAATATCAGTTGTTTTGTGTCTTTGAATATTGTATAACCACTAATCTTCAGAAAATTATTTACAGCTAGCAACTGTGCATTTCCAGCACTTGTTTTAAATTTGAAGAAAATAGCTCCATCAATCCTAGGTACACACATGCCTCCAGATATCCACAACTTTTAAAGTATTTGCTTTGTATTTTTACTGCAGAGCACTGAGACACAACACCTAGGATTCAAATCATTTTAAATTAAGAATGAACTTAGTCTGGGCTGCCTGTTAAAAATGGATAAAAAATGGACACTCCAGAAGACAGTCCACATCTTCAGTTCAGTGAGTTGTATTCTAGGAGGTCCGTCACCTCTGCTGATTTTAGTAGAAAACTTTGGTAACGTAGGCATTTAGGTTAAGTGTTTAAGATCTCAGTGGATGAATCAAAGACTACAGTGGTACAAAAGCAGAAATCTTCAGTGACAAGAAAACTGTTACCAAAACTTGAAACCTGTATATGGACAGAGCAGAATCCAGACTGCTCAGGGAGCTAGATGGGAAGGTCAACTGGGGAACTGTTTTTGAAAGCATCAAGTCCAGCACTGACTGTCCCATTTTAAGTACCATCTCTTATGGTCACAGGAACAGGCAATTCTGAAATGTCAGAAGGCATTCAGGTGGGGCAACAGGTTGACTTGGTGGAGCAGAGATCTTCTAGAGCTCAGGTAAAAAAAGAAAGAGTCTCAGCTTCTGTTAGATCTGATATTCTGCCTGCGTTGTATTCACAGACAAGTTTAATGACTAGCTGTTTCAGGCAGGAATTCATCTCTGTCATTTCAAAAATCTCAACACGTTTATATACATATAAGCATATATCATACACAAGCTACACTAAGTTCCATTAAGCTAAAATTTGAGGTGATTTATTATTATTATTATTATTATTATTATTATTATTATTATTATTACATTTTTTAATTATTATTTTCAGGAGCTGTGAAGTTCTGCACATCTCAACAGTTCTTCCAGGAACTGTCCCTCTTAGATGCCCATATTACGCCTAGCACAAAGAGGCTGAGAGCCTACCTGTGGCTCCTACCTGCTCCTGGAATACAACTACACAACTCCATAGCGACTACAACAATAATCACACAACACCACTTCACCACACTCAGAATGCACTTTTTTTTCAGCAGTAGGGTTTAATGAGTTCTGGAGCTTTGTTGCTGGCTCCATTGTAAAGAATAAACTGCTTTTTGCTTGAAACAGCAATTCCATACCCTTGCGGTGCACTGAGGCATTTTTAATCTACTTTTACAATATTTATTATGTCTTAATTAAAAAAATGGGCATTCTTTGTTCATTAAATTTAATTTGGAAATGGATCCTTTAGGACATTTCTCAAATAATATCATATTTATTCTAGATAACCTAGATGCAAAAATTTCTGTTCTCTCTTCTATGTAGAAAAATGAACCCCAATGCAGGAGATTGGTGGTTAAATATGCAGGCTTTTGACAATCCAACAAAAGGAAAAGTGTTTCAAAAATCACCGAGACTTTTATGATCATCTTAACAGTCAGTGGTTACAAGCTACTAGTGCTTTAATTTGGAGCAGAAAAGGTAAACCTGAGCTAAAATTACAGAAAACACAGGTTTTCAGAAGTTAGGATTCAGGCAGTTCTCTGGTAAAAGATTATTGATGGAACTGTTGAAACTAGAAAATACTAAGGATTTGTTTCTGATGCTGATTAATGCTTTCAATTCAACACAATTTCTTTCATACTTAAGATCCTTTCTGTTAAGAATCACTAGAATATTTTCAACTGCTTACATTTTAGTTTCCTCTGATTTTCTACCAGTGCTTTTTTTTCTTTTTTCTTTTTTTTTTAATATCCTTCTTCTTTCTTTGGAACTGAAGACTCAGGGAATACTTACCAAAGTTATTTACTGTCTGTATTTGTCTATTCCTCATTACTATGGGGTAGGATGTTCTGTTTCTTCCAATCGAGACGAATATGGAGTAATGTCCACGTTGAAAACAGGCCAACGCTTTGTGAGTTTCTGCTAGGGAGATAACTGTATTTCTTCTGCCTACTGAGACCAAAGCCTTCAGTTTGGAAGAACAGCAGCAAAAGAAATCATTAAACATAAATATTTCTTTGCTTGAGCTACTCTTTCTATCAGATGTTGTCTCCAGAGATGGTGAGAAGCAACAGGTATCAGAGCCTGCACAAGCACACATGGAACAAGACAAAGTGAAGACAAAGGAAGTCCTTTTTGCATTCCAACATCCTCACATTTCCCTGATGAGGTTAAAAAGGAGCTTAACTTGTTATGTTTGGTTATATAATTGGTTATTATGTTTGTTTCATACAGCTCTTGAACAGCAGAAAACAGACAACCCAGTAAATTTCAGACATATCAGATATGCAGATTATTAGACACATCACTTGTTAGTATTTTACTTATTTTGCATTAATTGCAGTTATATCCTTCACTTAAAAAAAAAATCATGTGAAAACAAGATGATTCCCAGTAGAGACTTTTTTCCATTTAAATTGCCTGGAAGAAGTCCATAAAAGAGTAATTTAATTCAGAAAACTATGGGAAAAGGGGTACAGCACGTGTTTTTTCAGGTGAACAGAAAAAAAAAAAAAAAAAGTGACAGAATGTATTCACTATAACCACAGAGAAGTTATTAGAACCCTGCACCCTCCTTCCCCACTTTCATTATCGCTAAAATAACGTTTTTGTTTCTGCAATAATCTCTACTTACTGCTTAGTGATACAGAGGATATAAACACCCAACAATTTCCATTGAGATATCCATCTGAGATCTGTGGGCACAGGAACATCAGAATTCACTCTCATTTCTGAGTCTCAGAGGTGCTGTTTCTAATGCTGATGAATCAGTAAAGTTTACATTAATCAACAATTCTCCAGCTGTATACTGGCACCATCAAACTACACTGGCATCAGGAATGCTCTGATAAGCAGCAGTTCATGCAGAATTCTCAGGTGAGAAATCCTTACCCAAGCCTGCCAGTGGTTTTCATGTTCTGTTTGCCAATACCTAAACCAAATTCTGAATTCTGAGTGCCAAGGAATTTCTTTTGACGAAGAGTAAAAGTATTTCCTTTCCAAGTGCTTTAATTGCAGCTTTCTTTCAATTAAAGTGTGTTCTTTTACAGAAAATGTATTAAAATAATTGGTTATTATCAGAAACAACCATTAAATTAGGGAGATATAGCAATGGGCTTTCCTTTGATTTCTCTCTTTGCTCATCGTAGGGAGAGAAAGATATTGTTTGGACAGGGCATATCCATTATTCTGTCATAAAACAGAGTACCTCAGACTGCATCAGCTACTGTCTCTGAATTTCAGTAGAGGACAGACACATGGGAAGCAAAGTAGAATAATAATCATACACCCTAACTACTCCACTCGAGGATTCAATCTGAACACCAATCTGTTGTACAACTCCTTCTGGTAGAGTTGATACACTTGCACTGTATGTGGCATTTAGTGCCATTTTAGATTGTTTGGGACTTCTAGGTTGGCCTCCAGTTGTCGTTCAAGAAGAACATGGTTCTTCTGTTGGTCTTATGTCAAATATGCCAGTTCTGCACAAAAGTTTTGTGTAGACTGAGGACATCTGAGATACCCCTGGAAGTTGTCACTTCCCCCAGATACAGTTAATTGCAGACAAGTGTTAAATTCTCTAGTACCATGATGTGACAGACCAATATTACATTCCTGGCCTATGTAGCAACGTGACCCAAATGGTTCTAAATAATCTGCCCATGAAAACCTAGAATTATTAATTGCTCAAACAGTTAATTGTTCTGTTATTTACAGGAATAAATGAAACTGACTGACTCCTCATGCTGAGTTCTTTGAATAAAAACTATAAAAACTATTCTGTGTTGCCTTAGGCAAATCTGATTAAGTCTTCACAGGAGTCTTCAAACACTCAAATTACAGCAATAAGATTCAAGCAATAAGTATAATTTACTAAATAATAATAAATAAATAAATAAATAAATAAATAAATAGCGTTGCCTATTTTAGCAACTGAAAACCAATACAAAATCAATATTGTCCATGCTGTGGAACTTCACAATACTTATAAATTAATAGTTTTATTAGGGAACTAGACTTGGATTTTAAGCCACAAGGGTGCAGACAATGTCAAATAGAAGTGATAAAACTCTAAGGTGTCACCAGTAAAGAAACAGCGCTCTGAAATTAATGCACTTCGCTCACTTATGTAATATTCGTAGCATGAAGCCTAACACCATTAAAAAAAAAAAGAGAAAGAGAGAGAGTAATGACCCAGTCTCCTGCTGGCATCTTGTTGTTGACAATAACTCAGGATATCGTTACATAGCTACCACAAAGAAAACACTCTGCTTTGTCTGCAGTTTGTCTGTCAGCACAGACCCTGAGTTTCTCCATAACTCAGTGACTTTTTTCCAGAGGCTTCTGGAAAAAGGTCATTTCCAAAGCAGGGAATTTGCCTGAATTTCCACTGTCTTGTGTAGATTTGGAATATTCTCGCTTTTCCCTTTTGCAAAGAGTTTTGAAATCTACCAGTCATAAAATAACACTTTCAAAGGGTCTTCTCCTTTCAGAAATGCTGAAGGTGGTCGGCTCCAACAGAAACCATGCGACAGCTTTCACAGAGTCAGCCCTGTGCACCTATTTTTAACATCTGAATTTTCTTCATTAACACAAAAATTTCCAAGCATCTACCAACAGACCACACATATTGTTTAGCTGCAATTCTTTAAAAAGACTAGCTTTGTCTTGATCAGCCTTTTATCTTTAACAAAATACTGACACTGTTCAGCTTTCAAAAACAATGAGCACAGAACTGTTTAGTTATCAGTGAGGCATAGATACTGTACATTTCATTTTCAGTATACTTAGTCTTAATGAAAGATGGTGGGTGAGTCTCCAAGTGCAGAATTCTTATCCTGTTAAGGACCGTGTGAAATTAAAACGAGACTAGTTTAAATTTTAGGACCAAGCTTGCATTTTGGCACAGGTAAATCAAAGACAAAATCAGTAGCAAGGATAGACTAAAACTATGCACTGTAGCAGATACAAAATAAATTCTCAAATGAGAACAAAACTTCCAAAAAAGTTAGGTGTGGTCCCAACTGCCATTTATACATGTAGAAAAGAAGAAAACTGAATGGTCAAAGTAAATTCCACAAATTTTGTTTCTTGAAAAGCAACCACTAAATAGTACATGCTGCCTGATTCCTCCCTATGCAAACTGAAGCTATTGGGTTGAAAAATTAGATACATTCCAATTAGAAAGCAGCAACAACTTCAGATAGTAGAAAGATAAATTGACCGTCTATGAAAGCCTAAACTTCACAGTTAAGTATTATTTAAAAATATGATTTATGCTTCCACGATGGAAAATAAATCATCATTTTGGTGTGGGGGGCAGAAAAATATCACATTATTAAGACTGAGAGTTTCAGAACGTTCCAAATGACAAAACAATTGAAAGATGTTCACTACGGAGGAGGTACTTAGGGTTAAACCCTATGAAACAGAGAGAAGTTGTTGCAAACACAGAGGTAGGATTGACTTTGACTGGTCATTGCTGTCATTCATGAGACTGCAGAGAAATGTAGAATTGTCTGTCAAAGACTGCAAAGAATTGTTTATTTTGTTCAATAAACCATTTTATATGCATGGAACCACATACTGCAGAGTATGCATTCATCAGGCAGAGCATAGCTCTCACAAAGCAATTTAACAGGGTGCTGCCAACTTGAAATATTAAGAATTTGATGTCATCTCCCCCGCCCTGGCCCCTGAGCACAGTTTAAAAGAAAATACTTTCAGATGTTACATCTGCTCCTGCCTTTTTTTTTTTTCTTTTTTTTTTTTCTGATTTATAAATCATATTTTCCACCCAAGGAAAATTTTCACTTTGCTATCCTTATGTAAGAGATCCAACCTCTGGAAAGCTGCTCTCAGGGACCTGGTGGCCAGCTGCCAAAATCAGTGCATCAGGGAGTTCTGGCTGCATCTATGGTGCTGACTTTCAATGGTTTCTGATGCCTCTCCCCTGTGGGACAACTGTCTTCTCTTGTTCCCAAGGTAAAATATGCTGCAGATCACCTCTGCTTATAAACAAAATAAACAGACCAATTTTTGCTAACGGTTTTGACTGCAAACCTAAGGGCCTGTATTCTCCAAATATAAAATTATCTTAGTTTTATTTTCACAACCTCCAAAGCAGCCACCATCTGCAAAACAGCTTGTCATTGGATAGGGCAATTAGTATCATTATGTCATCTTTTCTTCTCTGGAATTGCCTAAAAATACAAATCAGACTGCAGGAGATGCCAGAACATATATTTCACAGACATTTTTAACACATCTGAAAATTAAATTATTGATCTTTGTATTCATCTTGGTTTACTGTAATTTAAAAGCAAAATTTATTCTTTGTTTAATTTAAAGGCTCTAAGCAGAACACACATTTCGTTAAATCTACCTAAGCATTAATTTAAATAGAAAATGTAAACTACAATTAATGAATATCTTCAATACATAAGACAGTGAATAATAATATAATAATTACTCCTGTTTACTAGATTATTGTCAAAACTGCCTCCCTGATTCATTATTGTCATTAAAACAGAAAACGATAGCTTATTGTAGTTTTCCAGTCTCATTTAATTTTCAATTGACTTCTTCATGGTTTTATACCATGAAATCTCACCCCCCCCTGCAACTCCAAATATAAAGAAAAGAGAAGGAAAAATTAATGTAAGACTTTTGACTGGGTTGTATCAAGTAATTGTAACCTTTAATTTCTATGTATATTTTTTTAGGATGAAAAATGAAACCTTTTCTTGTGCAGAGGCATCTTCAATTTCTGAATCCGGTAGTCAGGCTACTCACAGATCCTGTGGCTTACGTTATACACCATCTGCTCCTTCGTTTCTCCTGAGTTTGTATCCTGATCTTTCCTCAGGCTCCTCAGAAAAGTCCCAGATGTGGCCTTCCTCCAGCTCTCACTCCTCTGCTGCCAGGCAGACCTACGGTGTTCATCATTGCAATCAATCTCATCTGCACCAAGTAGGAGATAAAAAAAAAAGCTATTCAAAAAAGATGCATTGAACTTTACATGATTTCCCATCACCTGCTTTCTGATCAACTTCTTGTTTTCCAGGCCTTTGCCAGATATTCTGTATTTATAGTCACTGGGACATCAATCCTAATGCAGCTGGTAAAACAAATTTGGAAGTAAGCTTATGCATTATATTCATTTATATATAATATTTCTGTCCTGTCATTACTATATTCTTTTTGGGCTGCTTTTTATTAAATCAGCATCACAAAATACAGACAGTTGGGAGTTCTTTTAACCTAATTTACTTGATGCGCTTTTCCCTTAAATTGAATATATGCTACTGCAGACAATTTTCAGAATGGAAGTAAAGATTATACAGCATAATTCATGCTGCAGTAGCAACTGCTAAAATCTGAAGATAAGCTATCCCTTCATCCTGTGATTTGTGAAAACACTAGATCATTTCAGACATATATTATGTCATCATCACAATGTTACTTGCTCTGATTTTGTGCTATCATCATTCTAGCTAGCTCTAGCAAGCAGAAAAATCTTTAGGTAATCTGATTTTACTCTTTAAAAAAAAGAAATATATTAATAAAAAACCTGTCAGACAAGGGTTTTCTGGTATAATTCAAAGAAAAAAATCCTCAGGTTTCTCCTGAGATAATATGCTACCTTTACATATTGGGGGCAGAGAGAGTATTTAACTTATTCCTAACAATTTTCTCTACGCAATCACAGGCAATCTTTTCATGCTCAGAAACGTCTTCGGCTATGGTCATACATTGTAATTTCTTCAAAACCAAAGCAATTTTGAGAATACACCAGCTCCCTCTAGGCTCAAGTCATGCACTCGCCTCTACGCGGGAAGACTATTTAATGTGGTGGGTGGCCTGTTGTTTAAATCGAATTGCTCTGGAGCATGACTGCACAAAGAATGACAGTGGAATGTTAAGGGACTGCAGAACAAAGGCAGGAAGGAAAGTGATTGAATGGGAGCATTTATACCAGTGGAGAAGCCTGATAAGTGCTGCACCCTTTGGCAGCAAGAAACTGTTCTTCAGGGGTGGGATGACTACTGTGGGTAGACAAGAATACAAGCCCAAGGAGGAGGTTTCAAAGGAGTCTGCGTGGGAGCATGGGTACAATGAAAATTAGATGTACAAAGCTTTTAGATGCTCTGGAAGTACCAGCAGCAGTGACATACATCTACCAAATATGGAACACAATATTGTGCTTTCTCATATCTCATGCACTAGGCAAGACACAAGAAAGACCAAAAGAAACCATAAACAGTGCAAAACAAGAACAAAAGAATAGCCAAAACTGAATCAGGGGTACCGAAGCAGCAGTTGCCTATGAAGAGAAGGAAGAGAAAAGGAGAAAGATGGTCTTAACTTCTTCTACTTATCTTATTTGGTCTTTATTTTTCTTTATTTATCTTATTTGCATCTTATTTCAATATAACAATGTCTAAACTAGTTTTTAAATACTCAGTCCAGCTTGTCAGCACTGCACTAAATAAAGGCGAGTTTATCCTGTTTCTTAGCTTCTATGCTTCTATGATACTAGATGTACCTGAAAGGCATGAACACACAACTTTAGATTTCAATTGAATGTGTGATATGACATGGTTTAAATCAAGCTTGACAGACTTCTAAACCACTTCACCACAAGGTTATCTTGAGCAAAATCTTTCATGTTCAGTTACCAAAGATCAACTAGCAAAAAAAAACAAACCAAACTGAACCAAAACAAACAAACAAAATCACTGGTATAAAACATTATCTTTTCAGTAATAATTTACAAGAGACATTCTAGAGAATTTGGCTTTCGTATATTCACACTGGCAACTGGATTCTTTGTTACTGTAGAAAGAAAATACTGTTAACTAACCTGATTTACATCTTACCCCAAAGTCTCACACAGACTCACATCCTGATTTTAGTATGGCAGTTTCAACACTAAGCAGAATACAAATGTTGAAGGAGAATAGAAAAGCTGCATTTTCCTTTCCATAATAATATTACTTCTGGTAATTTATTCATTGCAAAATTTCATTAGAAATAACCAGATGCCTTCAGTTGCACTGTTTTTGGATACTGCAACTGCCAAACCAAACTATTTATCATAACAGAAGGACATATTGAAGAGATGCACTCATTTTGCACTAAAGCTTCAATTTGCCTGTAGCAAAGATGTAGCATCGCTGAATGCCCAGGGTAGCAGCTAGGAAGTTAACATGCACAGACACTATTGAATGAAGATTACTGAGAAATTCAAACAGTGAAATCAAAATTCAGTGTTCACTTGACACAATCTTTGCAGAGCCATTCCTTTTTTACCTGCTAGTAAGAAGATAGATTTAGTTTATATGGTAAAGCTGTTCTCTGCCACAAGACCAAAAGGGACCCATTTGTGTCTCAGCTGTAATGCAAAGTGGGATATGTACAGCAAGGCAAAAACAGATGTAAATCTGTTAACTGTCTGGATAGGCTATAATGTCTGGCAACAAGTAAGCTCACATAAAACAGACATTATACATTTGAATGGATATTATCAGTATTTGTTTATTTTTTATTATATTATGAAATATCTACTGCCTCCTCAGATTAAGACGATAGAGGATAAAATGAGCAGTTTATAATAAATAGTAAAAAAGTTGGAAGGACTCACTATAAAATTCTTTCTAAACTATGCATGACTAGAGGCAAGACCTAAGGTCATGATTAAGATGAAATAAGTGTCAAAATCTTATGATTTCAACTGGTCGCATAAGATCTGCTGCATTGCAATTAATTTGGAAGAATGAACCTGCCTTAAATTAGTGCTGAATGCAGCTCCTTATAACTGGATGGGAAATAGGAAGAATCTGTGGAAAAATTGGATGCAAATACCACATTAATCATCACCAAAACCCAAAGGGATTTAAAGTTTTTCTAATTCAGAATTATCTCCTCCATATATCATTTATGATGATGATGATGATGATGATGATGATGATGATTATTATTATTATTATTATTATTATATTTTTTAAATAAACATTCACATCTGGTAGTCTGGGAAATACCAAATCAAAAAAAGAGGCAACAAGCAGTAACTGACTTTGCTCATGTACCTAACTAAACCTTGCTTATCAGTAAGGAGCAACAATGGAGGGATGAGGCAAGAAAAAAAAAGAAAAACACAGAGAAATGGAAAAGGGGGGAAAAAAAAGAAAAAAAAAACAGAGGAGAAAAAAAGAAGAGGAAAAAAAAGAGGAAACAACAACAAGAAAGGAAGTGGATGAATTAGAGAGAATTTTGACAATAGTCTGGGACAAAACTAAAGACTTTCACATATTGCTGCAGTATATCTCAGAATACACAGAATAAAGAATATCACAGAATACACAGTCTAAACAAGAATTCAGGTTTAGCTGTTTTGGTTTTACTTAATACTTCTCTTCCTCCCTCCCTCTTTTTTCTGATTAAAAGTATTAAAAAAACCTGAAGATTCAAAAATACTCAAATGTCATCATAATCAACCAACACCTTTGAAACAGCATATTTTGAAGACAATACAGTTTATAGAAAACACTTCAACCAGCACTCCAATATCTTCATTTTTCACTACTGCCTACCATCTGATGGTATGAAAGCATACAAGAAAAGATCAAAATAACCATGGAGATGAGCACAGACAAATTAAAGGAGAATCAAGAAGCATTTCGACAACTTTGGCTGGCAATTGCTTTGAGAAGAAAGTGATTTCTTAGAGGGCTCTCATTTTAAATCCTTCCAGCAAGCCTCAGCCTAAATGTATGGGTGATTTTTCTTCGGTTTACATCAGTTCAACTGTCCTTGAGGAAGCATATAACAAGATAATAACACCCACAAAGAACTGTTGTCATTTATTTATTTACAGGAAAGCATAAGGAAGGTCCAAGTTTATGAGCACACAATATTTTGAGTAAATTAGTTAGGTGACACTAGACTTCTAATCCAGATTTGCGTGAGGAAACTATGGCTTTGGCCTGTAGCAAAGCTCCATGTAGGCTGAATTGCAAGACTCTTTCTCAGAAATATTTGCTAGCAGTTGGTTGAGATCTTCCCTGGGAGGTTCACAAAGCCATTCTCATTCCTTTTGTGACAATCTTCCATGCAGGAAACTAGAATTATACTTTGTAGTTTGAGGCACAAATGTAACCTACTCTCAGTGTTGGAAAGTCATCTAATGCTAATCAAAATGGCTTTACAGAAACTTCTTGCTGTTATAAAATTGACTAAGGAGTCATATCTATACCAATATGCTGCCCTTGATAGCAAAATGTGGAATATCTGAAAACCACAGTAGATTTATAATGGAACACAGACCTCAGGTTTTTTGAAACTATTGCCTTTGTACACATATCAAATTGATAGTCCATCAGTATCTGCATATTCTTCTCATTTTTCTTCGTGTACGTGTGAGGAAAAGAGTAAAGGAGAAAGCTACATATTTTTCCATTAGTCATTTCAGAGAACTTAGTCTATAAATTTTACATTTAGAGAAGACAGCATTTAGGATACATCTTTAATAGTGTTTGCTCGGTCATAGGAAATTTCCACCTCGCCAGAGACAACATTCTGAAATCAGCGTGAATATGAAATTAGAATATGTCCTGCATATGGCAATTACCTTAAAGACAGAAAAACTCTTCTTATAGTAAAGCTTCAGTGAAACAGTGGCTTAAGTAGAAGAAAGGTTTCAGAAATATTATTTCCTTCATCATCTTTGGTAACAGAATTCTGCACCATCTCCTATATTTCCATTACCATGTGGTGCAAAACATCATGGTAGCTCATTAAATAATGGTAAGCTGCTTCTTGGACGAGATTGCCAGAATCTACCCATGCTCAGATTTGTGATGTAGTGTGACAGTGCTGTTCTGAGAGCAGAAGACAGTGAAATATTATACATTACGCATTTATTCCCAGTACATAGTTTTAAACATATAACAGTATGATTTATACTGTATGATTTATAACTGTCTGATATTAATGAAAAATCCCAGTTGTGTTATCTCAATCTATGAGACCTACCCATTCACTTCCATCAAGCTGCTAAGTCTTTTGTCACAACGTTTTCTAAAAGAGTTGCATTCAGACTTGAATTTTAATGCCAAAATGTATTCTATCAGAAATCTCCCCCAAATATATCATGTACTTTTCAGTCAGTTTAAAATTGTTTGCTTATTTCACCTCTTACCTTGTCTGAAACACTCCACAAACCATTTCTACTGCTACATTCAACTCTCAGGCTGCTCAAGAGACAAAACTGATCAAAACTCTCTCTCCCAGTCTCAGCTGTGCTTACGGGATCGTGGATGCAATCTGAGTCTATGTGGGTTCCTTCCTCTTGCTTCCTTCTCCTTGCACACCAGAGTTCAAACAAAAGAGGGTTGAGTTCCTCAGCTCACCCTTTGATATCTTGCTCTGTGGCATCTGTATCTCAAATAATGGCTGCTATTGTCTTTGTTTGCTTTACACCACCACCGTTCCACCAAGCCCAAACAGCTGTGTGAACATCCTGAAAGCGATTTGTTCTTGTCTGCAGCCACATCAGCATGAAAAATATGCAAAAATGTAAAGAACACTGGAGATATTTGTCTCTGGAGAAAGGGAGATCTACGCAGAGCCACTGATGTTATTAGTGGTAATAACTAAGAGGCACTCCACTTCCCTTCGTGATCTGAAAGGAGAGAATGAATCTGGCCCAAAGAAATCTGCCAGCTCCAGGTGTTTCTGTGCATGTTCTTGTATTCTACCAGAAAGCTTTATCCTAGTAGTGTTCACACAAACGTGCAGTTCACCACATGGTATATCCAGACTTACCATGCATATGCAACACATGCCTTCAGCTGTTTGTATGGGTGGACAACAGCCACTGCAAACAAGCTGGGCAGGCTGCACATCCTGTGGTCCCTGAAAGCATGTAGCAGAGACATGTCAATTCACAGTACACCAACTGCGTGCCTTATTTATCCGTATTTCCAGGACTAAACTGATTTGCAACCATGTATATCCTACTGCAACACAGTGCTTTTAGGATTTCAAGCTGTATCCAAAATGGATTTAAAGTTAAACAAAATTCAGACCGTCAGAAAGCCTCGCTGCAGAACATGCGAAGAAATTATGACTCACTGCCACCTAGAGGAAAATCAGGTCATTCCCTTTCTTTCATATAAAATCTTTCCCCCCTCTCTTGTTCATCATGCAGATATCCTGTACTGAGGTTTTGAAAAGCAGATTAATCTCAAGTTCATTAAGCAAACAATGATGTGAACTAATTATTTATTT
>JAPSGF010000069.1:1798958-1818544 GCA_035772895.1 Perdix hodgsoniae
GGAAGGGAAGGGAAGGGAAGGGAAGGGAAGGGAAGGGAAGGGAAGGGAAGGGAAGGGAAGGGAAGGGAAGGGAAGGGAAGGGAAGGGAAGGGAATACTAAATTATCATTCTGGTTACTCTAACCAATTTATGCAGGATATTCCCTAAAACTATCATGACGGTATGTTTAAGATATTGCTTAGTAACTAACAGTAAGTTTACTAGCGAGGGCATTCTGATGCATCCAAGCTATTCAATTCAGCCCCAATCATCCTTTCCTGTTTTTACATTCCCAAAGCAGAGAGATTCTCTTCAAACTTTTCATCCCAGTGTGTGGAGCAAGCAATAAATTGTAGAGATCATGTTATTTTTTCCAGAATGTAATCATTGCAGTAGTATAAGTACGAGGGAGATCAATGTTGCTGTATCACAAGGGATGCATTCATTCTATGTGTGGCATTATGCTTATTAATTAATCACTCAGTTTGCCTTTTCTATACACATGAAGACATGGATGTCACCCAACTCAAAGTCTGTGCTAGAGAGGACAAGGAATATGAAGTAAATTGAACATGGAGGAAAAGACTCTTCACAAGAGGGAGGCTGACCACAACACTGAAATGATGGTTGAGACAGAACCTCAGACATTCTTGAGCATTATCCAACTTTACTGGTGGCTAAAAGTACTCAGTCTACATGATACTCTAAGAAATACCCTCCTCCTCTTTTTCACAGCACTAAAAAGATCCGAGAAATTGACCATTTTCCACCAGGAACTTGAAATGACATACGGATTGCTTCTGTCAGAAGAAGTCTATTGAAATTTACTTAGTGTCTTCATGCAGGCTGTGAAGACTTGGGATCTCTGCTTTCTTTACTTGCCATTCTTTCACTTGCCAGTGAAAGTGACTGAAAAGCTCCTGCCAGTTTCACTTTCTGTCAGCAGATGGCAATAAATCTGATGATAACTTTCTTAATAAGCAGTCTTGAAACAAAGGAGTGCTCTCAGGGTCCTCTTAAGATAGGAGACACAGGAGACTGACCAGATAGCTACAGAGAAAAAAGCAACAAGAAATCCATGACATTCGAATACCAAGCAGCTAGAAAAAAAGTTAGATAGATAAAGTATCATCTGGAAAGATGCTCTGAACTGCAAAAAAAGGCCATCACTTCTCGCTGTTTGGTTCAAACCACGTTCAGAGGAACAGAGTTTTTCTTCTTTCTTTGAAATGATCACTGTAACGTGGAAGAAATATGATTCCATTATCAGTTTATTTCCCTCTTGGGATGAACTCATAAGCCTCCCTTAAAATTGACCATTTGGGTCAAAAGTATGAGGTTATTATATTCTATCACATAGACAGTACTGGTATCACAACGAGGAATTTCAATTACAGAATTATCTGTTTACCAATATAAATTAATACTAGGTATTATCATTGACTTTTCCTCCTGAGTTTTACCATCTACATCAAAGCTAACAGACCTAATTGTACCCCGCCATATTACACACAATTTTAAACACTGAACTGAACTGAAACTGCTTCATCTAGTGTAGAATAGAATGTAGTGTCAGAATAGGGACTCGGCACACAGTTGCTGGGAAAGTTATTCCATAAAAGTATTTCTCAAATTCTTTTGTTTTACTGGCACCCTGAGTTGGCGACAGTTCAACGCCTCTAGAGATAAGGAGTGAGAACTAACCAAAAACTCTGTTCTAAATCTTTTATATTTTTTCCCTGACTTTGGAGGAACTGAGCTCTTGCCAGACACTTGCAGTAGTTAGCTGTTCTCAGACTACTGGAAGAACTTTGAGGAGTCTGTTTCTCATTCTCTCACTTACCAAAGAAACCACAGGACTGGGTGATACTACTACCCAGAAGCTCACTCTCTCCCGTAAGCACTTTTCTCACTATTTCCTTCCCCTGCACCACTACTGCGACCTTGCATCAGCCTTGCACCAGCCCTGGTGTTTGTTGACTTTCCCCATAACACAATTACAAGTACAAATATAGCAAAAAACTAATTCCAATAAAAAAGGATTGCTTTTTCCTGTCTTAAGGAAGTCAGTTGGCTACCAGAAGTATCTGGCAGGAATCAAACCTGGCATGAGAGAAGGGCAGAACTGCAGAGCCAAAAGTAAATGAGAAGAAGAGTGAAGTATAACGAAAAAATTATCTTTCAAATAGAATGATGGTTAAGAGCCTTGCTAGATCTAGCCCTCAAATATATATAGGGCTCACGTGACTAATTCCTTCAACACTTTTCCCTAATCCAGCAGTAATTGCAATGGTGTTACATTACCCCATTCTTACACACTTGACAGTCAGATAAAGTGACTTGGCGTGAATGTTTTTGCTCATATTTCAAGCATTCACTTTACGGACATACAAGTACTTCTGCATGACCCAGAGCACTTCAAAGAAGAGAGAAGATAGCATGAATTCAGTTGTTCTCAGGGTGAATCATGAAATTCATTTAATTTTATAGCTGCAGAAAAATCAGTCAAGTTAATCTGTGTGTCATGAAGCTACTACATCAAAAGAAAACTTCCCAATAAGCCTTTACAAAAATAGGCAATATTTAATAGTCATAACTCCAAATGTTATTCAGATATTTTGCTCTCATTCACCACGTGAATACGTGAATGTAAACACCAACAGTGAAATACAAATGCTGCTTTTTGCAAGGTGTTTTTTATCATAGTCAATCAGCCATTTGCTGTCAAGTATTTTACTAGTAGTTTCAGGACCAGTCTTATTTTCAAAATGTTCTTCAGTGACTCCATTATTCAAAGACACTCTTGGGTTCAAATAACATCCTATGGTGAGGTTTTCACTAAATGTAAAAATGTATATATATTTATTTATGTTCACATATATATTCGTATATATACGAAGCTTCAGGGCTGATTCACAAAGATCAATTCTTTCCCTTCCAGTGGTTGCTCAGGAAAACAATGACAGCATTATCTGGGTCGTAAAACTCATGTACAAGATATAACTAATCATCAGAAAGTAAATCTAATAGCAAGATTAATGGTCAATGTTTTTTTCTTCAGAGGATTTTCTCCATGACAAGGTACAGCTGTCAGGGCTTCATCAGATCTTAACTTTTTTGGCAGGAAAAAGCAACAACAATCTGCAGTTTGCTGAATATTTTCCAAGTGCAGTTCCCAGTTGCCATAGAGGTAGTAGACCATCTGGAGAAGCTCCAGCTGAAACCAAAAAGCAAGCCGATCTCAGCACTGCAAAAGTTATTTTGAGGTTGTCACATACTCCTGCAGGATCCAGCAGTAAATTACAAAACTACTGCTTCAAAGGCTTCACAAATCCTTCTCTGGAGTTGGTCTGCTGCCTTCAAAATACACAAGCATCGCAATATGGGCATACAGTAACTTCAGAGCTATCTCTGTCTAACTGTATCACACTGTGGAGCAGCAGTATGTGAAGCCAGAAAGTCAGGCTGTCTTATATCAGTCAAATGCAGGAAAGGTTTGAATATTCCTGTACACTGCAAAGACAGCTCACTGAATAATTCTCACAGAACAATTTATTCAGTCATACTGATGTAGTGGGGGCTCAGGACATACTGCCAGAAGGCTACCACTTGTTTGAATTCAATACTCAGATTTGATTCAAATTAATAAAATATTGATCTCATCGCTAAACCAAAATAGTTAAAATTCAAGCTGTATTCATCTGCAGTTGGTCAGATATGTTGCAGGATGCTTGCAAATTCTCCTAACTGCATGAGCCTACAGGCATATCAAACAGCTTCTGTGCAACTTCTAGTAAACACATGCTCTTTCCCTCAGCACATGAAAACTAAGGACTTGCGTTCTGCAAACATCTGGGATTTTCAAGCTAACTGGAGAGCAAGAATAGAAGAAAAGATGGAGGCAGCTTGTTTGAAACAAATTCATTAAATAGCTTGAAACACTTCACAGTATCTACATCAGTACAAATTACAGTTGACTCCAAAAGACACATACAATCATAAAATCAGTAAGGATGGAAAAGTCCAAAGTGGCAGTTCTGCTGACTCCCCTCTGTGGTTCAACAAGGATCAAGAAATCTAGCATCTCATGATCATTATGCCCCAGAAGGCTTCCAATCTTTATATCCCCCTCAAGACCTTCTCTGTTAACAAACAGCAGGTCCAGGATCTTGCTTCCCTTGTTGGCTCCTTCACTAGTTGTGTCAGGAAGTTATCTCCCACACACTCTAGGAACCTCCAGGACTGTTCCCTACCTGTGGTATTATAAATCTAGCAATGTGTAGGAAGTTGAAGTCCCCCACAAGAACAAAGGGTAGAGACCTCAAGAATTCACCCAACTGTCTATAAATTGTCTTGTCCACCTCTTCATCCTGGTTGGATGGCCTGTAGCAGACTCCCATGATAATGTCAGTCTTATTGGCCTTCGCTTTTATTCTGACCCATAAGCTCTCAACCCTATCATTACCATCATTAATTTCCATTCACGTTTTTTCTTAGCATAGAGGGCTACACCACTGCCTTTCCTGCCTTGCCTGTCTCTTTTGAAAAGCTGGGGTACGCAGCCATCACAGCACTCCAGCTGTGCAAGTCATTCCACTGTGTTTCCAACTATATCATAGCTTTCCGACCACACAAGGGCTTCCAGCTCCTCCTGTTTGTTACCCACGCTGCATGTATTATTGTAAAAGCACCTGAGCTGGACCACATTTTGAGAGGCAGTAGCCCTAATACCCTCATGACCATACTCAGGTGTTTCCATAGCCTCACACCAACCCTTGCATTCTTTCCTACAAAAACATGAGCCGTCCTCCTCCTTTACCAAAACATAAGACTGTGTGGGATCTTACTAGCACATCCCTTTTCTACAAGCACTGGCACGTTACATACAGGCTCTGTTCTAGTGACCTCAGTTACACTTCCACCCCCTTTTGTACCTAGTTTAAAGCTCTATCAATGAACCTTCCCAACTCCTGTCTTAACATCCCTTTCCAGTGGTGAGATAAGCTACTCCTATTGGTTGCCAGCAGGCCTGGTCTCATGTAAATTCAGCAGAGGTCAAAAAACCCAAACCCTAGCTGAGCACACCAGGCTCAGAGCCAGGTATTAATCCATTGGCCCGCCATGTTTAGTTCTCTATAACTGGAGAGATAGAAGATTCAGCACTCAGTCTTGCCGAACCTCAGCAGGATGTTTGTGTCTTACATGCATAGGCATAAAGCTATTATCATGGAATATCTAGGGGGAGACAGCAGTCACTAAAAGGAAAATTGGAATAGAAACAAAATGCTGAAAAGGCCTCATTCCCTTTCCCCCTCCAAAATAAGTTCAAGAAAAACAGAAATTCTCTCACTAATATATTTCAGCCTCATTTAGGAGGCCATTTTGTCACTGTGCGAAGTACGTATTAGGATAGGAATGATGGATCTATTTCTGGTCATTTTTATGTCTTGAGCTGAATCTTACCAGAACACCAACTACAAAAACGTTGCTTCTTTAGAAAACAGGTTACAGGAATGTATCTCTCATCCTGGATACAGATGTGCACATCAACACATAAACTTGGTTCTAACAACAGTAAACAAGGAACTACAGCAGAGAGTTAGGCTCTGGGTCTCTGCCTAGTCCCGATCAAACCAATTGTTATCAGTGAACTCTGAAAACAAAGTTTTCTGCAAGTCTGCTGGCCATGTTAAATTATTTCATCTGCCATAATACTAGTGTGCAAAGCTTTCAAAATTTACAAGTATTTTTGGATGAATTACGTCTACTGTGGATAGCTTTTAGTCTTTGACTCCTTTTTGTAGCAGAGCAATTCAACTGTCAAATCACAATAGATGAGATTTGCTAAAACATGTAAGCAATTTCAGAATAAATCTCTCACACTGGTAAACATCTCAGTGTTAATAGCTAAAATAGCTAAAACTAATAATTAACATTACAATAGCTAACAGCTAATGTTATTTTGAATGAGCAGTCATACAACACCTTTGAAAATTTCACCTAGATGTTCTATTTCTTTCACGTCAGATATTCATTATTATTTTAAAAGAAAGCTTTTAAATATGGTTCTGTTTTCATTGATTCATATCTTGAAATTTTTTAATATACTTTGTAGAAAGTTTTTTTACAACTCTCATCTAAGGTTGAATAGAAATGGAATATGAAAATCAAGAGTGAGGACAAATAAAGACAGTATCATTTACAAATGCAGCACAGAACATTTCATTTTTATTTATATTTCAAATGTATAATTTAGCAAAATGTAAAACTTCTTGCACATCATTTTTCCACCTCTTACAAATTCCACCATATCATGGTCACTACAGCCCAGGCTGCCTCCAATCTTAACCTCTCTAATGCTCTTCTCCGCATTGGTGAGCACCATGTCCAGTAAGATTTCACTTTGGGTCAGTCCATCTAATATCTAGACCAGGAAGTTATCCTCAACAGACTCCAGGAATCTCCTGGATTGTCTGACACCTGCTGTGCTGCTCTCCCAGCAGATATCTGGGTGGTTGAAATCCCTCATCAGGACAAGAGCCCATGAGCATGACACCTCCTGCAGCTGAAGCAAGAAAGCCTCATCAACAGGCTCCCCCTGATTAGGTGGCCTATAGCAGACCCCAACCAATAGATACCATTTACTGGGACAATACCTAATTTTCACCCATAAGCTCTCAGCCTGGTCGTGTCTGTTACTCAGATACAGATCTTTGCAATCTATCCACTTCCTAACATAGAAGGCAATGCTCCCTCCCTTCCTACCCCGTCCATCCCTTCTGAAGAGCCTGTAGCCTTCAATCAGAGTATTCCAGATGAATCCCTTTTCCAGGTACATCATGGTTTCCAACTCCCCCTGCTTATTTCCCATGCTGCATGGGATAAAGGCACTTCAGCTGGGCTTTTTGACACACTACCTTTCTGGAGGGTCCCTCCCTCAAACCTCCAAAACAATTCTGAAATTTTCCTCCACCATTTCCTGAAGGTTTCAGGCAGGGGTTCAGCAACATTACCTCTTCAGAGGAGTTCCCAGAAGACCCTACAGAGCAGTTCAGAGTCTTATCCCCGCCATCTTCTACAACAGGAACATCCCCAGGCCCTTCTCTGTCCCACTAATCACCACCCACTTCCCCCATCAAATCTAGTTGAAAATTCTGAACTACTTACTCCACCCTTGAGAGCGTCATTTTATCCCCATCCCCCTTCATACCTACTTTAAAGCTCTCTCAATGAGCCCTGCCAGCTCCTGGATTAGGGTCGCCAGCAAGTCGCTCCACTGGTCAGCCTCCTGCTCACACTCCCTGATGGTCCTTAGCCTCTCCACCTCCTCCTTGAGCTCCCTAAAAAGAGCTTTTTCTCAGCCTCGCCCAGTGCAGTCTTACCCGCCCCATAGCTACTCTCCATAGCAATAGAAAACTATCATGAGTTGGGTGATTGTGAGCTGAATAAATCTTCATCAAACTGCAAGATACACAACTGGTCTACCCATAACTAACATTTGGGATTTTAGAAGAAATTAAAGAAACCATACAGCATGAATTCAGGTACGCAAAGCTTTTAAAACATAAAAAATTAGGAATTTAAATCAAAGGCCAGATACTATTTAGTTTGCTCTGCAAGCCAGAGGAAAAGCTACTAGAAAAAAGCTTATGGCATTTCTTCACTAAATCAGCTCCTTTTGTACTCATGCAAATCTAAGAATAAAGAGCATTTTTTCTCCGAAGTCAAAGAATGCAGACAGTCAAAGAAAAACAGCTGAGAGATTTCTTCAGCTAGACTTCACACTTAACAATTCTTTACAAACATTTAAAATAAAGAATCTGAAAGAAAAAATATGCAGCACTGCAAATATAGCGTAGAGATTAATATCAGCCCGCATATTAAATGCGTATTTTGCCTCCATTTTCTATAAAGTTAATGATGGGGACATTAGTGGAGTAAAGAATGAAAATAAAGATAGAACATCAGAAATTATGACACCTGAGAGAGAAATAAATGTTAATATTCTTAATACCTCCTAAAGCAAATATAAGAAGAGCTGAACAATCTCCCCATTAGAATATAGATGTACAGAATAGTCAAGCAAGACAGCATGTCCTGCTATATTATAATATATAATGCTATATTATATAGTATATCATATTTAATATTGTAAGTAGTAGCTATTCTATTTGGAGGTGTCTTATGAACTGAAATCAGTAAATGTGGGTACTACATTCAAAAGAACGGGTACAAATAATTCTGGAACTAGACATATTAACTGACTTCATCAAAACTAAGTCTTTGGACAGGTTTTGAAGGAAGAATTAAAGCAGAGAGAAAGAAAAGGAAAGCAGTATAAATTACAGTGTGGCTTTATCAACAGTAGATCACCACAGATCAATCTAATCTCTCCTATTCCAAGATACCTGATTTATTAGACATAGTAGAACATTATTTATCAAGGATTTAATCAGGGATTTGATACAGTTTACACACAGAAAAGATTTGCTAAAGGTGAAGAAGGCAGGTGCTAATACATTTCTAAAGCTGCTAAGGCTAGAGGTATCAACAGATAATTGCCTAGGAGGCCATGATATAAGGAGAGGTTGCTAGCTATTTTATCAAGCACACATCCTGTTTAATAAGTTATTCAAAGTCATAAGGAACAACGCAGATGAAATTAGCAGAGAATATTACTGTTTTGATTAGACTGATAAAATGAGATCGTTATACAAGGGTAGAAAGAGCAGATACCGCTACTTGTGGAAGAAGTTGATTGCATAGATTAAAAAACAAAACAAAACAAGAAAAAGGAGGTATATTTGTCTGCCTACTTGAGGATGATCATTTCCATCTGTAGCTATGAGTGAGCTAACGAATTCACAAATGTGTGAGGAAAGACATGAGAGGAACTGAAAAACCTAATTGCATACTGTTCTGGTCAAATAGTTTTAATGAAGATGAACTTTAACTGCAATAACTGCAAAGAATTACAATACAGATTACAAAACTAATACTATCTGCACAAGATCATACAGTAATAAATCGACTGTAAACACATCCCTAAGAGTTCAGGAAGAAGATGCCAAATAGGCTAAAGAAAGCTTTAAAAAAAACATCTATAACTTTGAAATGCAGACCAACAGGTTTATAGAATGCATTTTATAAACAGATAAAAAATATGTTTGTAGTAAGAGCTCTTATTCTTCATAGAAGCTTTCCTGGTTAGCTACATATACCAAGAAGTTACATGCTATGGGATTTATCAAAACTGCATATCCAAGAGGATTGGTAATGACCTAATCGAAGTCAGAAATGAATGATTTCCCTGTGGTTGGTCTGTGGCATTCACTGGTTGAATTTTAGACCACATTTTACATTCTTTGCTGTAGCATGTGGCAGCACAGGCTAAATTCAGCCGCGAGTTTAACAAATATCACAGTGGTGCAGGACATGGGACACTGGTGATCATTTGCATTGTCTTTATGAGACTTGCTACATTTGTGCCTTGGCCCTGTCTTACAGATCTTCATGTTCTCTGGTAATCAAAACTTTTTGTTACAAGTGGCATACCGCGGCATGTTAGCAGATATTTGCAAAACTTACTGAACCAGCTCTTTGCACGATTATACAAAGATGATTGAAACTGGACTTGGCACAAAATAGCTTTCCTGTGTACCAGTAGAGTAAGAAAGACCAACATTCAACTCCCTGATATCAGATAGATGCTCCAAAACAGTGTGTCCTGATCGTATCTGATTTCAAATTTGAACACAGTGTGAAGGAATTCATCAAAGTATATATAGATACATCACATCAAAGTAGTGTAACGGGAGAGTGGGAGAGCAAAAGGTTATCTGGCAATTGAAGAAAAGTAAGAAAAAAAATTATATTTGAATTAATAGAAAATTCTCTGTAGGTGAACAGGGAAAAGCTGCCTGGAGCAGCAGCCAATTAACTCTAAACTGAAAAGGCAAAAGACAAACACAAGAATATTCTACATACATCTTATCATCATTTTCCTGGTTCTATTTATGCATTACATAGAATGAGTTGACTATTTCTTAGAGTCACATAAGATACATTTCACAACTTCCAGTAGGATTACCTTGCTGTCAGAATAATTCTTAGCCCTTACCTTGCATCCTTTTAACAGTCTTCCACTTCCAGACCCAATGTTTGTCTCGCTGATATATTGCTCTGTTGCAAGACAGCTGAAGATGCTCCCCAAACCTACCTCCTGGTGTTCCTATTGCTCTCAGAAAACAGTTAGACTTTGCCTTGGTTTCACACTGCTTCCAAATGTCATCTGCTCTTGTGGCACCAGAATTTTGCTGGCTTAATTTGAATCTTTACCAACACAGACAACTTTAACCTAACCTTCTTATTTCAGACAAGGAGAAATACTGATCTACATTGAGAAAAATGAGGGATATAAAATGATGGTGAAACTCAGCATAAACACTGTCCCAGTTGTTCACATATTAGAATATATCACCAAACATTGCAGTTCATACAACAGATTTAAAGTCATTTGCGCAGTTTTGCTATTCCCCTCACAGCAGATATGCTCACAAGAGTGACGGTGCCTTGCTATATTAAAGCAGAAGTATCAGCTGATTTCTAGCCAAGGGCTATAGAGCTCTCTGCCTGTACTCATTCTAAGCTTAGCATTTCCTGCCTTTAAGCTTTAGGAATTAAGTTCCACAGCTTTGAAGATGGAAGAGAGAATTCCTTGGTTTAGACCAGCTTTGAAAAATCTTCCTATCGAGCTTCCTTTTGTAGGTTCTAAGTATACCACAACCTTATATTTTCCTGTTACATTCTTCTTTGGAATTAACTGGCTGTTGAAATGTGTTCGACTATTATTATACATATGAAAACACCTTGAAATGGTTAATCTAAGCAGATTTTAACAACATTTGAACAGATGAATTAGTCACTCTTATTTGAAAAGTGATCTGCACGTCACCATCAGCTTCTCAGCTCCTACTTCAGTAATATCGTGTAAGCCATGTGTTAGATTATTCACACCACGAGATAGAGAAGAATGATGAAAATATCATGTTGTTACATAAAATTTTCCTTATCCTATACAAAGCTTGGAGTTGGTTGCCCGCTAAAAATAAATAAATAAATAAATAAATAAATGAAAATGAAGCAATTAAGTACAACAAGGATTGAGACAAATTATTAAAAACATTACAAAAATGGATACCATAGACATCAGTGCTGACATTCATCATTCATAGCATAGACTATGGTCATTTATCAGAAGCATGACAGCAGTACACAGACATTTTTGGAAAAATCAAGGCATTTAGAAGTTGTGAAGCTTGAACCAATGTTATAGTTTGTCATCTATGCAAACAGTAATGAATATGAACTCTTGTACAGCAATTTCCTCTTCTCCTTGCACCTTTAATTTAGTTATGCAAAGGAGCTCTGGAAATGCTCCGTATGCCACCATCTGTTTGTATGCTATCTGTATGCATAAGAAGCAGGGAAACTCAGAGGCAACCCTGTCAGTGATTTCACCCTCTTTCAGGAAAATTTCATAATCAATCATCTCCACACTCCTTGCCCTCTCTTTCCCCTTTTCTGTTCAGTTCCTCAGATGAACAGTACCACACTGCCTCCATCTTCTGCTTTCGGACTCCTTGGTGTTGCCTCACCAAACATTGATCCCAGTATACTGTAAAGCCAGGGGATGCCTGCAGAACACAATCAGAAGTTTCTTTGCCACATCACTTAATTCCCTGGATTTTTCTAAATGTTCTGTCGTTTATTTGGCTACAGCTTATTTTTTTCCTCTCTCTCCCCTTTTTTCACCCTGTCCAATACAGTCAACTGTACTCAAACAAATTCTTCATCTAAATGTTTGGAGGACCAGGTGCCCTTGAGAACAGGCCATCTCTAAAATTTCCAAGCCACAACTTAAGATAAAGGATTTTTCTTTCTACTACTGTTACATCTATCAATTTTAATCATTTTAATCCCACAGAACTTAATTTACAACTTGTCATTTATAACCCCAGTATTTCAGGATACCTTATTTCTCTTTCCTCTTCCAAAACAACCAAATAAGTCAGTTTTTTTCTGCATAAAATAGCAGAGGCTGTTTTCCAGGTGCTCTCCTATCATTTTGCTTTGCCTCTTTAAACTTTGCTCCTTCCATGAGCAAACCATGAGGTTTCACTCTTTGGCTTTCCAAATAGCTTCTCCTAGTCATCCAGCTCATCATTTAGACTTTCTTTTTCATGGAGCTCCTTATTATGTAATTGCCAGAGAAGGTTTGTTGCAAAGAAGCTCTAGCACTATGCCTATGCATTTCCATGGCATTAAATTAAACAATTTTGTCACATACTCCCTGCCTTGATGTACACTTTACCTCAGCTGCAGAGAGTATAGTAGAATCTAAGCACAGAAGATAAAGCCTAAAAATCTGAAGAAAGAACCAAGCACTTGTGAACTGAACACTCAGTTTTAACACTTAGTTTTAACATGTTCTGTCTATATTTTCTGTGTGCCTAATGTCAGAAGGCTGCCTACCACTCACTAACAGTCACTATCAGGAAATACGATAACCTGTGTTGAGAGAAACAGGAAAAGTAAGCTATTTTTTTCTCAGACAAACTAAAACAGAACTTTATTTGATGAAGGTGATGCATGCCCTCCTTCTTATCTCTGATTTAAAAATAAGCCATATGCTTGAGGACACATCTATGGAAGATGGTGACTCACAAAACTTTTAGTTCCAATTGTCTTCTTGCAATAAAAATATTTTTTTTTTTTTGTTTTTTTCAGTACAAGCCTAGCAAGTGTGTTTATATTGTATTGGATGCAAGTAATCTCTTCAGCTCTGTACCAATTAAGATGAAAGAAAAATGAAGTAGCTAGTTGTCAGCTTCATAGCAAAAGGAGCACAAGTACTCTAACTTCCCACTAGAAATTAACTTTAAAAATGTTAGTAGTTCAGTGAGAAAAAGACTGCAAGTAGAGAAACGGGTGTTTCATTTTGGACGTTGTGTTGGGGGACATGGTTTAGTGAGAGCTATTGATATTAGGTGGATGGTTGGACTGGATGATCTTGTAGGTCTTTTCCAACCTTGGTATTTCTGTGAAACCTGTTCTTCACAGTTAGGATTCGTTACAGGAAAAAAAAAAAAAGTCACCATTAACAGAGTTTAACGCAGGACGAATTTAACAGTGCTGCAAAAAGAAGCTAGACACTATTCTGTCATCAGCGACCTTCCGTAAGGAAATGAAACAAATGAATTTTAGGTAAAAGAAAACATTGCAATGGAAAAAAATGCTCTAGTAATTCTATACAACAAAATCATGAAAGACTCTTACTATTAATTATAGCTTCTTTTTCCTTCACATGTAAAACAACAATACCTGGTGAGTAGGGCGTTCAAATGCTGAAAATGAAATAGCAGTTTGTCAGTGTAAGATAATTACATCAGGCTTTTTATAAAATGCAGAATAATTGACTGTGAAGTGGGAAAAGACACACCAGAGGATGTGAATTTCCCCTTGAGAAGGTACCTAAGTGCATTACTTATTAATCTGGTTTGGGTATTTCCACTAGCTATTCATGCATGAGCTCTAAAGAGCACCAGGCACCAGGATGCTTCTTTACTTCTGTAGATCTTCTTGGGATCCAGATTCTCCCGTTTCTGTAAGCAGCAAATATATTTGCAAGCTTCAGTACTGTTCTCTTTTAATAACCCATTCAGCAACATCTCATCCATGCAGGAAGACATACTACATACAGAAATCTAATTTTCTAAACGTCTCTGACTTCTTTCAGCTGACCTTTATAGACACTTAAGTATGTCTTTCCTTTTTTCTCCCCCAGCATCCTATCAAGACCCCTGTTAGCAAAATACTCTTTTTTCTGTACTCTGCGCACATCAGCTCCTGAATTTGTCCCTTTGGCTTTTCTAGGAAATTCACATTCTGTCCATAATTGTTGATGATGATCTTGAAAGATTTTCAGTTCTAAGTATAAGTGGGAGTAGTGGAGCTCCTTGTAAAATGACACAAAGGTTACTTGGTAATCTCATAACAGTCATTTTTCTTCCAAGGCTCTAATGAGAAAGAGATGCATAAAAGGGCAGGATTTGATGTTCTTTATCTCTCTGATCAAACACTGAAGAAAAAGAGTGTACTCCTTCTGAAGTCAGTAGGATCTAAACTCAGATTAACTCTGTGCTTAAGGACTCCAATTCATGAGACTTTCCAGTACTTCATTTGTAAGCCAAACTGTGGAGCGTACCTTTACTCTGATGTCGGTCTACTTACGATGTCAGTCAGCTAGAGTCAGAAAAACTGGGGCAGTGATCTTGAACTAACTAAATGTCAGAGTAATGAATTTCATATGCTGGAATACAAAAACGTCAAGGAGTCTGTTTTTTAAGCACCCCATAACAGAAGTGAAGAAGGCCAATGACAAAATTTAGTAATTTCAATATGCGATACCGATGTTAAAAAGAAAACTTTATAGGTGACATCCTGGACAGGCAAACACCTTTAATTCTCTGATCTCTGCTAGTGGAAACCACAAAGGAAAACTGGAAGGAACTGAATTTCTTGAGGTAACTGGCATTTGAACCCTGAGAGCATCTGAAAATTTGGAGCATACAATGTCTGTATGTGTGACTTTTCGTCTATTTTCTCCATTTAAAGCGTGAATCATTTCATGTGGAACTTTGACTTGACCTGTTCAGTAGGAACAATCAGTGATACGCACGCACATATTGAATGCTTAGAATAAATCACCCAAATTTGTTGCTAACACGTTTCATTATGAAGTAGGCACTTCTCTATGGTTAGCGATAGACAAAACATCAGTCCCCAGCACTTTTCAACAGTCTCTGGTCTCTGTCCCACTACCCAAATACAGTTACCACCTTAGTAATTTCACTAGTCTATATTTTATCATAGCTGACATAGAGCTAACAACAAAAGAATCAGAAGAGTCTTTTTCATCTGTTTTTTCACTGTCCTCAATTCACCATCCTTTTCATCAATTTTGGGCAATTCAGTAGTCAAGACATGATCAGAAAAACAACAGAATACTGTCTTCATCTTCTGTGTAATTATTCAAATTTATATTTTCTTAATCATAAAGCATTATATATATAAACAAATATTTAAAATGATCATGTCATGCAAATTTAGGAATAAATTTTACCATTACGTTTCTCTGTATGAGATCTCCCCAGCTATAAAAATGATCTTCTCACAGTGCTTTTTTATCGACACAATTTAACTGCATGCATACTGCATACTCATCTTTATCTTTTTGATGAAAGAACCGAACTCAGAGAATCAGTCTCTGCTTATATTCAACTATGAAGAAAACCAAAGTAGAAAAAAAAAAGAAAGAAAGCAGTTCAGTAGATTAAATCACTAAGGCCTATGACCACTTCTCTGCTCAAACACGAATGGAAAAATTTCAAAAGGGTTCTTCTTTCTATCTAAGTCCTTCACAATATCACTAGAATGACTGGTCTTTACAAGACCTCCAAACTGTTTCTAATGTTAAAGCTGTAGAGACTATACTGATGGATTGAGGGCAATAAAATTCTCAAGTGCTTAAATGTTTGTTTGCCACGTGACTGAATCAGCTCCATATTTCACAGAAATGAAAAGGGGATGACTAATAGCACTATCAACTGCTCACAGTGTATAAAGGATATACTTTTCAACCACTGCTCCCTTAACCACTCTGTTACTCTCTCCTGCATTTGTCTATCTTATCCAGCAGTTGGTTCATATCTTTCTCAAAATAGGTAGGTAAAAAAAGGCAGGTACAGAAACAAGACACTGAACAACATACAAAAAAATCTTATGTGGAGTACTCTTCCCCCACTGTTGATCTTGTGTTCTTTAAGAAGAGTTTGCTATAATTTGATATGGTTACATCCCGAATCGTGACTGACATCGCTATCTTTTTCTTTCATTTTTCTAAATCCTCCACTTGTCTCTGTGGAGCTAAGAAAGATTTCTTTTATTTTAGGCTGGTTCTGCAGGCTTGTTTGGGAAAAGCACAGGCATCTGTTAATAATAGTTCTACCCAGTAAGCAAAAAATTCCTAGGACAGCAAATAGTACACCTGAATTGTGGCTGATCTCTGGATTGATGACAAGATTCCAAAAAACTTTGTAGTTCTCATTCCTGGGTGTAAATATTTTATTGTGATAGCAGGAGTTCATTAGATTAGTGCTACTAGTAACAGCACCTAAGACTAGAGAACCTGATTTTTCAGTTTAAAATCTCAGCATCACTCAACCTCTAAAACAACTTGAGTACAGCAGTCAGATCCAAAATAAGAGGACCGAAACCAAAGTTCTTATCTGTGGCTTTCTGGACTTGAAATGCCTATTTCTCAGAGGTGAGTTAAGCCCACTAGTACATAATCTTCTACAGCTCTTATATAACAAACCATCACAACTATTTAGATTGCAAATTGTGCCTTCCTTTGTAATTCCTTCTTTTTTTCTATTTTTTTTTTCTTTTAATCAAACAAACAAACAAGTAATTGAAAGACTCGACATATTTTACTCTGTTAACATAAAAATCAACTTAGGTGGATCCATTTTACTTCAAAGTTTCTAATTCTTTGCTCATGCTGAAGACTTTCTTCAGGGATTATGGAAAAGATGTAACAGAGGAAAAATAAAACCAGCTCTATTTCTGATATAGAGTTAAAATCGCATAGGATGCAGGTACTCTGATTAGTCCAGAAATATTCAGTGGGTTACTGAAAACATCTTTATGTAAGGAAAGTAAAACAGCAGTAGCATGTACAGAGTCACAGCTGCATTCTATGCCATCTTCCCACAGGAAGAAACTAAAACTATCCAGCCAAACCAGGGTAGTTACCACTACTCATTTACAATTTTCCAATAAACACAGTTCACGTTTGCAATAAGTGGTTGAAGCTGAAAAGTAGTTTTCCCCAGCTCTATCTCCTTGCTTTTTTTGCTAAGTCTTGTGTCAGGACACTGCTGAGTGGTTACAAAAGCTCAATATTACTGCAGTCTGCAGTGACCAAGGTGAGAAATTGAAGTGAAGAAAGGAAGGTTTTCTGTCTTTCTTTGTTAATCGTCATCAAGTGTTACCTGATGCCATTTTTCATAGTCAAACTGCAGATTTGAAAGAAAAAGGTCAAACTTTCAAGCTCACAGCCATTTGGCAAGGTGGTTACTTTAGTGTTTGTGACAGCACTCGAGCATGAGAGATCATAAAATAGTGTGGTTCCGGTTCAGAAATAGGCACTGTGCAAAAGCATTTGTTTTAACGCACCCTTGACCGTAGAAGATCAGCAAGTTCAAAATTTAGTCAGTATTATCCCAGGTCTGAGCTTTTGACAGGTTAAATACAAATTGGATGAGTGCAATCTTCTCTAGATGCAGTGTGCATTATGAACGCAAAGAAAGTTGGGCTGCAGAATTTGATAATGCCAAAACTTACTGCATCGACCGTCCTCCATCCAGCTCCAAAGGAAACCTGGAGATTTATCTTTCCTGGGAGTCATGTTGAATGATTTTCATTAACCAAGTAGTACATCCTCTTCAGATTTCTTGGATTAAAAGAGCAAAGAGTGTACATACAGCAGCAGCCCAGCCTGCCTCTTCTGGCCCACAGCAGCAAATCTTCTTCCCTTCTATAGTTTTCCCTCCACTTTAGTTTGGCTGTTGTCTTTGTTTCACATTATCTCCAGACACTTTTTACCGTGTGTTGATTCACTTTCTGCATCAGCTTTAGCCACCAGAATTAAAAGATATGTCTGCTGTATCTCTAGCCTATCTGTAATCAGATACGGGCAGCACTCGACATTTGGTAGCAAATTTGTTTCTACAATTTCTAAGGCTACACTGACAACCTGAGCCAAGCTATCAAAGATCAACTATTTAAAAAGTGTATGTGAATCTGGCTACTTTTAGTTGTATCGACTATGCAAGTTCTCAGCAGTCCCTGCTATTTAACCAATGGGACAGATAATCTCCGACAGACAGGCAGCTTAAGGAAAGTAATTCCTTCTCCTGACACAGCTGACATGTTCGCTCATTCATCTCAGAAAACAAATTAATTCCTTCAGTAGATCTCGATACAAAACCAAGCAGATAAAGAGAGATGCACACGTTTCTAATAAAAATGTGATGACTATCTATTTCCTCTGCAGTGACACAACTTGTTGCATTCTGACCAGTTGCAACCTGAGGTCAGTAACTCAGCACCTCTGAAACAGTGCTGAGAAAGGGAAGCAGTTATTATTTCTCTCTTCTGCTGTTCGTATTCATTGTTAGTATTCTTCAATTTTTTTGAGCACCTATTTATAGAGAGGGAAGCTATAAATACTCAATGAAGGAGAATCCAGACATCCTGCTAGCTTTATTCAAACTTATTTTTACTGTATTCAAACGGTGCTATGTCAGCCAGGGAAAAAAAATGTTCAAAGAAATACAAAACAAATGCTATTCAATAAATTATCTATTGACCAATGTGCTTAAATGCTACCCAGACATATATAATGACTACTTACACAGGGAAGAAGAGGAGGGAAACTAAGAGATAGATCTGAGATAGGCAAGCCTTGAAGCAGTTCCACCAAGTCTACTGATCCTAAAAAGGTGGCCTAAGATTTCAGGAAAAGAGCTAAAAGAAAGGCCTTCCCATTGCAACAAACACATATTAGCAAGCACATATTAAGGAGAAGGCAAATCAGAGGTGAGCTTCAATTTGTAAAAGCACCTTCATGCTCCAGTCATCGTTTCACCTTTCCCATATAGAAGGAAAAGAGAAAAAGTTGTTAGGACTGCATGTCTGAGGCACAGCCACACAACTGGCTGGGAAGAAACCGAACAGGGCCAGGACCTCAGAACAGTCAAATTCAGGGCAAATCTTTCAGCACCTGCAGTGGTGAAAGATATATGTGGAGCCATGGCCATGGCCTGATGTGAAGCACTACCAGCCTCCAAGGCTGTCAGAGACAACAATGAGGGAACCCCTGTTAAGAGCTTTGGAGTTGTGTTAACTACTTTTCTGGTTTCAGGTAAATGAATTTGCTGGTTCCATGTCTAGCTGCACTGATCAAAAGGTTTAAAGAGTTGTGTGCTGAATTAAATGGGCCATGAGTTTTCACCAACTGTGCCCTCTCTGCAATGTCTCAGTAGGAGTCACTGCTTCTCTGTCCGCTGCTTTTTCCAGAAATCATATTTTGACAGCCCAAAGTTCCAGGCAAGATCTATTTTTATAGAAGAAAGCGAAAGCCTTAGTACCAATAAAGTTGTCTCTTCCTTCCCCCACTTAAAGCAGTTAGAGGATGTTAGCATCAGCACGGATTCTGTGTATCACAGTTAGATGACAGGCAGCTTGGCAATGGTTGTATATTTCTTGACGCACTTATCCACTCTGCATGGCTCTTGCAGGCTGTTCTGTATGATGTTAACATCAGCAAAAGCCTTCACATGTCAAAGCCTCATTTCCTTCAGGACAGGTTAAACTGTGTTAACTCCTCTTAGTTCTCGTTATACTGACACTGATAAAGTCACAGTCAGATGAATTTCTCCATTCCTTTTTCTTTTCCTCTTTCCTTTTTTTTTTTTTTT
>JAPSGF010000069.1:1818644-1947024 GCA_035772895.1 Perdix hodgsoniae
AAAAAAAATAGTTATTTACACTTCAGCTCTCTAATGAGCTATTTTAAAGAATGGCTTCTTATTTTAGCTTTAAATTGAACAAGAGACTAGGACAGCTTCATTGTTTGGACAGCTATTATTTTTGTCTTTTTTCAAAGCAAATTTGGATCACTCATTTCTTCTGCCATTGGAAAAAATCAACGTACTGTGCAAAACTCATCTGGAGAGACACTTGTTTCAATTCAGTCCTATTAAGCAAAACGGAAATAATATCAATGTGTTCTTTGACTGTGTTTCATACGTAAGTTGTAGGCAAGCAAATAAACGAACATATTTTTTTGCTTTCATATATATATATGTATGTTAGTCCACTTAATGGAATGACACATTCATTCACAACAATAACAAACTTTCTCAAGTTTTTAGAACACTTTTTCATTCATGTATTTTCCAGGATATCTATGTAGAAGACATAGGGTTTGGAACTTGATGATCCTTGGGGTCCCTTCCAACTCAAGCCTCAAGCTATTCTGTGATTCCATGGTTGCACAACAGTGTAAACTGAATCCTAGCCTTTTGAAGGGAAACAGGATTTTTATCATCACCATCAATATTTAATCTGGTCCTTAAAACAAAACAAAACAACAGCAACAAAAAAAAACGTGGAGGATTCTTATCTATACCTCATATACTAAGGCTACCAGTAAGAACAACTCCAATACATCATACATTTAGCCTAAGAATGGTAGAGAACTGAGGCTTCTCTATAGGTTCCCTGCCACAGAGAACTAGTTCAGTTCTTTTGTCCCTCGGCTAAAGCAAACACTAAAATTACTTTTGTACTAAAATTAATGTCATTCCTCTGCCTTCCATTATCAGGCTGTAGATGAGCTTTGCCTATCTGAAGGACGCAATTGTTACTTATCATCATCACTATTTCCACTGTGCCGATCAATATATATATACATTCATATTTCAGGCATTTTCTGCCTTTTTGATTCTATGAGTCTACGAACCCCCTTGCAGTGGGTTCTACTGTTCAGAACACTAATATAGGATAATGCTTTAATTTTGTCAAGCTTGTTGCTTGAACAAAAAAATAATAATCATCATCTAAAATTCTCAAATGCTTCTACAGAACTGAGTCATAGAATCACAGAATTGCTAAGGCTGGAAAAGACCTTAAAGATCATCAAGTCCAACTACAACCTAACCATCCTACCCTAACTCTAACAACCCTCTGCTAAATCATGTCCCTCATCACCACATCCAAACGGTTTTTAAACACATCCAGGGATGGTGACAGTCATTTTCCCGGAGAGCCTATTCCAGTGCTTAACAACCCTTTCTGTAAATGTTTTCCTGATTTCCAACCTAAACCTACCCTTGCACTACTTGAGGCCATTTCCCCTCATCCTGTCACCAGAAAGAAGAGAACAATCCCACTCTCGCTATAAGCACCTTTCAGTTCCCTTCCCCAGACTGAACAACCCCAGTTCCTTCAGTCTCTCCTCATAGGCCATATTCTCCAAGCCCTTCACCAGCCTTGTTGCCCTTCTCTGAACCTGCTCCAGCACCTCCATGTCCTTTCTGTGCTGAGGTGCCCAAAACTGAACACAGCACTTGAGGCGAAGCCTCACCAGTGCTGAGTACAGGGTCTGGATGACTTCCCTAGTCCTGCTCACCACACCACTCCTGATCCAAGCCAAGATGCCATTGGCCTTCTTGGCCACCTGGGCACACTGCTGGCTCATATTCAGCCAACTACATCACTACACCAAGCTCCCTTTCCATCAGGCAGCTTTCCAGCTACTCCTCCTCAAGCCTGTAGGGTTTCCTGGGGTTGCTGTGGCCAAAATGCAGGACTCGACACTCCGCCCAATTGAAACTCATACAGTTTTATTTGGCTCATCAATCCAGTCAATCCAGGTCCCTCTGTAGTGCCTTTTCTCTCCTCTTGCAAATCAACACTTCCTCCCAAATTGGTGTCATCTACAAACTTATTGAGGATGCACTAAATCCCCTCTTCAAGATCGTTAATAAAGATGTTAAATAGAAGTGGCCCCAGTAGTGAGTCCATGAGATAGGTACAGCTAGGTGCAGAGAAAACACAAAAAACTTATGTAAAATCACAACTGCTCTTGAAGGACATCCTACAAAGGACACAAATCATTTGTGAATAAATTATCATCACATCCAATTACAGGTGTACAGAATAGAAAGCTAAAGTGACTGTACCAATGTTTCCTTGAAGTATAACAAGTTTCCACAGTCTAGTTCGTGAACTCAGTAAGAAGACACAGTAAATCCAGTATAAAATATAGCACTCAGCTTGTTTCTATCAAAGCTATCCAGAAATAGTACTTCAGATATGTACATTTCTTTCCCCTTTCCTGGATATACACTTGTATTTCAAATACTATTTCAAATACTTAGCAGTCACATGTATATGTTTTGCTTTGTTGTTGTTGTTGTTGTTGTTTTCCAAAGAACAAATGTCAGATTTTTGACAGCTACAAGAATCACATATTTTGAAAACAGAAAGCAGTTACCTTTACTTCTTGAGCTCTCTTGATACTTTTCCTGCTGTAATTAAAATTCAAAATAAAAATAAACGTATTGTTTTAAGTAATGGTCACAACCTAAATTGTATACACACAGATTCAGAATAACTTACAGTCTAGTTCATCCTCCTTCCTATTCCAAGACGTCAAGTATACTGTGGAAAGAGTACTATATTGCCTGTTTTTAAAATCATGAAGCATTTTTGACAATGACAGCAACTGAGCACTTGAACACATTACCCAGAGAGGTTGTACAGTCTCTGTCACATCACATCTATCTTGGGAGATACACAGAATTCTGCTGGCTAAGACCATTACAAAATCCTACAAACTTATGTTTTTATGTACCTGTGGGACAGGCAATCCACCCTTTCATACAGTGACCACAATAAACAAAATATGCCATGTGTTCAGTGTTAGAAATACACTTTTTGCATTGTCTTCAATGACACAAGAAAAAACTACATGAACTGACTCAAGGCAGCAATCTGTCCCCAAAATTTCAACTTCTAATTTTTCACGGTAGCTGCTCAAGAAGATGTGCTCCATTTTGCATACTGCAAAGCGTTCTTCAGAAATATTTTCTTCCTTATGAATTCATATCAGGAAAATGGTGTTGGGAATAGACAAAAGCACTGGTAAAAGTCTTTTTCTATTATAAGATATATTCATTTTATATATTTGAATAGAAAAAGGAGGTGCTCATTTATGCATATACTGCAACTTTAATAATATATAAACTATTAGTGACAAAGTAAATGTGCTGATTATAATCCAGGCTTGGTTGCCTTATTATATGCAATCTATAAACTCCCAAGATTTATTATTACAGTGTAGGCATCAGCTTCATCACATCTTTAACACACCCAGTTTGTACACAATGAAACTATGGAAAGACAAATAACTGTATTGATACATACATCCTTCTGGACTGCATAATTCCTTTTCTGAATACACTTTTGTTATTCTTTTTTTTCCATTTACTAAGCAAATAGTATCGGTGTAAGACTTATTACCTACCTTTGTCCAATTGATACAGAAAAATATAAACTGAAACTAATTCTCTGCACTCACATAGTTTTAAAATCTGTCAAGGAAATTGCAAACAATTCAAAAAGAATAAAGTTGTAATCAAAAATGCAAGATTATTTTATAATTCACAGGGACATGGAAATGCATAGCCATCATTAAACTGAACAGCAAGTCAATCTGATTTCCTTTTGTAAAACAAGGTGGCAATGTTCCTTTCAACCCAATCCTGCAAATCTACATCAACACATGTTCTTTTTTTCTTTCGTTGTTTCCAAACAACCAATGGGTCAAAACCTGTATCTATCTGGAAAGTACGCATAAAGCATTTTCACAAAGTGCCTAATGTTTTCTGAATACAGTTAAGGTATTTCCTGAAAAACACGATTAAAGCCTGAATTTTCACATCAATCTAAAGCACTGATTTTCATGTCATTCCAGGTTTAGCACTGCTTAACTCCTTTGACATTTCCTTTTAGTCTCTGGTCAGCATTTGGTTAAAACAGTCTAGCCAGTGCTTTCTTTTTGTCTTCACAAAAGAGAATATTTTTCTTTTCATTTTCTATTTCTTCAGAGGTCAGAGAGCAAAGCTCAGACTTTGCTCTAACATGCCAGCGTAACTCAGAGGAATCTTACTCTTGTTCAGAAAGATGGAGTCATTAGGAAAGAAAAAAAATGCGGCAAGAAGTCAGAACTGAATTATGTTAGCCTTCAGACTCTGTAGTGTACAGGCAGAGAGGACACTTTGTCACCCCATGAACCTGACAAGTCTAATCTACGCTTCTTCCATTCTTTTACTTTGCAATTAGAAAGAATGGGATGTTTTTTTCCAACAAAGCTGCAGAGTCCGTACCTGCTGCTTAGACTACGATGAGCAGATCTGAAGATTAATCCAGGCACTGATTAATAAAACGGAGCAGCCTTGCAGGAAAGCAATCCTAAAAGTCTCAATTTCAATGAAGAAGAGAAAGGATAAAAAAAAAAAAAAAAAAAAAAAAGACCTTTTTTGGTGAAAAGAATGTAGTGAGTCGAGCAAAGCTGGGACGTAGAAGAAAATTATTTGGATGAAATTTTAAAATGGACAAGACTGCATTTTTTTTTTTAATGAAATCTTTCAAGGTCTGTGTGACACCTTAAAAAATATATATATAGGAAAGAATGTATTAGCCCAAAATATCTTCCGTTTTCTTTAAATGCTCAATTTTATTTATCATCATTATTTTTATTTCAGATGGAGATTACTGAGCAGCTTCATTTTCTCAAAAGACTCCATTTACAAAGACAGCCTTTGCTAGCAAATCACAGAACAACCCCAGCGCAACACGGCTTCTGCTAGTGAGACCCTCTGCAGCAGCCAAGTGCATACAGACAGAAGGAGAAGTCTATAAGCTGGAAGTTACTTGGATGTTAACCAGTGATTGGAGTGGGGGAGCATTTCTGAACTGCAAAATGAACCCTCTGGTTAGGAAAGGCTGCCATCATAGTAGCTAGCCTCTGCAACTGGAAACGCTGTGAAGAAATTATTGTAAATAAGTAAAACTTACACTGAAGGTAAATAAGATACAGATCCCTCTTCACTGTTATTAAAACCCAAAAGAACATGGATTAACACATATGCAAATAGAGTATGAAGCAATGATTATTGAATAGAATCATAGAAACACTGAATCATAGAATGTCTTGGTTTGGAAGGGACTTCAAGGATCATGAAGTCTCAATCCCCTGCCACAGGCAGGGCCACCAACCTCCATGTCTCATACTTGACCAGGCTGCCCAGGGCCCTATCCAACCCAGCCTTGAACACCTCCAGGGATGGACGGGGCAACCTGTTCCAGCACCTCACAACTCTCTCTGTAAAGAACTTCCCCCTGACATCCAACCTAAATCTTCCCTCCAACTTAAAACCATTTCTCCTTGTCCTGCTGTTATCTACACTTGTAAAGAGTTGATTCCCCTCCTGTGTATAGACTCCCTTCGGATACTGAAAGGCTGCAGTGAGGTCACCCCACAGCCTTCTTTTCTCCAGACTGAATAAGCCCAGTTTTCTCAGCCTGTCTTCAAAGAGGAGGTGCTCCATCACTCAGATCATCTTTACAGCCCTCCTCTGGACCCCCTCCAACAGCTCCCTTTCTTTCTTTTATTGGAGGCCTTAGACCTTGATTCAGTACTGCAGATGGGGCCTCAAAAGGGCAGAGTAGAGAGGAACAATCACCTCCCTGTCCCTGCTGGCCACCCCTCTTCTGATGGAGCCCAGGATACCATTTCCTTCTGAGCCACAAGAGCTGACTCACATAAAGTTTTTCATCTATCAAGACCCCCAGGTCCTTCTCTACAGGGCTGCTCTCAAGGGCTGCTCCTTCCAGTCTGTACGGATGCCTGGGATTCCTCCGCCCCAAGTGCAAAACCTTGCACTCTGCTGTGTTGAACCTCATTAGGTTCACCCAGGCCCACCTTTCAAGCCTGTTGAAGTCCCTCTGAATGGCATCCCTTCCCTCCAGTGTGTCAACCTCACCACTCAGCTTGGTGTCATCAGCAAACTTGCTGAGGGTGCACTGGATTCCATCATTGATGTCACTGATAAGGATGCTAAAGAGCACCAGTCCCAAAACAGACCCCAGGGGGACATAGCTCATTACCAGCCCCCACCTAAACATGGAGCCATTGATGACCACCCTCTGTCTGCAGCATTTCAACCAATTCCTTATCCACTGAGTGGCCCACCCATCAAATCCACATCCCTCCAATTTGGAGATAAGGATGTGGTGGGGGACCATGTCAAAGACATTGCACAAGTCCAGGTAAATGACATCAGTTACCTTCCCTTTGTCTACCAGTGCTGTCACTCCATGATAGAAGCCACCAGATTTGTTAGACATGACCTTTCCCTGGTGAAGCTGTGCTGCCTGTCTCAGATCACATGGTCATTCCTCGTGAGATCAAGCATGTCATCCAGGATGATCTGTTCCATGATCTTCCTAGTCACAGAGGTGAGACTCACCGGCCTGTAGTTCCCCGGATCCTCCTTTCTCCCTTTTTAATAAATGGGAGTGATGTGACTTTTTCCAGTCACCTGGGACCTCACCTGACAGCCATGACTTTTCAAATATGATGGAGAGTGACTCAGAAAACCACATCATCCAGCTCCTTTGAACCCTGGGATGCATGCCATCCGGCCCCATAGACTTGTACATGTCCAATCTCATGAAGCGGTTTTGGACTTGCTTTGCCCTTACATTGCAGTAGGATTTACTCCCCTGGTCCCTATCCAGAGGTTTAGGGACTAAGGGCTCAGAGACATGAGAAATATTAGAATCCTGGTTCCCAGTGAAGTGAGAGGCAAAGAACTCATTCAGTACCTCAGCCTTCTCTTCATCCATTGAAGCTCTCCTTTTACATTTACCAAAGGAAGTACACTCACTTTGGCCTGTCTCTTCTGGCCAACCTGTAGAATGTCTTAATGTTTTTAACATCACTTGCCAAGTTCATTCCTGCCTGTGTCAGTGTAAAGCAAAGGCGATGACAGGGCCTTTCTTTGAGATACAGGTGCTATAGAAGAGCAAGATACCGAAGAAAGAGGAATTAACTCACCCCTCCCAGCAATAGTTTGTAAAAAAAAGAATGAGTGGAGGAATGCAGCATTCTCTGGTTCGAACTCTGGCATCAGAAAGTGGGGAAAGACCCACACAAACTCTGACTGCATACGTGTTTCTGGAAGCACTGCTGAGATGGGGAGAGAGAGAGGAAGTGTGGATCTAGGCACTCACATGCTCATGTATTGGCTGAAGCTGTGCCCTCTATGGTCCATCAATATGGTGACAGTTTGAAAAATATTAGTGAGAAACTGACAGCCATGCAGCACATACCTTATTGCTTAAGGAATAACACTGACACTGGGGCATTCACTTTTTCATTGGGGAAACCCTAGGAAATGATAAAAAACTTCAAAGTGTGATACAACAAAGAAAAGAGAAGTGGTAACAGAAGTTCCCAAATGTCTACAGTTTAACTAAAACAAAGAGCAGAGCTGAAAACATCAGAAACATTGATTTGATACAGGAAGAGAAGTGCTGTGAACCAAGGTAAGATATGATGCTTTAGTGGCATAAAGATAACAGATAGAACTCAAGTGAAAAACGGAAGTTAATGTGAAAAAGGTAGAGTAGTGACTGCATCCCTGTAATAAAATGAAAGTACATAGAATTAAGGTATTGTCTCCCGTATAATTGTACACCCTCACTGTACGATCGCGCATCCTAACAAATGTGATTATTGGCGACTTGAGCATTTGATCAATTCTGCACTGGTCCAGCAAGCGTGAGTGCTAGGAGCGGCAAAATTAAGAAGATGCAATAAAATGAAACGGATTCCAAAGAATAAATTATTACCAGAATTACCGAACTTAGCATTCTGCTAAATACTATGATAGCGTATCCAGCATTGCATTATCTTTTTGTAACTACAATTCTCTATCCGCACTATGACAAAATACGCTGAACTAGGCACATAATATGCGACGGTAGGCTAGAATTTTTTTTCTAATCACAGTGACCATCCACAATTAAGGTGGAAAACTTAGATATTTATGGGACAAAACAAAAGGCAGTCTATCCACTTCACGAGGGTAGGAAGACAGACACAACAGGGAAAAGACAGAAATTGAAGTGCCCTTTCAAGTATCAAGAACACCAAATATTTTTACACTCTTTTGAAGCAGTGTCAAGAGTATAATTTCAGCATAGAACTCTGTGGCTGCATCATTTCAGAAAGGAAATGGGTCAGGCAGTAAAAGCTCATTCTTCAAGTCCCTTTTATATCCCTGTACTAATGATTTAAAATTATTATTACGCGTTTCGTGAAGGCAGAAGATTTTTTTCTCCTCAATATCACTGTTTCAAACATTCATTCTGAATCAAAGAAGTAAACAAGGAAACACGTGTTCCTGTTAAGATCAAAATTCTTCCAGAAGCAGTTGCTGTGTCTAGGCCCACCATCTTCTCATCACTCATTTTAATTCCAAACCAAGGGTTATCATGTTAAAAGTACTACCTGTATTCATTAAATCGGGTGGAGCAAGAGTGAGCCACATGTAAAGTGAGAATTTTGTTCGTTCACTCACAAAGCCCAGTGAAATCGGTGGTAGGATCTAGAAGAAAAAGAGGGGAGGAGCAGGAAAGTTATTCATTGTGCTAAACTGCATTAATGCTAGCACGATGAGGAATTCAAAGCCCATCTTAACACTCAGAAGTCAGGAAATGCAAATGTATGGTTCTCACAGCCACCATAACTCAAGGTCTTGGACACGTTCATTATTTTATATTGCATCCTGTTATTCCTGTTGTTCCATAAAGTGCTACTTTGAAATCCTGGACAAGAGAATGTAAGGCCAATGAGAATAATCCTTCAGTGGATTACAGTCACATGCTCAAGCCTGTCCAGTCTCCAAGAGCAAGTAGAAATTAAATGTAAACCCGGATGCATTTTGTTGGAACTCAACTACAATGTAAATAATAGCACACCTAATGTGCATAAGTCAGTTGGTGTCAGTGCTCCACATAGCCGAAGAAAACACCCTAAGGTTTGAAATTAGTTAAGCTGGACACAAGTAACATAGTTGGTAAGGTATGGAAAGATGAGCTCTTAAACTTCTCTGTGTTGACATGTCACAAAAGCTAAAGAACTGTGATTTTCCACTGCAAGGGAAAGCAAGTGCAGAATTGTAGAATCATAGAATCACAAGGTTGAAAAGGACCTACAAGATCATCTAGTCCAACCATCCTTCTGTCACCATTTCCGCTCACTTTTGCAAGAAATTTCACCTGTTTTTATCCCAGTCTCTCCCACTGAGGTTGAAATAATACTGGCTCAACTAGGACAGTTACAGTGCAAAGTACCCCCAACATCTTCAAAAGTAGCCTCAGATATTCTTTTAGACCACATTTTCATTGTCATACAAGATTTCCTCTGCTTCCTTTTTCAAGCCATCTCCTTAACAATTTACCCATTTCCTTTGCCACCTTGGCAAAGCGAGAGACAGGGAATGGCTCTTGTAGGCTTGATTTTCTTCAATCAATCAGTGATCTCAACTGCCCTTCTTTTGTCAGTCTTGTGTATGAACCTGTAAGCACTCTGTCTATCTGGCCACATTACTATGGTACTCAACAACAAACTCAGCAGGGTACTAATAGGCTGTCTTCATTAACCTTTGTGGAGCGAGCCATGGTCCACTGTATTTACACCTGGCACATTTGTGATGTCTCAGAGATTCATAAGGGGAATGTTAATGGCAACAGAGCCTATGCACAGAATTAACTATCCACTAAGAAGAAAGAATGCTTGCAGGTGATGACAGACTTTTTTTTTTTTTAATCTTTTCCCTCATCAACACTTTGGCAGCACTTGAGAGGGTAAATGGAACTGAGCAATTGATCACAGAGACTTCAACAATGATTACTAGAAAAAGGGCAAATGGCAACAGAAGCTGTACCCTTTGGGCATCCAAAATAAAGAGACAGCTTTTGAGAGAAAAAGCCAACAGAAGGCATCAGCACTGCCTAGTGAGGCAGGGGCAGTCCAGTGTAATACATTCCTTTCTCAAAACATTACCATAACTGCTCACAAGACTGCTTGGAAACCAGACTCAGAAAGCTGAGCTGCAGAATGATCTACAGTTAACTTCTGAGGTTAAACACCTGGCCTTTGATTTGCCTCTGTAAAGTCCATCAAGTATTTAAAATGGGCTTCTCAACTTACAGCTCTCAAAGATCGAACACCTGAAATTCACAGTAACACTCAAGCTGTGCAGAGGATCATTATTGAATGACTTAGAATTTCATATATTTTTTAAAGTAAAAAACTAAAAAATGCTCTGGATTTCTTAAGGAAACCATCCTACATGCAGTAGTCTGTTTATTTCTCACCTTCTCAATGCCGAAATGAAATAACTGCAGGTTAGAAGCATATGAATTACTTGCATTTTAATTAGTTAGAGTCAAAAAAAAAGGAAAACAAGACTTATGATACTAACATTACAAAGACATGTAAAATCATAAGTAGAGAGTTACAGCTGAATGAGCATAAAAGCAAATTTAAGATAGCCACGTGAATAAAAAGGAGGAAGGAATTTTTAGAGCCTGTAGCTCTCACGACTTGATGATTTGCTTACATTAAACAAAAACAATAGACAATGTAACGAAAGTTGACACTGCTGCTCTATATTAGGCAGTGAGTACCTTACTGGCTGCCATCTCAAACAAACTCAGTAACTTCTCCTGGCTGGAGGAAGTGCCCTTGCCTCAGACTGTGAGGAAAACTAAACCATAATTCTCTGTCTTTCAGTTTAACCCAAGTCTGTAGAAGAAGCCTAACTATATTGTACAAGTAGAGAAGAGGAGCTGAAGTCACCTAGACTCAGCAAAATCAAGAGAATGGAGACAGAATTCTAACTTCTGTATTTCCTATTTATACTTTGCTAAAACAAGGAGATCTGAAAATTTAACAGTACACATCAGTCCCCTGTTCTGATTGCCATGCCTTGTGAAACTGCTATGTACCATCCTAAGTACTCTACCAAGCACGAGAAAAATCTTCATTACTCATCAATAAACATGAAAGAATAATCTTAGAGAAATTGAGCCACAACATGTTCAGTGGAATCAAACAGGTCTTCACTCTACCCTTTAAGAATGAACTGAAATAAGGGGCAAACCTCTGCAAAGGGTCAAACATGTGAAAAGCTTTGCTCTACAGCATGGTGCCGAATATAAAAGAAGAAGAAATAAGGTAGGGTCTTTTGCTGTGCGTTTCAATAATTTTTGTACTTAATGTGAATAGACGGCAAGAGTTATTTTCAAAGAAGAAAACCTACACTGACGAAGAAGAACCTGTTAATTACATTGCTATAGAGATGAAAAAGATGACCATCGTTTGTAAGCAGTGATCTGGAATGCTGTTTCTCTTTCTTTTTGAAACTCAGGCAGGCATATTTAAGATCCAAATTACTGCGCAGATGATACCTGGTGCTTATTAGCCCCCCTCTCCTTCCCCTGTGCTGCTAAAGAGGATTCACTCTTTTTTAATCTAAAAACAATTAATGCAAGATGTGAAAGGTTAGGTTTGAAATAAGGTGCGATAGGAAGGGGATGGCAGGCACCCTGATGAGCAGCAGATTGGCTCTGATCTTCCGCAAGCTGAGTGTAATGTTGTTGTTCTGCTATGGATGAAAGGGCCCATTATCCCAAAGATAATTGCCCAGATGCCACACCGATGAGGTCGTGGAAAACTCGGCCGCGGTTGCTGAACCGGTATTGCAGCTAATTAACGCTTAAGGCTTCGGGCAGACATTTTATACGGACCTCTCCTCAGATGCGTAGCTTTCTCATCCTATTAAAGTTAACTGCTTGCTCACCCTAATTTTGCTGCAAAATGATAACATTGTCTTGCCTGTCCAAAGAACAAATGCTTCAATATTATTTCTACAGCATTAAAGTTCATCTTTTCAGCGCCCTCTTTATTTCAAAGGAGCATCAATTACATACGCGCCAAGGTCAACCAAAAATTTGGCGGGATCTATCTATAGATAGATAGATAGATAGATAGATAGATAGACAGACAGACAGACAGATAGATAGATAGATAGATAGGACAAATCAGATATTAAAAGTAAAACTGAAGTTTGGAAAAGAGCTAAATAATAGCCAGCATGACACATCATTTTGACTTGCCCCGACGACTATTTTATCTATTCTCCTTCTGGATTACGTGTCCTGTTTTATATAAATGCATGACATGAGGCCTTCTGCATTTGGTACTGTCAAAGATAGATCTATATTTCATCCATACCTGCTTAGGGGGGCAGTTTCATCAATAATGATGCTTGAGAATGCTTGAGAAACTTCTGTGTCCCCACAGACTCCTTCCTTATCCTTCCTGATTTTAATGGGTATTTCACATGAATGCACGCATCCTAGCCAGAGTTTGCTGAAGCAACAGAGGATTTGCCATGACAACAGTAGGCAGGTCAAACAGGTAGTTTGTGTTCAACATTTTTTTTGCTTGTTTGTTTGTTTTTCAGATCCTATGCATTCTTCCAGCAATTACCGAAACTTGACAGTTCTACATTTCTATAACAAAACTGATTGGACTTTCAACTCTTTGCCCTTGTGAATTCAAGTCATCTGTAGAATATCTTTATAGCTAAGAAGCATTTACAGTCACAAAAAAAAAAAAAAAAAAAAAAAGTTCTGACATTGATCAAAATGGCTTTAAAGTTGGTCACATTTAATCAAAACAGTCTACTTTGTGCTTTTTATCATCAAAGTGAAAGAATTTGAGCTGTTTTTGGGACAGTTCCTGCCCTGTTTTATTATTCATGTTATATAATAATGCTTTTGTTTCCCCCAAAAATATATATCATCTGTCTCAATCCCAAACTGTTAGCTTTATTCTCTGGACCATTGAACTATTACTAGGGACCTTCTCCAAGGTTTCTGAAGAAATTCCTGCACAGAGAACTTGCAAAAGCCTGAATGACCTCCACTGTTGGGAGGCCTGCTTTCATCCAGCTATGCCTGGCTCTGCTTTTGCCTGCTACTTGGAATGTTTTGTCATTGCAACTTCTGAACCTTCTCTTCTGTTTTAGAGGGTTGGTGCTCCGCCTAGCCTCATGCAAGATTGATTCCTGTCTTCACCAACAAAGTAAAATAAGGTCATGTTTTCTTGTTTGTTTGTTTCCCAGCAGATTCTTTCCAAAACCATTTTGGCCAAGTTTGCTTGATTTATTGTAAATATGTATTATTGAGGCCACGTCTGCCCAGCTTCAAAATTTAGATTTGCACTTAAGTACATATATTTTATATACATACCTGTAAGTGTATATTTGAGAAAGTACCACCATGGATACTCTATGGTATTCTACCAGATTTTTCTGATCATATAAAGATATAACATTTTTCAAAGCCTGGGAAAAAAAAAAAAAAACACAATAATTCAAAGATGGACAGTATAAATAGCAATAGCAGAATGAAAATAAAAAGAAGTCTGAAAATGCATCTCTGGGGAACCATAGCAGCTGTTGTAGAATGGCTGCGTATAGGTAAAATCTACACTGGAAAGAAGATATAGAGTTTATTTTTTCAGGATATGCGAGAGGATTACATACAATGTAAATCTGCTCTGAGAAAACTTGCGAAGACTAAGATCATCTTTTTACTGAATATATAGCTTTCAAACAAACCTAACTGTAAAATTGTCCCTGTCGTCTTTTTTGCATACAGATGTATGCTTATACCTCTTCTTTTGCCACAACACAAAGAATGATTCAGCAGCAGATCACATCCTGTGAGGAAGAAAAAAAATAGTAAAATACTAATTCAATACAGCTCAGACCTAGTCACGGCCTTGAGGTCTGCTATCACATTGGAATTATTATACGCATCTGAGATTTACAGGTTCTAAACGTGGAGTAGTGAAAAGATAGTGGAAGATAATGAACAAAGTCTGACATGGAATGCAATACACTGACTTATCTAACACTAAGAATGAAATTCGTTCATACATGGTTTCAGAGTGCAAAATGTGTTGTTCATAAAGGTGCAATTTCCTTGAAAACACTGCTATAAAAATAATTTGCATTTGTTATGGAAATACTCAAAAATGCTTTAATCATTGAAACAGCCTTCTGAAAAGAATTAAGTTTGGGTTTAAATATATGAGCACCTTGGTAAAATCAAACTGCAGGTTTTGCATGTTTTTGTGTTAATTTATGTGGTATTACACAACTATAATCTGCTCTTATAAGAGTCACAATGCAGAAATAAAACATCTGATATGGTGTGTCAAAAAAAAAAAAACCATCACGTCCAATCAACATGTGACAAATCATCAGGAACACAGGAAGTGAAAAGACTTTGCAGCACATGCACATAAGTAGTGCATACCAGAAACTGAATCTGTTGGAGTCCTAGAATTTGCTTGAAAACAGGATTAAACATTCCATAGATGGCTCACTATGATGCATAAATACATAACTGCCAAAGCAGGCAAGCATGAAAAAGGAGAGATTTTCTGCTTTACATTAGTGGATCTAGTAGAAACTAGTTAAACGAGACTCTCGGAACAAGAAGATGAAACTAAAGGTAAATATTTTTAAAGGGAAATTTGGAGAAATTCATTCCTTGAGTGATAACATAAATAATAGTCATAGCAACTCAACGCTTGGAAATGAAGTGCCAGTGTCCAGTATTATCAAGCATAGCACGTGAACATTTTTGGAGAACAATGAAGATGTGAAACGAGCAGTGTTTAAGTATTAATGGCACTGAGCAGGTGACATTTTCAACTTTTAGTCACAGTTTTGCCTGCAATGCAGATGTGTGTGTTCTTAACAAGTCACCTTTTAGCACCGTGGTGGCCAAAGTTTTGTTCTCCTGCAGATAGCGAGATAGACAATGCCTTTGAAGTAACTTTCTTTAACTAGCATCCTTGCACCACATCTGCCAGCATAACACACAGAACTACTTTTTGTCCCTTCCAAAGTGAATGAGGCTAAAAAGGCATCTTTAACGTTTTCACACTGTATTGGGATACCTCTTTATGAGACCTGTCTGGAAGTCTCATAAACATGGCCTAGCAATAAGCCAATAAGGAGGCACTCTGTTCCCTCCAAAAAGTATAAATATAAATGTGTGGTTTTTTTCAATCTATTGTATTTATTTTGATACACTTATTCTCTCCTTTTCTAGGCTCCAGAACTGGATCTCAAATATAGTGACCTGGTTGAAGTATCTGAATAATATCCTGAGCAATTGCTGAATGTGGTACTGAAACACAATCTTGAGTGTGTGGGGCTTAAGGGTCCACCCTGCTGCAATGCATGGACTGAAGTTTTACATCAACATTAGCAAAGATATATGTATAGAGCAGGACATTAGATGCACAAAAAGGGTATTCAGAATCGGAATGTATAAGGAATTACACTAACTTGTAAATTGGAAATAAACTTCAACAGACCATCCAAATAGTATAGCACAGTCATGGGAATAGAAGTATCTTTTTATTCCTAGCTGGTTAGTTTTGAATGCATTCTGAACAATTATTTTTGTACACTTTAATTTACAGACTCTCGTGTGAACTCAGTGCTACACAGAAGGCCATAGAAATGTATAGGTAATAGTTTACATTACTCATTTTAGTGTATGTTTCTTTCAATATTGTTTCTGTTTACAAGCATTGTACGAAGTCACAAGATGTTACAAAACTATGTTGTATTTAGTATAGTGGACCTTCTGGGAATGGTAACAGCTAGATCTAAAAAGTTAAAGACTAAAATCAAAGCTGAGCAATTTCTGAGCATCTCAGTGAGCAGAACAGCAAGCCAGCAGAGCACTCTATGTCCAAGTGCTAAGGAAACACACAGAGCTTGCAATCCTCTGTACATTGCACCGTAGGGTAACATATATGCCCTATGATGGCAACTGTGGATATTTGCACTATGATCTAGCTATATATCTTCTTTCCTAGGCTGAGAATACCAAATATTCTTTCAAAGATCTCTCTGCAATCCAGACTCTCTGTGTCTCCTGCAAGTCATGCAGCAAACCATTTATCACCCTTCTGTTCCACCTCTGCTGTTCCTGTGGTGGCCTGCCTGCCTTGCTTACAGAGCCAACCCAATCCACAAAACACATTACTTGACAGCAGTGAGATTTAATAAATAACACCCAACCTTTAGAAATAAATATATAGATTAAAATAAAATAGTAAATATAAAAGAAATTTAGCTTCAGCTCAAGACCGCGGTGTCTCTGAAGGCATTAAAACCTCACAGAACTGAAACCCTTTAAAACAGTTTAGAAGAACAATAAACCAACCCAGAAATACTACAGAGAAGCAATAAACCACACTGAGCAATTTTCTGACACTGATAATGTCCCAGTGGGCAAGGAAGCAGAAACTACGTCTCTACTTCTAAGCTGCTTCCACTCCATCCTGAGACCGCTGTGCCTGTTTGGTTCCAGGACACCTGCTTCCCAGTAAGAAATTCATCTCATCTCGATCTGTTTGGCAGGTATGAACACTTAAGTAGAATAAGAGTACTGAAGAGATTCAAAAGTCAGGAAGTGATGAGAAGTACGAGAGAGATCAAACACTTTTCTATCCTCTGTGTTTACTGTATCCCTACCACTTAGCAGAAGCTCTCCCACTTTTCTCAGATAGTGAAAACAGCAGCCAGATCATCTTTCCTGATACTGAGAACACTGAGGGTTCCAGAATGCAACCTGGTACCCGCACGTAAGCCCTCCCTTTGCTTCTGAAGAGTATAGTTCTTCCATGCAATGGCAGAGGACAAGAGGATACACTTTTTTCAGGCTCTGAAGATTCCAGGTCATTCAAAAAACAGTTTCTGCTTCATATTTATGAAGACCTAATTGCAGTAATTGAACACAAACTAGTTTCTTTAATGAAGGCTCAGGGAAGAGGAAAAAACAAAGCACCAATTCTGCCCTTATCTCCATGCTCAATTCTAGTCAAATTCACCTCAGTGGGGTTTGGTTCTCCCACTACCCAAGCCATTCACTGTAATGGCTGAACAAACCCAGGCAAATCCAGAACCCCTTGCTTAGGTCACCAGATAATGCCATTTCTGATCAAAGCAGGAGCCTCGTGGTGGTGTTTCCTGCCTCTGACCATCCTTCTTTGCATTTCAACACACTCCTCTTTCTTCCATGCTCAGATGAGAACAGTGCAGCACGTGGCTGTCCTTGCTAAGCAAGAAGCAGAGATGGAGGTCTAGGAAGGCTGCACTTGGAACTGTGAAAGGGTTTGCTGTATGCTCACAGTCTGCCTAGAAAGAAGAAAGCAACACCCAAAGAGGAAGAAGAAAGCTGCTTTCCAGCTGTGCAAATGCCACTTTCCTAGGATGTACTCCGCTGAATGAATCGCTTACATTCTGTCCTTCCTTTCTCTTACTGCTAACAGCTCTGATTGAAATTCTTTTCCAACTCTTCTTCACCCTTTCTCCAAATCAAAGTCATCACGTAATAACCCAAGCAAATGATATCACCACAATGTAGCTATTTGTTCTTCAAAGCTATTTGCCCATTTCATTCAAAATAGTTTCACAGTAATGGAAATGCCATTCAGAGATGAATAACTTAATCCTTTTGCTTAATGTCCTTCCCTATCTCTTCTGTTTTATTTGGTGTCCATGCTGGCTCGGCATTTGTTTAACTGATATTTCTTGAAGCAAATACTCTATTTTTAATATAATTTGTACAGTGGCTAGGCAAACTTATGAATATGCTCCTATAAGTGCTTTCATTTTAAGAGAAACACTGCAAATATAATGCTGATTTAAGTCATTACTGACTGTCAACAACAGTCAGTTATTTTTGACTTTACAGGTAATTACCCCAATTGAATAACTATAATATATAACTGTAAAATATATATAGAGAGAAATAAATGGTATCAACAGCCCAATGCAGATACTGATACTCTCTAGCTCCGTACTGCTAAGTACACTGCACAGTGAGATAAGTTTCTTTGAAGGAAGACTGTCTGACTGCATTGTTCTAAATATAATAGGTATATTACAGATTATTGGACAACCTCATCTAAACCGAATTAATCCTTTATAAAAAGCAATTACTGTGTTGATATTTAGTCTTCCTTAAGGAGGACTGACCGGCATGAAATGTCTGTTAGGGGCATATTCACTTGTCGTGTGCACATTGCTGAACTCAGAAATCCAAGTTAAGGAGAGGGCACTTTCATTTGGCATCAGACATCTAGCCCATCAACACCAGTCAGCATGTGCAGTCACACCGTGATGAGCAGCTCGTTCCAGAAACTTTTAAGGAGTTCACCATGTCTTAACTTCATGGAAATACGGCAATTAGCCACCAGCTGATATGTAATTCAGCATCAGAAATACATAACAGTAATGTTCCAAATGTCTCTGCGGATCCTTTCGTTTTCTTGTGACCTCCCAGTCTTGTGGGCATCACAGTTACCAGATGATAACAAGATAATTAGTCTTACAGATTAAAACTGCTCCGTCTGTTGCCTATCCCTCAGTTAAACCAACCAATTTAGAACCCCTGTCTTGCTTCCATCTGGAGTCTGTAGAAACTGTAGCTGTATAACATGTCACCATCTGAAATAACAATCTTATCCAATCCCGTGGCCGCCTCTCAAGACTCTCTTGCTGTTTACAGCCTTTGTTTTCTACTTCAAGTTCTTCTTCCAGCCTTATCATTACTGACCAAGCGTATCTCCCAGAATCACAAAGCATACCAAGGTTTGGTAGGATTTACCTTACTTGCTTCCATAGCCATCTGCAATTCCCTGCCAGCCCAGACATCTTTTTTGCTGTTATTTATTTATTGTTTTAGTTATGGAGTCTTTTTTTTTTTCTTTTCTATTCCTATGTAATTAAAAAGTTAAAAATAGCAAACTGTGCTTCACTGACTGCATTGCACATTGTAGTAGAGCTGAGAGAGCACAGTCTGAAGCTACACAGCACTCCAGTAGACACTCCGTTGTTTTCTTTCCTTATCAACTAAGTCATTACATACGAAATTGTGGATTATACATTATGCACCAATACTGGTGCATCCTCTGATATTATCATAGATTCGTAGAATCATAGACTGGTTTGGATTGGAAGGGACCTTTAAGATCACGTACTTCCAACCTCCTGCTGCAGACAGGGACGCCTCCTGTAGGTTGCTCACAGACCCATCCAGCCTGGCCTTGAGTGCCTCCAGGAAAGGGCAGTCTTGCTGGGCAACCTGTTCCAGTGTCCCACCACCCTCACAGGAAAGAATTTCTTCTTGATGCCTAGTCTAAATCTACCCTCTTCTAGTTTAAAACTATTTCCCCTCATCTTATCACCAGGTGCTCTTATAAAAAGTCACTCCCCATACTACTACAGCTGTTTCCCATGAAGGGATCTATTTTTTTGAAGCAACCAAGAAAGCTCTAGAAGTTTCCTTAGTGCCATTCTTTAGTTGAAGAAAGCAAAAGGCATCTATGATCCTTCCCTTATATTTTTCAATATCAAGGATCCCCACAGCATCTTTTTTTCTCCTTACCAGGTTTAGCAGTCATTAATACATTTTCACACTGATGTACGTTTGGCTTTTTTCCTCACTCCTTTTAAATATTTGTCATGTGCCTCTTTCTATCACAAGGAAGCAGCTATTTGTACACATTAGTACAGCTAATATTGTCAGAGTACTTAAAATCCTCCAAAACTAATCATACTTTACAACTACTGATAGATTTCATTTGTGATTTTTTTCTTTTTTTTTTTTTTGCTTGTTTGTTTTTGTCATATAAATATAGAGCTTGCAGATAAGACAGAAAACAAAACACTGCACAAACTTTGTCCTGATTATTTTCCAGGGAGCTTCAGCTGTGAATGGGATTCTTCTCACCCTCATTTTCCTTCTCAGATTATTTTCTTAGTTCCTTTTATCCCTCTTCAGTGCATGGGCCAGTAACCACGCAGAAATTGACAGAGGGGTCTATTTCATTCTGTGTTTATGTTTTAACTTCTCAGCTTCTCATCACCACCAGCTCAGTGCTTCAGAATTCTGACCGGCTGGATGTCTTTATGGGACAGCTCTCAATCACTTTGACTAGCACCTGTTGTCTGCTATCACAGGTCTGTATGGACTGTTGCATCCAGCAGGAGTAAAGGATTAACACTACTTCTGGTGACTTTTGGATCAGTTTAATCAGGCTAAACCATCTGGATTATTTCAGCTCTCTTTCCAAACTTGCAATAATTACGATATTTGAGTCAATCATTGCCAACCAGCTGCACTGAACTGAGTTCTGTGACTGGCTCATAATTAATCCTCCTTAAAATAATTGTCATTTCTCTGTAAATAGGAAACAGGATCAAACAGATGAAAAGAAATTTCCCTTCCATCCCCAACTGCCAGCTTTAAAAAAATATTGGACGTATCCTTGGCACCTCCTGCTCAGACCAAATAAAGCTGGGACATATTACACCATCTATACAAATGGCATTTGTTTATATAGGGCAGAGCTTTCTCTTTGGGAATGCAGGACTGTCTTGCTCTCCAGTAAAAGCTATCTGCAGCAAATATATTAGCACCAAGTAATTTAATCTATGTTTAGTCAAGTAACACAAGGCCTTCTTACAGAGAGGAGGACAGCCAGGAGGAGAGAAGCTCTAAAGGAAATGCACTCATGAGCAGGCAGATTTCAGGGCATCTCCGGCTTGCATCTTGCAGCATATCCCTAGTTGGAAAATAAACATAAACATCATCAGCCTCTGAAGTAGTAGCCTATTCCTACTGATAGCTGGGTTACAATGTGTTAAGTTAAACGCACCCAAACCTCTGGGCTGTGGCGGCCCCTCGGCTGAGAAGCAACTGCTGCTCCCACTGTCACTTTGCACCTTGGTTGCGACACCCCCCTGTGCCCTGGGTGTTAAATTAGCTTAAAGCAGTATGGGAATTAGTTTCATCTCCCCGGCTAACAAACATACATTAAATAATAAAAGGTTGTGTGCATAAATGTATCTGTGTGTATATATATTATATACATATATATATATATGTATGTATATGTATATAATGTTTAAGCCAGATTCCCCTTTGCCCCAAAAAAGTGGGGATGAGGAAAGCCTGCAGCTTCTTCCCTTACCCTGTCACCTCTGAGTGCCACAGCAGCAGAACCTCCTTCCCCAGAGCTCCACAGCCCTCCTTTCCTGAAGGCACATTGCCATCTAGCAACAGCAAAAAGCAATCTACAGCCAACAAAGGCACAAGAAGGTGATTCACACAAAGCAGGCGCATGCACCAGGTCCCTCAGAGTGACCTTATGTCTGGCTGCATCCCAGGCTGGGCGGGGGGTAGGAAGATGAGAGCTGCACAGGGCAGGCAGAGTCCAGCTCCTGCAGTGCTGCACACACCATTACCTCCTCCTGAAAACAGCCTCAGACACGCTGAGGTGCCTCTGCCAGACAAAGTGCTTGATCCGGGTCCTTGAGCATCTCTGGCATGGGTAAGGTCCTTGGAGACACCAGAAACTCCCTACAGCAAGGAGGCGCCAGGAGTGGCTTCAGGGTTTCACCCATCTTTTGCTGGAGGAAGGACAGGATGCCATCCAGAGGGACCTAGACAGGCCTGAGAGCCCGTGGCAACATCATGAACTTCAGCAAGAACCAGCATAAGGTCCTGCACCTGAGTTGGGGCAATCACAGAGATACAGGTTGGGCAGAAAGTGGCTTGAGAGCAGCCCTGAAGAGAAGGATTTGGGGGTGTCAGTTGATGAAGGACTCAGTATAAGCTGGCAAAGCATGCTTGCAGCCCAGAAGGCCAACTGTATCCTGTGTTGCATCAAGAGAAACGTGACCCGCAGGTCAAGGGAGGTGATTCTGCTCCTCTTCTCTGCTCTTGCAAGACGCTACCTGGAGTACTGCATCCAGTTCTGGGGCCCCCAACACAAGAAGGACATGGAGCTGATGGAGTGGGTCCAGAGGAGGGCCACAGAATGATCAGAGGGCTGGAGCACCTCTGCTATGGGGACAGGCTGAGAGAGCTGAGGCTCTTCAGTCTGGAGAAAAGAAGGCTCCAAGGAGACCTTATAGAGGCCTTCCAGTACCTGAAGGGGCCTACAGGAAAGCTGGGGAGGGACTTTTTATAAGGGCATGTGGCAGCAGGATGAGGGAAAATGGTTTTAAACTGGAAAGAGGGTAGATTTAGACGAGATATTGGGAAGAAATTCTTTCCTGTGAGGGTGGTGACACACTGGAACAGGTTGCCCAGAGAGCTTGTGGTTGACTCCTCCATGGAAGCATTCAAGGCCAGGCTGGATGGGGCTGTGAGCAACCTGGTCTGGAGGGAGGTGTCCCTGCCTGTAGCAGGGGGTTGGAAGTAGGTGATCTTAAAAGTCCCTTCTAACTCAAACCATTCTATGATTCTATCATCTCTTCTGGCTGCAGTAGGTACAGTGGGAATGCAAATTTCTCTGGAAAATGGGCTGAAAGAAGGGGCAGAAACACTTCAGGTTGAGAAGAGAGGCAAGAGTAGCTCAAGATTTTAAGAAATATCTGACTTGGTTACAAGGCAAAAAAGTTTTGAAGTTAGTTATTCAAATTAATTTTTATCTTATATCCTGTGAGGTTTTTCCCACTGCTGTATTTTATACTTAGTTTTTAATATAGAAAATGGGACTTTGGCACCAAATTTTATATTACCCAACGTAACCTGAGTTTAACTGTTCAAACCGCTACAGGTTTTCAGCACCAAACAGTGACTTCCATCAGTAATGGTGGTCTCTCTCATTACAATACATTAGATAAGGGAATGGAATACAACACACTGAATCAATTGCATTTCTCTGTAAAATCCACTGGAATAGTTTGAATGTTTTTAATGAGGATACCAAACCAATGAGCTACTCTGCGATGCTTAAAAAGAAGAAAAGCAAGAAAAAAAAACCATAGGGTTATTTTAATCAATAGCATCCTCTGTTAGCAAGGTCCCTCCATGTCCTAGATCAAAGAAACACTAATCATCCCTGGTAGGATAACTCACCTCACAGCCAACTTCTGAGACTGAAGTGAACCAATCCATTTGTGAACCTGTGCAAGCTTAAAGGCAAAAGCACCTCTCACTGATTTAGTGCTCAATACTGTACAGTGACACTAGCTATTGTTCGCTCTATAAACCTCCTTGCAATAATATGCACTCATGGAGGTCTTACACAACAAAATGCTTTGATGAGTGCTACTGTGGTGCTTAGAATTACCAAGCCAGATTGCAAGTATTTATTTCACTGTCTCAGAAACGAATTGGAAAAAGAATTTCTATTTGGAACTGCAGGGCAGTTGTATCACTCTCTCTAATACCTTCCTAGAAAGCCTGACACTGAGCTAAAAATGCCATACCTTCGAATTACAGCTGTCCTTTTGACCAAAAAATGCAGGTAAAGTCATCCAGACAGAGACAGTTACTTCACACCACATGCAAGTCTGTTACAGGAAGTACTTTGGGCTTTTCTTTTTATAATGCCATCTCACATTTTGGTACCAGTTCACAATTCATTAAACATAGAGCCCAAAAAGTTAGAGTAATGTGCTAATATGTTTGAGATCACTGTGTGTTCATACACAAATGGAAATACGCAGCTATTCCAAAGGAGATGATATCAGAAAGATAAGTAGCCATCAGGCTAAACACAGCTGCTAGAGTAAAAGGTAGCAGTGCCAGTAGACAAACCTCACTGATACAGCATTACATCACAGCTATATCATTGCTCGAGGTTAAATTAATTCTTGCTGAATGTGACTCTTCATTCAGCAGTCCTTCCCACAGCAGTTTGCAAATGATTCTGGACAGCCAGTTCTCCTTACGTAACATCCAGAAACCCAAACACACAGCAGTCAACACTGCCTGACAAAGGTGATGCTTTTAGGCGAACACCTGACTCACTTACCTCAACACCCCCATCTCAAGCTCCTTAAGTGTTGCTTATTTCTCCAAATTATGTCACTATCTGGGATGTCAGCGTCCTAAGATTGGAAGATTATTTCCTATGGCAGTGCTGTTATATGCAAGTTATATGCAAGGCACATCCACGTTGCACAGAAGAGTGGTGTCTGCATCCCCAAACCTGCCCCAGCATCAGAATCAATACAGCAGCATCCCTACAACATGCTCCCAACCCAACCAGCTTTGCAGAGACACTAATTAGCACAGGGTCAGCCACTATAATGCAGGTATGGCACATCCAGAAATCAAGTAGGAGTCTTTGTGTACTCTGGTAGACATCCATTTACTCAGATCTCTTTCCAAATCCAGCCTGGTGACAGATGAAAAGGGTGCAGACACAGAAACCGGTCCTCCAGCAGGCAAAATGGAAGACTGGCAACTGCCAGAAAGGCTTAAAACCATCTGTTAAGTCAAACTGCTTTAAAAGGTTTTTTAATTTATAGACATAACTTCTTACAATTAGGAAGTGCTCCCCTTGCCTACCAGATTCAGAAGCATCTTGGTGACAGCTAGAGCTTTAGCTGCCCCACTTGGGGCTTTCCTGGTTTGTTTTCTTCACGTTCCGGTGTCACTCAGGGCCTGGTTAGTAGAGAACATCTTCCTTCAGCAATTGTAGAGAAAAAAAATCTCCCTGGATAGGAGCGAGAACTACTGGAAACAAAAGATAAATGTGTGAATACATGAAAATATGAAAATAATTTGCAGATACTGGAAATAACTTGAACGCAGAGTTGTCAGCACAGTCCGTGTTATCTAACCCAAACTGACCAAAGTCTTCCCGTAGTTAAGAGATACAAAGAAGGCCCTTCCTGGGTCACTTCAGAGCATTTAAGTGAGCTACAACTCACTCAAGTTAGCCTCTCTCCTTAGCGAAGGCAGAGAGAACAACCTTAGCAGGTGGTCAATTCAGCAGTTAACAGCAGGGAAGAAGTGAAATATTTTCATGTCAGCTTTAACAGTCCACACCAAAAAGGAAGTAGATTTTGGAACAAAATGGTGGAACAGGATTCACAGATGTAAGGTGCTCGAGGTTATGCTACTCTAAAGATTCCTTCATGGACACACCTGTGAACATACAGCCATTCATCCACACCACCTGTCTTGCTACATGGGAAAACCTAAATGCATAGGCCAGCTCTCTGTTGATTTTCCAAGCACTGAAAGGTTGAGATCGACTCCAGGTGTGTTCCAGGTAGGCCCAGGGACTAGAGAACAGCAGCGGCCCTTAAACACACTGATTGGCTTGCCTGCCCTCGTACCAAGAGTGCGTTCCCTGTCATACACGAAGGTCTGACAGCCGAATTGCACATCAAATACAGATGCATCGAAACTCCTCGTCACTGTCAAAACAGAATCTGACAGCAGCCACTACTGCACAATTTCACTCTCACTTTGGTAAAATTGCGGAACGCTGGCCCTTTATTTTAGGCATCTGTGGAACTACGTATTATATGCTTTATGAAAGCACTGCAGAAGGCTTTATGATGCTGCAGGGACACATATAAAATAACAACGTTAAGGATGTGACTAACATCCACTAGCCAAGAGGAAACAAAAAGGAATAGCCCTCTTCCTTTTAATAATTGTCTGGTGAGAAGAAAATGTACACTGTGGGGACACAGGGACCCCTGCGATCTTGTTGCTATTTTTTGGTAATAGATTAAACTTTAATTAAAGTGCAACACACACCTCAGACATCCATTTTTAATATGACTATTAAACTCATAATAGATGTATGCTTTCAGTCGTAACAATGATTTCCTATTACGCTAATGACTTTCTTGCCAGTAACAGAGAAGATGCTATTAATACCTTTTAATTCTGTCAGAGGACACCATTCATGTGCAAATCTATTTGCTTCAATCCGGTAAAAATATTGGAAAGTCACCAATTTGATGTTGAATGCCTATTTAAGATCTCACTCCTTCTCCTCCCTCTTCCCCTCCCCCCCAAAATAAAATAATAATACCAGTCTGCCCCAGCCTGAAGCTTCAGGTTACTTAATAGCCTGGTATCTATTTCTGCTAAGCTCTTACCAAGTACTGCAGCAGTTCTGTCAGCCACGTTCTGCAGACTCGTACACCACCTATGGAGCACGGCTGCATATGGCAGCGTGGCACTGCAGAACACCGTGCCAAGAGGAGCAGATATCTGGTGAAAACCACTTGATCCTGAGGACTTGGCACCCATACTAGATGCAGCTAGGGTTTGCCTGTTTATTTACTTTGGACTAACTCTTGTCTTTCCTCACAGACTGAACAGCTGCGTGTGGCCGACGAACACCAGGTGGCTCCTGGAGCATTTCTTCCACTGCTCTTTCATCCAAGACAAATGGATGCCCGCTCTCCCAGACTGCTCCCAGATGCAAAGCAAAGGGCTTTATGTGGGGATAGGACGCAGAGTAACTTGGAAAGCACAGCCCTAAGAAACACGTCAGTGTGGTATTCAAACACCAAACTGTCTCCTACTCAAATGCATGTATTCTTCTTCCCAACTTCTGCTTAAATCCAGAAACTAGATTTGGACCCCCTTTTCAGGCAGGCATGCCCATTTTGCATGTATATTTTAATGACAACGCAAGCTACAAAGTAGTCCATTCTGAGCTGGATCGTTTGGGTACTGCCACATGCTAAATACTAGGTAATAATCTTTGGAAAGTTTCATGCCTCTTTCAAAAGAGAAATCTGAATTTAATTACCAACAGTCAGCACCGATTCATGGCGGAATAAAGATACGAACCCTTTTTTATACTGTGAAGAGATTTTCCAATAGAAAGTCGTACCTCGATAAATCACAAAAAATACGTCGCTATGTTGTGTCTGCATATGAAATCAATTCAGTCTGCCAACAGGTAGCTAGGTCCCTGCAGTCAGTCATTGCAAGTCCTGAGCTGTTCAGATCAGTTAACTCCATTATCAGAGGCTTCCAGGTCACCTGGAGGGTCAGTGGTTGAGCAGATGCTTTGAATGGTCTGCTTTTAACCGTAAAACGGTTTTTGAAACTTGCAGCAGTTTCTTGTTTTTGGCTAAATCTAATATTTATAGCTAATATGTGGCGTTTCATCAGGAGTTGAAGATGTATTTGAACAGATAATTCAAATCCAGCATCTTAAATCAAAGCCTGATTTAGAAATATCGAAATAAATGCAACTAAAATTCAGTCAGAAAAGTGTTCTCAACTACTAGGAAGAATTTCAGGAACGACTAACAAAAGGAAGGAGGAGAACGGCCGGTATCTGAGGTAGTTATTTTGAACAGAAAATGCTTAGGGCTTAGTTTCCCCTACCTTCTGTCCAAGGGTGGCCCACACATGCTCAACACAGTGCTGGATACACCTGCTAGATCTGTACCTTCCTGGAAAAGCAATTAGAGACCAGATAGAATGATAATCTGCAGCATCTCCAATAAGTACCAGTCTGAGAACAGCTGAACTGGACCCCAAGTGTGAGTTTTATTCCTAAATAATCTGGAAGTTACTTGTCTCTAAGCTTGCAATGCAGAAAGCAGGGCTTTGAACCAGCTGCCTGAATGGGGAGCAATGCAATTACTCAGTAAACAGTGTTAGTATCAGATAACCCAACCTTACTGGGAAACTACTCAGAGTTCAGACATATTTTATAGTCAAATTTATATTTTACATTATTTTTTATATTTTTACTGTTTTATAGTAAAATAGCATCACACATAGAGACTGCCTATGTGTAGGATGTGAACCTGTAATATTACCACTGCACTAGACCATGTATTAAAGATAAGCCAGAATTATGTTTTTTACATTAAATATATGCACACATATGGCTAGAGATGATGGTAGCATATTTTCCATGCCATTTACAGCAGTTCACAGGTGTAAGCTTTTTAATGTGACTTATTCCTACTAATTATACACTTGAAGTCTGACCTAAAGAGGTGAGGTTTAGACTGCGTAGTTAATAATTGATAGAACATTTCTGAGCATGCATCCTTAAAATGTAGGTGGATCGTAGCATACTTTAAATGTCTCAGGTGTGAGGGTGAAGAGCCGATTCGAACAGCCAGCCTGTAGTTACTGCAAGCCGCCACTCCGGGGAGACTGTTACCCACCTCAAGCTAAGGGCAGAGCGGCTGTTCACAGCGAGATCAGCCAGGGATTCTTTAAGCCTCAAAGTAACTGAAACAAAAACTGTCGCTCTCAATGAGCGCCTATAGCGTGTAATTGAGCTTCAAATACAGCTTGGGTCCCCCCAGCCTTGGGACTCCAGAAAATAATGGAAAAGAAAGGGTCAGCGATGTCAAGTATATTTACTAAGTATGTATACCAAAATATTGCCAATAATTTGCTGGGGGGTTGCATTCTTGTAGGTATTCCGCCTTCTGTGAGACACTGACACCCTGATCTCACCGTGCTACGAGTGCCAGAAACAGCCACATCCTGAGAGGAGCTGTGCAGATCCTGTCGTCGGGTGTCCGCAGAGCATCACGTGCTGGCTTTGCCCCACTGCAGGTCTTCCATGGGTCCTCTCTGCAAGATGCTCAGTAAAATTAAATAGTACTCATTTGTACTGGGATTCTTGGTTAACATACCAAGCGTCACCCACTGTGGTGAGAAACGCCCCCTGAGATAAGAGGAGGCTGCGATGTCACGAGGCTTATTGTAGAAAGCAATAGAAAGCAAGTTTAGAAAGACTGAAACATGTCGCTAGAAACAACCTGCATGTTCTTAACAGAATTCCATTTCGTAGAGTCATAGAATCATTAACATTGGAAAGACCACTAAGATCATCAAGTTCAGCCATCAGCCCATGCCTGTGAAGGCTCCAAATCACATCCCTCAGAGCCACGTCTGCACTACTCTTGAACACCTCCAGGGACAGTGAGTTCACCAGCACCCTGGGCAGCCCGTTTCAGTGACTCCTGCCACCTCCCCAGGCATTCCAGTGCCTCACCACTCTTTCAGAGAATAAATCTTCCAAATTTAATATTAATTTATTTTTTTCCTGAACCTCCCCTGGTGCAACTTGAGGCCATTGCCTCAGACTGTGCCTCATTTCTACACGTTTCCTTCACACACTTTACTGAATCAGACTCAGTGTCTTCATGCAATACAAGATATTTTGATTGCATACATCCTTATGCCTTCTTCCAGATGAGAGCTTAGCTCTCAGGTGCTGAGAGCTGAAGTGAAGCGAGCCATAACAAAACTGGCTGCTTGAAGCTAAGAGCTCAACTGTGCGGTAATGGTTCTGAGGTCAAAGCAATCTCCACATTTTCCAACCAGCACACCTCATTATCTGTAAATTGAGGGGGAAAACACCAGTGTTTTACGACATATTTCCTCTCTTAAATAATTAAAACTGATCATTTTTGGTGGACACACAGATCATACAATTTAAATGAGACCTTCTTTAAGTGAAGACTTCTTGTGCTTGAGAGTGTATTCTGAAGCACGGACCCAAGCTGCCTGGGGACAGTGTGGAAAACTCCACGAGGTGGCAGGACCAGGGAGGTTCTGCACACAGCCATGCAGCCGGGGAACCACCCCAAGGTAACAGAAGTAGGGATGATAAGGAACCGCAGAGTGAGTGAAGGCTGTTGCCATAGTTGCCAAAATCAGGTCACCGCTATTTTCTGTTCCCCTTCTTGTCCACATGTTGTGTTCTCTTCTTCCGCGGTATCACTCGCTACAGAAAATCGATCCAGCTAATTTTTTCCCCCTGAAGCTGTTTTCAGTTGCATCATTTTCTCTACCTGGCATTTTATGTGTCTGCTCAAACGTCTTGCCAAAGATGGGTCCACCCATTTCCAAAGTTGCTAGTGCTTGGATTGGCTTAACTAATGATGCAAAGCTGCACACGGTGGGTAGGAGGGAGCAGGGGAAGAAGCAGAGAGAGAAGCAGAAGCAGAGAAAGATGATATTGCTGATGAAAGAAAAACTCAAGAACATTTTCCATTTAAAATGCACAGAAAGAGCGCACTGCTTTAAGCACTATTTTGGATGAAAGTTGCCACCTCTCCCCCCTCAAGCCCCCCCCCAAAAAAGTCCTTTCTTAAAATAGAACAGATTCTTTTGAATTATTTAACATCTCATATTTGAGGATTGAAAAATATATTCTTACATTACCCAGCATTAACATGACGTCTATATGAAGGATCTTGTCTGAAGGCAAAAAATTTCTCTGGCTTGCAAATGAACCTGCTGATATATGCTACTTTGGAACAGAAGCACAGCTTTTTAAAACCTGTACAGAGATTGGCAGCTGCAGACATTCAGCTTCCATGCATACATCACTAGCTGTGTGCATGGAGACATACAATACGAAAGGAAGTCACCCAAACTTGGCTGATGTTATTCCACAAATCTAGTCCTTGAATGTTTGAATTAATTATCGGTTCACAATTCAAAGGCATTTGATGAAAATAAAGTTCCTGTACAAATGCCAATGAGGAAGAAAACCCAGATTTTTTTTAAATCTTTCTTTTGGGTGGCCTATATCCCACTAAATCGATTCTGTTTTTCTATTCTTAAAGTAGGTTATAGTCGACTGGTACAAGTTCATGAAGCTTCCTATTACACAATGAATCTGTTCAGATAATAAGTACCAGCTGGATCCATCCCCAACAGCAATAACAGCCTGTAGAGCACAATTATAATGTAACAGATTGTGAAACAGAAGAGATGGGCTTGCTTATAATAAGGCCCTTATGTCAATACAGTGACAGGAAAGAGAGCTGTGCTTGTACACAGTGCTTGTGGCAAGGCCCTTTTGTTAATACAGTAAATTTTTTCAAAGGTAAATTCTCTGAAAATATTGCCTGTGAACATTCTTAGAAATTTGATTACATGCACAGATGAGGGGCCCACTTGGGCCCACTGCTGAATCAAGTAGGGACCCTGAAGACACACAGGATAGGAAAGGTTGAATATCTCACCCCATTGTTCGCCAGCAAGACCAGTCTTCAGGAACCAGAGAATAAGGGGAAGATCCGGAGCAAAGACAACATAACTCTTGGTGGAAGAGGATCAGGAAAGGCAATACTGAGCTGGCAAACTGGATACGTCCAATTGCTGTGACAGGGTGTGCATATTAATGCTGAGGGAGTTGGCAGAAGTCATCACAAGATCACTTTCGATAACCTTTGATCAATGGTGTCATTTGGAAGAAGCGCCCAAAGACTGAAAGAAAGCAAATGTTGCTCCTATTTTCAATAATAGCAAGAGGGAGGGATGGGAGGAAGCACAGGTAGCCAGCCTTATCTTGATCATTGACAATGCAGCAAGGCCTGGAAATCATTTCCAGGAATGTGAAAGACACAGATGTCATCAGGAGTAGTCAGCATGGGTTCAACAAGCTTGATCACCTTGATAAACTTCTATGTTGAAATAAATACCCTGAGAGATGAGAGAAGAGCAGTGAATATTCCTTTTAAAGCTCTTAGACTCAGGACACTTGTAGGGTCCCTTTCCTGTGTGGATGTGCAGCTTCAGTTCAGAACTACTTTTCTTTCCACATTGAGGACATTTAAAGTATCTCATCCCCTGTGTCTCTCTCCCTGGACATCAGGGAGACCCTTAGCACTGTGATCCTTAAGATCCTCACACAGAAGCTGTTGAAGCATTGGGCTGGGTGAGCAGAACATGACTGCGCTGAAAACTGGCTGGAGAGCCAGGACTAGGGCATGGAAATCAGAGGTTAAAAGTCCAACTGAAGACCAATAATTAGCAGTTCAGGACTGGCTCCAGTCCTGCTTAGCATCTTCATTAATGGTCTGGATGATGGACAGAGTGCACATTCAGCAGTTCTGCTGTTGACACAAAATTGGAAAGAGTGGCAGATACACCAGCCAGTCATGGTTCCTCCCAGAGAAACCTCAACTGGATGGAAAACTGGATGACAGGGACCTCATAAAGTTCCTCAAGGAGAAGCAAAGAGTTCTGTACCAAGAGAGGAACATTCACATGCACCCAGCTGGAAAACAGCTTGGCAGAAAAGGACGTGGAAATTTTGTTGGGCACAACTTTGAACAGTAGCCAGGAAGGTGCCATAAAAGCAAAGAAGGCCAATGGTTTCCTGGGCTAGCTAAAGAGGAATGATGCCAGCAAGTCAGGGGAAACAGTGCTCCCCCTGCTGATGAGGCTACATCTGGAGTGCTGAGTCCAGATCTGGGCTCCATAGCACGAGAGAGACCTGAACATACATGAGTGGATCTAAAGAATGGCCAGAAAGGTCCTTATGAGAGACTGGACCACCTCTCCTATAAGGAAAGGCTAACACTGAGCTGGGACTGTTCAACCTGGAGAAAAGAAGACTCAAGGGGATCTCATCCACGTGTACAAATACCTAAAAGAGTGCGTGCAAAGAGGACAGAGCTGGGCTCCTTTTAGCAATACCCATTGCCAGCACGTGGGGAAACGGATGCAAACTGGAACACAGGAGGTTCCCTCTGAACACCAGGCAGCACTTCTGTGCTATGCAGGTGCTGGAACCCTGGCACAGGCTGCCCAAAGAGGCTGTGGAGTCCCGTCCTCCTTGGAGATCTCCCAAAGCTACCTGAACATGGGCCTGGGCAGCTGCTCTGGGTGGCCCTGCTGCAGCCAAGGCTGGGCCTGATGGACCCGGCAGGCCCTGCCAGCCTCAGCAGTCATGGGATTCTTTGCAATCTTATACAAACTTCTTCACAAGTACTGCATGCTTTTAGGAAACGGAAACGTTCACAGAAAAGGCTAAACATCATTCACAAGGAACTTGCAAGCGTAGCTGTGAAAAAGACTCTAAATATCAACACACAACTTAGATCTATGTACAACAACGTGCATAAATGCAAACGGTTTAAATTCGCTGATGAGGAAGGCTTTTATTTAAATCCCTCATCATGCAGGCTCTCTAAAAGCCATTTTTCTAAGCCACATTTACGCTTGATTTTGAGATCTGTTGGGCTGTTCCGTTTCTGTCCAATTTTGGAGTTGTCATTTCAGTCATAATGGGTAGCACCTCCCAGAGAGACATCCTGCAATTGGCAACACTTACCAGGTCACTGTTGCTGTGCATCTCCCCCCACTGAAAAGTAATAATAGCACATTAAGTTTTTTCTTCTAAAATCAGTGACTGAATAGTCAACTAGAACACCAGCTTGGGAGTAAAGCTTCTTGGAACGTTGACTTGTTTGCCAATGCCTGTATACCAGCTCTCGTCCAAGACAGCCTGCAGACCTCCAAGAATCCACCAGTGATGCACTTGTTGCCGATAAAGCAAGTTGAAGACGGCCCCTGCTGTCAGCTTGCATGATTTTGTTTTTCTAAACAAGGCTCCCAGCATTTGGTGCATGTTTTTTCCAAAAAGCTCCAACATCCAGATTTTTGCTTTCCAGTTCTGATAGTATAAAAGCACGTTTTGGAGAAGGTAATTGCTCCTCCAGGCATCATTACCGAAGAAAATCCGTAATTTTTTTTCACCCTCATAATGCATTGCATCTTTACCTGAGTAACCAAAGTTTTCTGCACAACATTACTTACATCCCTCTGAAATATCAGAGCACGCCTTGGACACGTTACTTGCATTCATTCTACATACAGAAAATGGTAGGAGAAAGAATGCTGGCCTTCAGATCTCAGAAAATCCATACAGCGGACAAGGATAAAAAATGTGTTATTTCCTCCTACAATTGCTGTCCTGTTTTTAGGTTGTTTCTTCTGATACTAGTGCAGTAACACCCAGTATATATATGCCTATAATGACCAAAAAATTCGAACTGCATGTAGCCTGCACTTCACGTCGATGAATATATAACAGAAAGCCAATGCAATTGAAGTAAGTTTGAAGACACCAATACCTCATTCCAGAAAAGAGACATGAGTTCCAGAGATTACTTATTAGCTAGCAGCTGTATTTTCCTGCCATGGGAGTTCCTTTTTGTTGCAATAAGATTTTCATTTCCCCCCCGCCAAGGTTTCTATAAACCATTTCAAAGAGTGATTTCACTCACCTCAGTCACACAATTCCTCCAAATGTAGGCAGAATATTTGTGCCTCCAAATCTTCCACAGGTTTGAAGGCAGGCTGCTCAAAACTGAATGGTAAAGATGTCAAAATTGGACACTGCTTGTAACAGCTGACTAGGATTATGGCTATTATGGTTTAGAGCATCAGGTTCTTACCTCATCCATTCTCCGTGGGCATGCTGATCACAGACAGCAACTCAGAGCTGGCCCACAAGCACCACATGGGTGTTGTTTGGGCTATAAACCAACACGCATAAGGAAAAATAAATAAATACAACTCCAGTATCTCACAGCAAATGGTGTCTCTTCAAGTAGTTAGTATGTGTGAGGAACAGCCTTCTATGAAAAGCCAGCACTTCTTCTAGTTGTGTTCCTATCCTAGTGAAGGATAGGAAGGGTTTTATTTAGAAACTCTAAGAATTGCAGGGTTTTCCAGCAGCAACGTCAGGAGAGGAAAGAGGAAAGGAATGAAATTCTTAGGTATCAAGAGCCATGTAACACTTTTACAAGCAGAGAAACCCCAAAATAGCTTTCTAGGCATCTCCAGTGGCTGCAGTGACACGGAGACTCACCATCCCTGCGGTTGCTCTGGAACTGTGTGGAAGTGGCACTGAGGGACGTGGTTGGTGGGCACAGTGGGACGGGTTGACGGTTGGGTGAGATGATCTTAGAGGTCTTTTCCAACCTCAACAATTCTAGGAAGAACTGGTCTATTGTGCTTGTAACACGTAAAAGGCGAAGACTGAAATAAGGGTGTATGTACACATTCTGCAGACCTTGGTAATACCGGAGTTTTTAGTCATTCCATTACTGTTTTTCTTCCCTAGGTATAAGGCCAAGTAAGAGGTCGATAAATTTAGCTGAACTCTCATCTTCAAAAGACATAATTTATTGTAATAGGAAAAAAAAAAAAAGCGATGTCATCAGTATGCAGCATTCTATTAAGTGCATATTTTTAGCAGATTTGTGAAAGGTATTGATTGGGTACATCTGGCCAATTCCATGTTCCTAAAATCCCAGCACATTTCATTTATAAAATAATAGCTCAGGTGAAAGAAGGTGACCTTCACCGAGCAAGCAGTGCTTTTTAAAAATGATTTACCTGTGTATCTATAATTCAAGAAATCTGCAGATGTGTTTGTTTTGTCTTTTTAAATCTTGACAATGCTGAGCATGCTTCCAGAAAGGAAAAAGTTTTCTTTGTCGGCGAAATAAATAAAAATTAACATAGATGTTACTTTACAAACATGCATTGCCTTTGTCAAGGGGCCTTCGTCTAAATTATGCACCGTATTTGATGTAGTAAGCAAAGGTAAACAGCAGGGAAGGGAACGAAGGGCAGATTGTGCTGACAGCACATGTAAAGCTCAGATATTAAGCAAATACTGGTGGAGGTTAAATAAATGCACAAGGATTCCACAGACCACATCTGAAGGGAGATGGGAAGCAGCGAAATAACATATAAAACGTTAACTTACAAGCCCAAACAGCAGCAATGGCAATTTGTTTGACACACCAAGGTGAATAAATCAAAGGGTCATTGCTGATGACCGTGTTATGCCAGCCCTGTGTCCTTGTCCCTGCATGGACTCTGGGTGTCAGGGGCTCGCAGCATACTGGAACTGGGAAATGGCACCTGGTGCCACTGGTGCTTGAACTGCTGTCAAGCAGCTTGCTCCACGTGATGAGGGGACATGACCACTCCAGTAGGCCAGCAATTTGCATTCTTTCCCCGCCTCTTATTTACATGCACTTTCAGAGAATCGGAAATCCCTCAAAGCTGCTGCTTTCAGCCATTCCGCTGTTTTTGGGCGACCCACACCAAGGGGTGACCTTAATGAGCATGCAGAAGGGCCGAGGGCAGGACCTTCTCACTTACAGGGCATGGGTTGCTACAGGGTGAACCAACCCAGAACTTTTTGCTGCAGAATTGCATAGCAAATAATATAGTCCTTGGGTAACAAAACATGACTCAAGTTTCCATCTCAATGAAATTATCTGATCCTTTGAAACACTGCATGATGCAGCTGCAATGTGAGGGAGGGGGGAAAATAAAAGGATTGCAGGGATTCTAATGTTTGCTTACAGAAATATTGCAAACAACAACAACAACAACCAAACAAACAAACAGCACAATCATTTTTCCACCTTTCACAAATTAGCGTGTTTTCTCCATTCCACATCAAACCTGGGGAATGCCAACTGCACACAGAAATAACTTCATGTTCTCCATGTTGCAAATAGGTACTAAAGAAAACCACATACAGGCAGTTTGTGAAAAAATTGAGAATTACAACTGCATAAGCCAGTAGTTTCCAGAGCGTGGGAGAAAAATTCAGCGTTCCCCTTCATAGCCATCTTATAGAATCATAAAACCAATAAGACTGGGAACACCACTAAGATCATCAAGTTCAACCATCAGCCCATGCCTGGGACTGTTCCAGACCGCATTCCTCAGTGCCACATTCACACAGTTCTTGAACACCTCCAGATGGTGACTCCACCACCTCCCTGCACAGCTTGCACCAGCACCTCGCCACTTTTTTCCACAGAATCACAGAATGGCCCGGGTTGGAAGGGACCTCAAGGATCACGAATCTCCAACCCCCCTGCCACAGGCAGGGCCAACAACATCCACATTTAATATTAGACCAGGCTGCCCAGGGCCCCATCCAACCTGGCCTTGAACACCTCCAGGGACTGGGCATCAATGAGAATAAATTCTTCCCATGTCCAACCTGAACCTCCCAGAGCAACTTAAGGCCATCACCTCTCATCCTATCACTGTTATCAGCGGGGGGAAGAGGCTGAAGTCCACTTCTCCATAACCTCCCCTGCAGGTAGTTATAGAGAGCAATAAGGTCCCTCTGAGCCTCCCATTCTCCAGACTAAACAGTGCCAGAATTGTTCTGTGTGTCAAGCAGCACCCTGACAAGACAATGCCCAGCCAACTGGCCAAAACCACTGGCAATTACAAATGAGAACATGCCCAAGGAAAGCCCACTGTAAGTGTCAGGTGTAGATCAAGCACACTGCATTAATGTGCTTCAGAACAGGGAAAAAGCTGCTTGTGACACTTGGATGAGACGCAGAGGAACAGAACACCAACACACCAGTTGGCATTAGGTGCAATGAATTGTTCAGCAGGAGATGGTGAAATTTCAGCCAAAGCTATTACAAGCATGAAGACATGCTCATCAGGACAATGCTACAACCAAGCACAAGTTTACAAAGAAGAAAGAAGAAAGGATAACCCTGCAGGCACTACAAAACCACCACGCACTCCTGCTTTCAGTTAAACCATGCAAACTGAGAATCTGCCATGTCCCAAACCTGACAAATGATTCATAAAATGGACGAGCAAAACATAATCCAGAAATACACCAAGAACAAAAACAATGGAGCATGAGATCCCAGCAGCTCAGAGGCACGCCAAGATTTAACAGGACGCAGAGCGCCCACCACCTGCCACAAGAAGAACTCATTGCACTCAAAGGAAAAGCCAAATCCTGGGAAACAAAGGCAAAATTGCTGCAATCAGGCACCTAACTCCCAAGCAAGCAGTTGTAAATATACCGAAATCATGCCAGCATTGGGTTCAGACAATTGAAGTGAACAGGAAACCAGTTTAACCCCCACTTGGTCATAAGGACAGGTTGAATGAAGAGAGGAACTGCACCCCCCGCAAGTGGGGAGACGTTTTGAAAGCATTTGTCCTCAAGGTATTCACCAGTTGTGCAATAAGCCTTTAAGGGAACTGTGCTCACAAGTGATGGCATTTGGGGCCCCTAACATAACATGAAAGGAACTGCAGACACATCTTCAAATAGCTGTCAGAAGTTACTTAGAAAATGAAATTAAAACCGACTGCACTACTGCTTTATGGGGCACTTGCTGATGTTTGCAAGCCTTAATCCAATCCCCTATAGGGCAAGTGTGATGCTAGGAGGCTAAAGACATTATCTCACTTTAGCTATTCAAAAATTATCAGAATTTGTAAGCTACCCTAAACCAGCTGAAATTGCTGTATTACATTATACATCACCAGAAAAGGGGGAGAAAGCAACTCATTGGCTCCTTAACATCTGCAGCATAAAGGAGCTGAAAATTATCTTCAAGGAAGCACGGGAGATAGAGGAAGATGTCAGAGGTGTTAAATAAACCTTCCACATGCCCATTTTGATGAAGATCCAAACAGAGAACTGCACCTGAAAGAAGGCTTCTGCCCGTCCCTCTGAAAGCTGGCCATCAGGAGTGCCAGAATGGAGTCCTTCCATCTGAGCAAGTGTCCAGCACCTGAAATGAAGGCTGCACAGTCCTGCAGGGTCACTAGCAACACCAGTTCTGCAACCAGTTTCTGGAGTCTAGAAAGGAGCATGTTTTTCTTGAGAGAGTGTATGTTGGTCAAACATGATTAAAAGCAGTAGAGTGAGTGTAACACTATGGTTAATTGTAGGGCTATGCTTGTGCAGGCAAAGAAATGAATCACAGAATTGCAGGGGTTGGAAGGGACCTCGAGAGTTTGAGTTCGATCCCAAAGCCTGAGCTTGCCCTGTCTGGAAGCACTTCTGGCTTTCTGAATGTTGAAGCGTCACCTCCCAGCATTGTTTTTGGAGACTGCACACAAACGACGTCTGGAAAGGAAGGAAATGAGAGGCTATGTGAGCAAGCAGCAAAGATAAGCAACAGGAACAGGTTAACGGGAGGGAGGAGGAGGCAGCCGAAGAACAACAAAGAGGCGTGAGCAATGGGAAAGGGCATTTGTGCTACAAAGAGGAAAAGCAGCTAAGGACACCCTTTCTTAGCCAACAAAGCACTTAAAACCAGCAGTTTTGGTTATACACATTAAAAAAATATATCCAACTACACAAGATGCAGAGGCACTGCACAAGTTCCCACTCCTACCCTGCTCAAGTCTGACAGGGACAGGATGAACCTAAAACCACAGTAAGAAAAAGAAGAAAAAGAAGAAAGGAAGAGTATTATTTAATCTAAGAGAAGTTTCGTGTGACAATAATGTTAGCACTACCTTTTGACTACTGGGGCTGTGGCAAAGCCTTCCATAAAAGCAGCAACAGAAGCCATCTGGTCCCAAGACTGAATGTATTTCAAGTGGATTACATGAGGGTTCCTTGAATTAAGTAAATTAAGTAAAATAAAGCATGCAAACTTCTTCACATGGCCAAGGTTGGACATTGAGTTGAGTTTAACATCAACTTCTATTATTGAGGATGCTATTAAGTGGCCTATATTACTTGAAATACCTTCTTCAGGCACAACTCACAAATGGATTATTTTTCCCTCCTTCCCTCTACCCAAACTGCACAATGCACATCCTTCACTTTCACACCATACAGAGCATGAAATCAACACGAGCCTTCCTTCGTATCTATTTACATGCTATACATAAGTAAAAGCATTCCTACAGGAACTCCTCTTTTTGGCTCCCAAACTCTTTCTGCTGGGGATACACACCAGTCGCTCATTCAGCAGTACGCATACAAACTTCCTCTTAATTAACAGTGGCACAAGTGTGTATCAAGAAAAACTCCACGCTGATAGTTTGCCCAAAGTCACTTGGCAATGTCCCTTTAATATTAATACACAGAGAAGTAAATCTTTTTCATAAATTTGTTCAAGTATGTGGAACATGTAAAATGCATAAGAATCAATATGGACATCATTAATGTTATATTTATTTATTTTCCAGCTTCATACAAACTGGATGTAGAAGCATAAACATAGTACATTTCTACCATTTTCAACAAAAATATAACCAATATGTACAATTATTGTATTAAAAATACAAAAGGGATACAGACTCCACCAATGTCTTTCTAAAAGACATACAGGTACAAGTAGTATCAAAAGTATGAGGAAATCACCAGTTAATTGTACATTCTGCACTTGACATCACAGAGCGAACTGAGATTAGCAGTCCTATGGTCTACAATTACTTTATGCTTATATAACATTTGTGCAACTTGTGATAGAGCTAGGATTTTGTATTTCTATATGCACATGAGGTCCATAGCCTTGAGAATAAAACTGGCAAATAATGCATATTGCATGTAAAATTACAAACGCGTAATTGACAATGTGATATATAAGCAAATAGACAAAAGCTATGATTACAGGAGAGAGAATTAAATAAAGCACTGACATTTGCCTGATACAGTGAAAAAACACTGCATTTTGATCTTTAAAAGTTGAAGTTATTTACGTTTATCTACTGATCAATATGATCAGCTGAGTTCAATGGAAAAAAAGAAACCAAAAAAAAAAAAAAAACAAAAATCCAAGACCAGCAGTTCCTCACATTTGAGTACTACTCGGATTGGCAGCCTTCACTTCTCCGGAGTCTGTGCAAAAACAACACAAAAATAGAGGGGAGGGTCATTTCAGTCGTTATAGGTTAATAGCAGCTGTGAGCAGGTGGTTGCTACACATTGGCCTTCTCTACACATGCAGTGTTCCACAAAGCCATTAACAGTTGTGACTATTTCTGCATTGCAAAGGCTGGCGGATCTAAAAAGGTTATTCTTCTTTACTTAAAGGCTTGTTTATCCCCCTAATGCCAAGTCAATAGATGGAGGTTATTAAATCAATATTAACAGCCGTCGGGAGCTGTGACATCCCAGCTTGCCTTCACTGCAATGTTATCCAGTTAATTTTTCTCGTAACAGAACTACTACAGAGTAAAAGAAAAAAAAAAAAAAACAACCCAAAAAACAAAACAAAACAAACAAAAAAAAAAACAAAAAAAAAATAGAAATAATATATAACTTAAAGGTGAGGTTGCCGTCTGTCTCGTTAGAATGGGATACTTTGTTTTGAGCACGCCGTCCTGTATCCCACAAGGCACAGGTACGAGGCATGGTGTCCGCTGTTCCTTCATTGGAGAGCTGTAAGCGCGTGGCTCTGCACTGATCCTAGACCCAACGCCGTCCCCAGTAATGGGCACGAGTCTGGAAGCTTCCAGGGTGGGGGACACACTAAGAGAGAAGCTAGATGGTTGGGAACGGCTGCGTCCTGCAGCCTCTGCCTCCCCTTCTGCCCTGCTCAGCCACGCGGCAGGTAGATGCTATCTGGGAGCTGAGGCTGGCAACCCTACTTACAGGTAGGAAATAAAATAATACTGTAATTACTAGGCAGATGCAGTATTTGATCTCTGAACACAAACGTACAAAACTGTAACAAAGGCATTGTAAACAAGCAAACAAGCGCTGCCTCCTTGAAGGATTTCAATGCATTCCACTCTTGGTAGGTTAAAGGCCAAACGTAACTTGACAACTAGCTTATCTCATTATCCCAATGAGACTAAGTGCTAGGATCACGATTAAAATTGAAAAGGAAGATTAAAAAACCCTTCCAGGCATTGGGAAGTGCAGCCAGAGTTATCATCCTGATGTGATGATCTTGGAATTTGGAATGATACTGTGTGATGTGGCAGACAGCGACAGTGGTAGCTTGGAGATTGCTGCACTGTGCATTTCAAGCAACACAGTTTGAAAAGTGCCAGGGCGATTTCTTCACAGTATTTCACATGCAAGGGGAGGGGGGACAGAAGGGGGGTTTGAGGGGATGGGGGTGGAGGAAGAAGCCCCATGCTGCTTTAAGGCAGGGAAGGAGGCAAACAGGTCCACCATCCTTTGACTATAGTTCCAAGGCTCCTATTCTAGGGACGTCTTCTTGTGCTCTCCTTTAAGGTGGTTCACTCTGGATCCAGAAAATCCCCAAGTCTTAAACAGCAGAGACTTGTTCATCTTCTGCAAACACAACAGGACAGGGGAAAATATCATTTAGTTCACGTAGATGAAGACTGCTACTAAATGAAACAACCTGTACTGTGTTCACATGCTTTCTGTTCCTCTCTGTTAGGTATATTAAAAAAAGAAAAGAAAAAAGGAAAGAAAAGAAAAAAAAAAGACTATCTGAATATCTTTACATTTCAGGTCTCATGAGAAGCACTTCTCTGAAATTTTCTTCTCAAAGAAAATTAGACAATTGCTATTCTGAGCTAGGTGCAGTATTCTCAGGTCAAGAATGTGACAGCTACTCCTAAATATCTAATAGCTTCATAAAGCAGTTCTTACATTTTTCCTTGAATATATCTGACAGAAGTCACTATTTCCTAGTGCTATATTTGAATTAAGGTTGCATAAAAATGACCGTGGCGTCCGTTGTCACTGGTAAAATACAATTAAAATTCTCAAACAGACACAGTAGTTCTTAAGGCTTGAGGTAACTCTATTAAAGGGATCTCATCTTTTTTTGTCATGCTTGATTACCAAGTTCATGCTGCACACAGAGCTCTAGCAACTAAGCAGTTAGGGAGGGAAGGAGACAGTTAGCCTTTCTACCATTAGACAAAACGGAGCATCAAAGATTCAGATGCATGACTCAAGCTTAGGCTGCAAGCATCCAGCTCTGAAGATGCAATCCAGCTACACTTACACTCCACAGAGTAACAGAAAGACTATGTGTGCACGGTCGTTATATCGCAATAGCTGAGTTAAAGCATAAAGACTGGCAAGCAAGATGGCAAAATCACGTGAAGCAGTCAGTATGGAAGACCCAGCGCCCACAATGTAAGAGTTTCAGCTAGAACGCTGAGTGATTATCCATCTAAACCCAACCAACAATGCTCTCTGGGGTTGGCATTTGTAGACTGAGATACGTGTTTTGAGCTAGTGCCAAACACTGGATATTTTCAGGGCAGCCAGCAATTTTTACCTGGAATGTAGGCACCTCAAGAGAAGTTGCCTAAGCCAACTGCTTTGGTTGTCTAAGATTCAAGGCGGACATACATTCCAAATTTTAAATGATGCTTTGAGTGAACTGAATCCTTCTCCTTCCAAAAAATAAACAGACAGCAAGGTTTGAAGGATGGAAACTCAAGTTACAGCAAGGGTTTCTACTGCAGTAATCACTTGCATAATCTACTTTGTGACTGTGAAAACAATGAACACATTTGCATGCAGCACGCTTAAAATTTAACAATTAGAAATTTACCATCTTCCTCTGTGGGAAACCCTTGAGACTGATAGTGAGCAAGACGTGGATCTGACTCGTTTGGTTTATGCCACTGAGGTTTGTTCAAAGGCCTGCTAGTTGAATGGCCATGTGACTGTTGCTGTTGAGCCGACGTCCCATGGGTCTCACACGTCCGTGCCACCATTCTAGACCTCTGAAGTGCTACGTTGTAATCCGGAGGCTTTCTAGTTGGATGGGAAACACCTTCTGCAAACTCAGCAATAGGTATTCCTACGTAACCAGGAGGAGTTGGAGGTGGTTCCCGATACCGACCTTCTTTTCGTGCTGCAAAAGAAACAGCTTGTTAGGAAGCAATACGATGAAAACTGCTCAGATTAAAATAAACAGTGAGTTAAACATTGATCAACTCATGATCCCAGGATGAAAAATCCTGAAGAAGGATTAAAGTTAAATACTACATAGTACATAATGAGATACTGAAAGATAAACCATACGAGAAAACCAATAATATACACCATATCCACAATACCATTATTCTTCCAGTAGTGAAGTAGTAATGAAAATAAATTCACCAAATTACATGAGGAATTTGCTCTAACTCAGCAGCTGAAGCTGCTCCATCAATTACACAGCATGAAACATTCACTGGTCAGAGACCAGTGGTGTGGAAGACACAAGAGTCCACAGAAGTGACAGCCATCATGAGAATATCAGCATCTCCCCAAAAGCATGTCTATCTTAATCTTGGAGACGGACTTTGTCCCTAAAAGCTCACCTCTTTTGTTCTTAGCAGCTTGCAGGCAAGGGAAAGAAGGAGAAAAAAGAAAAAAGAAAAAAAGGAAAAAAAAGTAAAAAGGCCTGATTTCTTTCTACAAACCTTACTAAATAAGGCAAAGCTACAGATGAGGTAAGAGTAATGGACCTCATTCTCATGCTTTTTGCATGCATCGCTGACCACTGCTCTTATTGTTTTAATTTCTGCAAAATAAAATCTTGAAATCATTTCTGCAAGAACACTGATTGAGTAAGATTTTGTACAGGAGAAGGAAAGCCCACATACTTCGTGGATCTCATTGAGGTTTACCTGTTTACCTGAACAAGACTTAACTATGGCCTTACCCAGTGTACCCTGGCAGAGAGATTCAAGGGAAGAAAGAATGATGAAGAGTTTTAAACACCTTCAGGAACAGACCGGATGGGCACTGATTTCATGATTCTGTATTGTGCAATTTCATATTTAAAGATGTTAATTAGGACTTTGATCCTGAACAGTTTTTGTGAGTCTAACCCTTTTATGTGACTACTTATAGTACAAAGGCAAACACAGCAGGTAAAAAAAGCCTGGCACAGCAAATTTACTCTTCCTGTCTTGTCATACCCTGTATATTCTTGCACAAGTGATGAGGACAGCATCACTCTGCATTATGCAGTATGAAACTGACTGAAAGGGCAGCACCAGCTCACAGCTGGCTTCACTGAGCTGGTGGGTTTCTGCTTTTACTATTAGCAAACCAAATCGTCTCATATGGAATCCAAATGCTTTTCTTGCACAAAAGCATGCAACTGAACAAAGCAACACGAAGAAACTTTTGAGAATTTTTATTCAAAGATTTCAGAAATTTTGATTTTAAATAATTTTGACACAGAATAAGTTCTGTTGAAAAATTCTAATGAACTATTGCAAGAGAGCAATGATACCCAGAGCTGCAAGCACAGTTAATAGCACTGAATGCATGGAAGTTATACAGCTGCAATATTTGGATCTTTTTCACATTCTCTGTAAGTGTATATAAGTGTAGTGGCAAGCTCACACATGAAAGGCAAATCTGGAAGCACACCTGTTGGTGAAACCAAGTGCATCAAAGAGTAAAATTAGAGACTGGCACGAATCAGAACCTCGAGTCCTGAACAGAGCAGCTTCCTCCTATTCAGTTCAGGGATCCAGAGCTGCACCCAAGCTTTGCAGCAACAGGCCACTGCTAAGCAATATACTTGGACAGAAAATGAAAAAGCAGCTTATCACAATGGTCTCAGCATGACTTCAAGGTGGCAGACTTTTTCAGCTGTGTCAAAGCAAAATGGCTTTCAGATAGCTCTTCATAATAACCTGAGGAAAGGCACTCACAGCAAAGGGAAATGAAAGATGCAAAAAATGTAGAGGGGTCTTGGATGGCCCTATGACATCTGGGATGTGTAAAAGGAAAAATATGAGAAGCGTTAAAACACTGCCCAAAGCTACCTTTATATTAATTTATACCTTGTTACCTCACTGGATGATTACAAACGTAATACAGCCCTCATTTCTTAAGGAATCTCTTCAATTTGAGCAATCTAAAGAAATGCCTCAGCTGGTGTCTAAACACAAAGGGACCCCATTTTTAGAAGTAAGGAACATTCAGAAGTAAGGAATCATCAGACCAGTGACACAAATGTAGAAAGGAAAACACTTCTAAAAAAATAAATCAGGCCACATTTATAAAGATACCTAAATATAGAATACAGAGCCTTACTGTGAAGAGAATGCACATTTCAGAACAGACACCTATACACATCAACCCCTCCAAACACTGTCCAGCAGTTGAGCTAGTTTTTTTTTGCTGTTGTTGGTTTTGTTTTTTTAATGATGTATGGCAGGCTGTCTTGAAACACAAAAAGCTGCCAGAACTGAGAAGCAGCTGTAAGCGATAATTTCTCTAGCAGTAAAAACAGAGTGAGAGGGCAAAAACTGAGAGACTACAAAATGTTCCGTTCTGCTTTAAAATCAAACCAGACAGAAGAAAAACAGGTTTAGAACAACGCTAAGCACTGTAGGTAAGTGAATTAAAATCCAACTTACCAATAAGCCCCTTCGTAGTACTTGATGTTACCGGTATGTGAGCAGGCACAGGAGCTGGCTTTGCCTCCTCTGCTGGTATGGATGTTACGCAGCTGGTTTCAGCTTCAATAGAAACATCCTTCCCACCCCTTCGCTTTATGGTACCTGTGTCACCTTCTGAGTCCTCTCCCCAGTAGCCCGTTGAGGATGCCCAGCTTGCTCTGGACTGTGCTTGCTCGAGGCCCTCCCTGCCTTGACTTTGCCGGCCGTACTTCGTGCCATGATCGGAGAACATCAGCTGGTCCACGTGACTGCCTGAGGCCCACAGTCCTGCCCCGTCGCCTGAATGATCAAAATGAGTGTGTCCAAAAGGCAGCGTCTCCCAGCTTCTCTGGTGCTGTATTGTTTGTATGTTGTCGTGTGAACCACTCGAGCAAGAAGTCCAGCTACCACGGCCACTGTCAGCCGCATCGAGTGAAGCTCTGTCCCCCTGATCCTGTGACAGTTCTTCTGTGCTAGGAGAAGACAGAACAGTAGCTCCAGCATACAGGCCTCTGTTCTCTGACAGTGGTGCGTAAGATCTAGATGCACATTGAAGAGGGGGGAAAAAAAGCATCCAGCGTTGAAAGCAGAGATCCTTTACAAAGCACACAAAGAACTAACAAATAAAAAAAATGAGCATACTGAAAGCTTTGATGCAATTTATGTTGTACTTGCTTAAAAGACTAATCTGATTTTGAGCACAGAACACTTTCCTTTTAAGCTCATCCTTAACAGAACCAACAGGAATAATCACTGGGCAGCTCTCTCGATGAAACGTAACACGTTAGTGGAGTCGCCTCAGAATGCAAAATCTTAACTTTGCAGCAGCCCTTAAAGACAAGCAAACACCACTGAGATACACAGAACAAAAGGGAGCAGATTGACAGATAGGTTCCTACTGCTTTTCCAGGCAAGCAGTGCAAATAACTCGAAGTCAGAAACTGAGATTTACCAGGAAGTCACTGAAACTCAGATTTAGGCTTCTGCTCATTCACAACTCTGAATGACAACTTATCAGTATTTCTTGCAAAGGAAATTGACTTTGAAGTTACTTCTGGAAAGACATCCTACTTCCTAGAGCAAGTGCATTCTCTGTAGCCTTCTGGTGGCTGATCAAGTCTGACAGTATCACTTACATAGCAGCAGTGAAAACTGATCAAGCGTCAGCTTCATTTAGCAACTATCAGGACTGCTGTGAGTTGTGGTTCGAGGGCAGCTTGCTATGCAAATTGGGACCCTCATCTGATTTTACATATCTGATTAAAGAGCTTGCATAGCCTGGGATTCCCAGAGCTGAAGCACACCACTTTCAGAACAGGCCTGTCATCCACAGACTCTACAGGACTCAAAACCAGAGCTAAAGTTTCCAAATAATAGCTCAGAAAAATCAACTGGTTTGCAGGCTCACTGACAGAGATTCAGAGAACTCCCTGCAGCACTAGCTTACCCACCTATACAGAAGTTAATTATCTAGAAAATTACTTAGAGAGCCAACAGCCAAACATGAATTTTAGCTTCCAATTATTGTTGACTAGGAGAGCAATTTGGGGTAAAATATTTCTGAGTTAGATAAAACTGCACTTTTCTGTAAAAACAGACTAGAAAATTACTAGCTATTTCTGTTCACAGTGCCATTCCTGAAGAACTGCATCAATAATTTGTCATCTAACTCAGTTAATTCCCCACCTAAAAAAATGGCTAGAGTACTCATCTGCTACAGAGGGGAGTCTACAGAAATACTAAGTGCTCAGATAAGGTCTACTGGAAGAAAGGTCTTTGCCATAGACCTCAAAAAACACGTGTGAGGATAAAACATTTTCTTGTAAGAAAACAGAACACGATCACAAAATTCCGTAGGGAAACAGTGGAATTTAAGAGCAGAGGAGAAAAGGAAAATTTGAGAGAGACACAAGGAAAGTTCTATAAACAAATATACGTGCCACACACTGTATGAAAGTACAATTTAAGAAAGAATAAAATTCCTACCCTAAGCTGTATTGATCTGGTTCAATCATGATCCTTCTATCAATTCTTCCCACGCCAAGATTAGTCTCCACAATGCTGACAGAATGCCTCTGTCTCCTCTCATCATGCAGGGACGCTGGCATAGAGTCAAAAGAGGAATTGCTGACAATACTAGATCTGGAAGAAATTTCGCTGTGACCAGAGTCTGAAAAGTTATCCACTGTGCCACTGGGAGCCAAAGTGTAACCTGCAAAGGGAACATCACTTTAATCAGTCTCATCATATTTGTGTTCCTACATCGTGAAATCTCACTTTTTATGAAAAAAAACAACAACAGCCTATGCATAAACACTGCCACCAAGTTCAGAGCAGAAGAGTGCACCAGACAAGATTAATGCTCAGAAGTAGTCCATAAGACTCTCTCATACAGTTTTTGTGTTCCGCAACACTGCCCTTCAGCGATGAACAACATATGCAATGTGAAAGCACATATGTCTGGACTCACTGCTTATTACATAACTTGGTGAATAAAAGGCCTATAATGTTTTTTAAGTAAATTAAAAAAATATTCAAGGTTTTCAAGCTTTCCTTGTGGTATTTAGCTAACTAATTACATTCCAAAAGACAACATTTGTGAACTATGAGAATTACACCATCATTTGCAGTAGCACTGACGCTGCCAGACTGTAATAAAACCTGCAAACAACAGAAAGTCACATAGGTAAATTCAGCTTTTGTTTCAACATTGACAAAATGCTCTTACAAGCCAGGCTGAAGGTCATTAACCAACACACATCTACAATTTTTTCTGTTTCTACCTATATTAAGTGTCAAGATGACTTGGAGTGATCTGTCCCCATTCACACTTGCTGAGAATATGGAATTAACAGTCAGACTTTCTGAAAGTACTTATCATTAGCTTAGCGTCACCAGCAAGATCTGAAACTTAAAATTTAAAAGCATCTTTATGATTTGCTTTTTAAACAGTAAAATACCTTTTAGTCGCAGCTCTGACCAAAATTACCTAAATTCACTTTTTGCTAATACAGCGTTTGGGAGAAATCAGGCTGAGATCTTATGAAGGCTCAAGATGATAACCTAACTCTTTTTCACATACCTTTCTCCTCCATCCAACCTTAATATAGATCACTTCAATAGAGATTTTGGATAGGCTTTAGTACTTTTATGCTATATTTCTCTCTCCTCTTTTCAGTTCCCAGCTTACCCAGTTGGACTTATTTTTCTCCCTTTGGCTTCCATTAACTCCATCTATCCCAGAGGTCTACAGTGAATTGATATTCTTGCTACTGCTCTCAATTCCAAAAAGAGAGGAGGATCTGGTTAGGTCCATTAGTTTGGAACCACGGGGTCTCGGTTACAGAGTACTGCCACCTACCAGGTTAAGGAAAGGGCTTAGCTACCCACTTGATAAGAAAGTAGAAAAATTGATACATGCATGTTTCAAAACCTTATAATCTCCGTCCAGTTTGGGGAAAATTATTTCTACAGCAAAGCCTCCAACACATGCGTCGCTTCGGCATTTTATTACAGGAACTCAACCTCAATATATGCATTTTAAATTCATTTTAAACGTAACCAAAATCTTTTAAAAATTAACACCACCAAGAAAGTTCCAACGTGCAATACCATTCCTCAAATACCCATGTTTGAATAATTAATTATGCTCCTATTAAAATGACTGTTAGTGATTTGTATCCCAACTGTCTTAAGCTTGCCTGTCATACACAGGTCATTTCCCACCCAGCCGGGTGACAGAGTAAATAATTCCTTTAATAGGTTAATGAGCTCAATGAAGTCTAAAATCTTGTACAGCAATCTGCACATACTGCCACTGGCAGAAGATGCTCTGATGGGAATACTTTTGTCAGAAGCAGCTGTAATGAGAGTGACCTAATGCATCATAACCTGTATCAGTTCAGGTTTCCTTGCCTACTACTATCAAGCAGGGCCTTCAGCTGTCCCACTTGAGCACCACCTCCTGCTCTCCTGCTGACCATATGTGCCTGAAACACGAGCAGTAATTTATTCTGAACATACAGATCTTCTTTCAGAAACTTCCAAAGCCTACGACCTTCAGGAAACAGAATGAGAAATGTTCTGCATCTAGTACCTTTCCTTGGAGAACTCTGTGGTGAGGTGGGAGGAGAAGACAGATGTGAAGATGCACTTGAAACTGCGTCTTCAGATTGTTTCTTGTGGCGGTCCAGACTTCCTTCTTCAGATAATGAAAGAATTTTCTTTAAAGCTTGTGGGGAGTTAATGCCTTTAAGTAAGAATGAATGTAGGCAGATGTAAAGTTTAATATAAATACAGCTTCCTATTTCACAGTGCATTTATGGAGGGAACATCATATAAGAAAAAACATTTTTCTCTTTAATTTGCGAGTTTCTAACGGTGGCTTAAATGAAGCAAAATGTTAATCCTACTGTTCAAAACATAGTGCTGTATTTCTGTAACTTAGTGAAACCAGTCTTTCATTTTTGCCACCGAAAATAAATATTTTGTCGCAGAATATATAATCCAGAGGTGGTGCTTTGTAACACTGCCTGCACAATATACAAATCAGGAATAAGCACAGTAGTGGTTTCTGGCAAATGGACTGAAACGATGAGAACACACACGATGCTCAATGCTCAGCTAAGGTTTACATCGTGAGAAGTGAAACAGCTTTCTTTCTTTTCCAGACACAGAGCAGTCCAGAAGGGCAAAGGAAGCTGGACAGATTAAGAAGACTGGCTTACAAAATAAGGCCATCCTGCACTTGCCTTTCTCCCTTTTGAGAATTATTTCTGCACCGGTTTATTTTGGGAAACCAAAGAATAACAACATCTTTAAGATGATGTATGATGTAAAGATCTAGGGCATAAAGAATTGCTTTTCTGAGGCAACACTTATCTTTGTCTTTTTCCACCCTCTCCTCCCCTCAAAAAATACTTCCTGGCATACACTTAAAAGCAAAGATGGAGCTTCTCTGACAGTTCTATAAATTTGTGTTTCGTGGTAGAGGATATTTTCAAGCCTTCCACAGACTTTTCCTTTGATCTGTTGGATCACAATGCTGCTATCAATAATTTACAGCTCCTTCATCAACATAACCCAGTCAACTTTTCAGAAACTTTCCCACCATGAGCAAAAATATCATCTACGTAGCTTCAAAATCCTTTTAATATTAAAATTTAATGGTAAAATTAAGAACGAGATGAAGATTGAATTGTTTCTTGCCCATTTTGCTGCTTTTAATTCTTCGCTAGCAGTCTAAGCTGTGCACAAATAAACTAAGAAAAAGTGAGAGACTATTTCAGCTCTTAAGCAGATCTTAAAAATTCACGTTACCTACATATACAGGAACATAGATTTGGAAGGCAAATTGGAAGTAATTCCTATACTCCTCTATCTTTCAGCATGACATGCAGGCAGCAGCACCAGCTTAACAGTAAAGAGCACTAGGGAACAGAATCCAGGGAAACAATTCTCTGATTGGAACGTCAGGCCCAAGTTTGTAATGGTGAGCACACCACTTCTGTAATTAGTCCAGCACAACTGAATTTCTCATTATATGTTCAAGTTTAAAAGAGAACAATACAAAACAAAATAAAGTAAAAAAGAGCAATTAGAACTTCTGAGGCGCTTCAGGTCACTGAAAAACCCAGTGTTTGTTAATCCACTTGGAAAAGCCAAGGTGTTAGTGCAGATAGCCAGAAAAATTCATTATTTCCACCTGCTATTAAGAGGTAAATAATTACACTGATTAAATTGACAAGGATGCTTTCCTGCCAGATTTCTTTCTTCCTATTTCTAGAGAAGATAATCTTACAACGGCATAATTTCCCTATAATACTACCACAAATTAAAGTCTCCATCTTATGTGATTAAAGTACTTCCCTGACATGAGCAAAGAAACCTCAGAGTACCCCCCTGAACGCTTCTTTGTTTGACTTACCAAATGGTGGGAGGTCTTTGACGGGCACTTTCTTGCGAGAGGGATAAAGAGATACAGCAGGGACCTGCAGCGCTTGGTTTACTTTATGTTGCTGCTGCTGCTGCACTTTCTGCTGAATTCCTGCCCGGGGAGCCACTGGTGATGTTTCAGATTTTCCAGATCGCTTGTCTCCTGTATTCTTTGGCACTTTGCAAGAAATGGGAGAAAGCAAAGAATGACTATCAGCCGCGAATACAGTGGGAGTTCTAACCTGAAAAGTGCCAAGCCCTCCAACTAATAGTTAAGAAGTGATAAAATACCAGAGAGGAGGAAAAGGAGAAAATCTGTACATTATCAAAGAAGCTTTCCTCTTTCTTAAAATAAAACTCTTGACTATTTTATAGTTAATCAATTGACTATAAATTGACTATTGTTACAGTTCTCAAAATGTCACCAGAAGTACGCTGAGCTATGATAGGGAGTCAACTACACTTTGAGTTTAGAGTTTAGGTTTAGAGTGGATATAACTGATACAATACAATTTTGTATCCTAATATCATAATTATCATTTTTTGCTATCCTGAAGGAAGGGAAAAGCCTAAGATACGGCATTCTCTAATTAAAGTGCGACAGATTTCCACTTGCTTCCCCCACCGTGTCTCTAAAACACCTGGACATGATGGAATCCCTTTTTCTCTCTCAGGATGAGGTCATCTGCGACGACTAACCCTATTCATACCAATACCCTGAGCACATCAGAACTGCAGAGGATCTTTTGGTCTCTCTGGATCCTTCACACAGACGAATCAAAAGAACTCTTGTGCACTTCAGCATTACACCATCCGAAAAGCCTACATAAATTTCTATGCTGTTAACCTCTAAGATGACTCCCTTAAGATTCAAAGATACCCAGTACTTGCCCATGATCAGTTAGATAATTTTCTGCCTCATTGCCTAGTTGTCATTCTTAAATAATTCCTTGCATTAGAAAGAAACACATTTAACAGCCTCCTTACAACCCACAGCAAATGGCAGTGCTCACATGTGTTGGTGGCTGGCTCACACTGTAGAGACAGAGTCTGGAGGCTTTCTTCATCCATTTCCAGATCCAAGTTTGACAGATACTGCTTTACCTTCCGTGCCATCTGAGCATCTTCATACAGTTTTTTAGCATTAAGGAAGGAGCTGCGACGGACCCTCTTTTTATGACCCCCTGCTTGTGCGACATCAAGCACAGCTGCATTTGTACTGCCCTGGCTGAGAGACCTGGAGTGAATGAAGGGGGATAAGAAGGGGAAAGTATGAGTTAGTCCGACACAGAATCACTTAACAAGCATGAAACATGCAAAAGATTGCATGAATGTCAGTCTATGGTCAAAGCTCACATGCCTCATTCCAGTAAGTCAAACAGCTATAACAGACAGAAGGATGAGGATCAGGAAAATCTTTTTACTTAGTTACAGGCACTACTTCGATTACATAAATATTTTAACCTGTTCTGCCCCAACTAGGCAGTATCACTTCACACATCAAGAAAAGCATTCAAGCTAGCTCTCTCACATAAGCCAGCTATTGAGAAGACTGGGGCATTAGGAAAAGCTCATGCAGTAAGGCAATGCTGACAGAAGACTACAGCTGAAGTTTATATCTCAAGACATGTAACAGAAGGCATTTTTTAATAGTATCTTGGGAGCTTTCAGTCTGACCATGTACAGAATGTATAACACAGCTTTAAGGAATAAAACTTACTTGGAACTTCCTAGGTTGAAAATAGCTTTTTCTTAAAAATGGTTCATGCTGACATAAAAGTCATGCAGATTTTAATGCATGTACATCAACGTACAAGCTATGCATTTGTCCTGAATTGATAAAAATAAAAGTTATGGTTGAATTGTAGTGGGAAAAAAGTTTAGCAGGTTCTGGAGTTACAACATTTCTATTTGACTGTGGTAATTGTTTATCGGCCTTAAGAAAGTTAACACCAATTTTTAGCAGTTGCTAACTTCCCACTTCACAATTTCCCTTTTACTTAAAGTCATTTTTTTGGCAACAGAAATTGGAGGTGGTGGGAATAACACACCACTGCTATTTCCAGTCACTTGAGTGTTTTACAGCTTTTGTGTAATAACCTCAAAAGCACTCCTGATCTAAAACATATTGTCAGTTAAAACAAAACAAAACAGGGTTAACAAAAGAAAGTATCAAAGCACCAGAAAATTAAAGATGGCAAGTGGGAAGTAATGCAAATGGCAAAGGAAGAATGAATGGCTGTGTGCATTGTCTACAACCACTTACCCCAAACTCCTCCATTTCTTCTTCCTGCAAGTGAGAGCCAGGAAGAGTAAAGCATGGGTTTAAGAAGAGACAGAAAGATCACAAGCTCAGAAAGAAAAAGACCAGATCTAAGGACAAGCAGTTTCTAGAAGCCCACAAACACTAAAAAGATTCAGCTACACAGTCAGATATTACAAACTCCTCTGAGTTCAAACTAAGGAAAATAATATGCAATAAGCTGGTCTAACATGAAGGCAAAGACCATTCACTCCACATTTTTTAATGATTCTAGCTTACACTGCTTCAAATACAATCCCGTTTATTAAATCAAAATGATAAAGGTCTCACACATTTCAAGCAAACTAACACATCTCCCCCACCCTTCAGCTGAGGCAATCTTTTTTTTGGAATAAAAGAACCAGCAGCTAAGAAAATAATATAAACATCCATATATGTGTGTGTCTGTGTGTGATTGTGTGAAAAATCACAGAATTTAATGATTTCTCCAGTTTCAGAAGTTCCTATGATATATATATACGATACACGGTTTTAGTTAATTGTTAACAACAACAAAAACTCTCGTACTGCTCCAATGCATCAAAGGGACTCAGAAGAGTTAGACATCAGCCCTGAAAATCAGTAACACTTCCTGTTCAAACAGAGCTCACTGAACAACTGCCAAGGACCTGCTGACAGGAAGAAAAACATATCCTTTACTCTCCAAGTACACGGAGAGGCAAGTGAAAAGCACCTCTTGCTGACACTTCGCCTTCTCCAAACTGGCAAAAGCTCTGCCTTCTACAACAAGCTTACCTAGTTCTGAACATTAAAGCAGGATCCATGTTGACGGATGCCATGCGACCAACGTGGCGAATTTCCTTTGCAATCATTCTCAGCTTCTCAAAGTTGACTAAGCCTTCCACTTTGGAATCGTTTCCTAAAGGTAACGATAATTAACATCACCAGTGACTGGGTGCCAAAGTGAGTTTTTCTTAGCTGGTAAGAGGTGAAGCACTTATGCTTTTACCTTCATGAAGGAATGTAAGGTCTTTTTTGATAACAGGAAACAGGGGAATAATAGGGGGCTGCAGATTTTGGCTGTTAAGGACATTACGGTATTTTGCCATATTCCTAGATGGATCAAACAAGTCCTGTAGATCTTGGAACAGTTTTTCATATTTGCTTGGAAGCTTTTCCCAAGTAGTTCGGAGCCTTGCAACCGGTGCCAAATTCAGGCCACTTGAAACAAACAAAAAAGTGCAAGAAGTTAAAGAACAATAGGAAAAAAAAAAAGGCCACGCTCAACTTTTAGGGAAAAATATCACATAACCAGAATAGCACAGCACAACACCAATAGAACCACACAACTGAAAACTTCCTTTTCCAGTGTGCACTGCAGAAAAATTAACAACATTACAAGTAGTTAAATATTTTAGAGAATATGTATTTACTCTTACTACTTTGAAACAGCTTCTGCACTGGATAGCAATGCTGTAAATATAGGAGTACCTCAGTATCAATTATTTCCAGATTCCCAGAAATGTCATCTAAGTAACACTCAGGTGATGACAGCATAGGGACCCACCTTCTTGCTGCAATAATCCATCTGACTCGATTGTGTCTAGCTCAAATTTTGCTATGAAAGACTCCATATATTTGAGGCTATTCTAAAGCTGCAGCTGGTACAAAAAACAATTTTCTTCCCCTTAATATTATCATTGAAGGCAGTACCTTATGCAGTGGCTAGCACGCCTTGTTTATAATTTCTAACTCTTGAAAAATTTGGTATAGTAGCATTTCTAGTAGTATTTCAGCAAACATTACAGTTTCAAGTTCAAATTACAGGAAAATACCTTCCTTATTGGACTGTCAACTGCCACTGCTAGCACTATGAATTGAATGCATTTTTTTAAACAGAGATAGGTAAGGCTTTTCTTTTTTCTTTTTACTCAAAATAGAATTTAACATTCAATACCTAATGATAGCAAACATTGAGTTGAAATTCTTGCATTCTCTGCAGTGCAGTGCTATCTTAATGAAATGCTTGATGATTTTCATCCTTTTCAACTGGTTGGTTTCTCTTAGAATCTCCGAAGCTACCCAGAATGTTTCTTGATTTATCACTTCTTCAAACTTCTTTAGATTAGTGCAGCCTGTTTTTGATTTGAGTTTAAACAAGTCATCTATGTATTCTGTAGGTTCAATATTACGGAATAGCTCAAAGTTTCTCATGGAGAGCTGGGTAGCCACTTCAACGGTACTGAGCTGTAGTAGGGAAATTTGACTCTCCCTTAGTAACTCTTGAGCATCTTCATCTGAACAAAGAGTTTCCGTTTCCATGTTGTTCTTCAGGTAATACCTGTAAAAACAAAATTCCAAAACAGACTTGATACAGTATACTCAAATACTAGTGAAAATTAATGCCTAGCTGTAGCCATAGAATAAACTGGATTTTAACATGCTTTGTTATTAATTAGAAATTAGAATTAATTACATAAGAGGTGATTTCTTTTAAAGAAACAGAATGATAGTAATTAAACAATGCTTCTATTAACGGGATTCTTACTTAATAAACTAGCATAGTCAGCTGTGGCTTAGTCTCTGCTCTCACCTGCCACTTAGCTGGATTCTGTCAGCAAGCTTGGATAACTGATCAGGAAGCCTCCTTTGTTTGATTACACCTTCAGGTGTGACAGAGACTTCACACAATGAATACGCATCAGGAGTTGCAGTGAGAGCAAATTCCCTGATGGCCTGGATGACCACTTCTTTTGCTGTTGTGTCCTTACTGATCATGATGTAGCGACTTTGCTGATCCGCCTTGAAAACCCTCAGAACTTGATCTGGTAAGTCTGAAAAGAAGTTGCATGCATAGAGGTTTATTTCAGTAATGAGGGGAAAATAAAAAGTGCATAAGAACAAGCAACAGTATCAGTCACACTGAATCAAACTCCTAATGCTATTTCTCTTTATTTCAGTATCACTGTTATCTCCCATTCCCATGGAACAGGAATGCTGTTTATTTTTTTATTTTAGTTGTTTTGTTTTTAAATGAAAGACTAGTGCTGCCAACATTCAGAAAAATACAGCTATCAAAGGGGAAAGCTACAAAACTATGCAAACATTTCCCACGTACGGACAGATGAGCTAATAGGATTTTCACAGGTGTTGAGTGCTGGTAAATTCCACTGAAGTCAGGGAGTAGCTAGAAATGCACATATAACAGCCAGCTGCATGCACAAATGGATTGCTGTGGTGTTAATGCATCCAAGTTCTTAACTACCAAAAAGACTCTATCCCTGATTGATACATTTAACTCGCTGCATCAAATGTGTAAATGATTGAAAACGTCATCACTAAAATGTCGTCACAGGGTGTAAGAGTTAAATGGTCAAAGAAAGAAAGCTTTTCTAAGCATTTAGGTTTCAAATATTCAATTCACGTTTCAATTGATGACAATTCCTGAAGTGAATGTGTACAAGAAAGCTGTTTTTAGGAAACCTGAAGAATTATCATTCTAATTCCAAGGCTGCATTTGGTATTTCTACCACCTCATTAACAGTTTGAAATCTAGACCCATTAATCAACTGAAGTTAGACTGTAGTAATTGTATTAAAGAAAGAAAACAATGAACCAAAATTGTACTGCTGTCCAGCATTATTATTATTATTATTTTTAGCTTTTAAATGACAATATAAAGTACTTTCAATAAATTTAATTTAATTTTTTCTCTTTATTACAAATAACCTTTTCTAGTATTGTACAGTATGATAGCTGGTCATCTTTATCTGATTAGAACTATCATTAAAAAAAAAGATTATAAAGGTCATATGAACAAGAAAATAGCGAATGTACAACCAGAAGTGATCATTATCTTAAAAGACACTGGAAAAAATGACATACTGAAAAAATGAAATAGATGGAAACATGCATGTTGATAAAATAAAGGCTTTATTTGATGACTTATGGAAAAAGAGACCTGAAAGTGCGTAATACATATTTAAGGTACTGTATAAACTTATATTAAGCAACAGAAATCTTGTGAGAAAAATTAATGTCTTCCCACTACTGTTCCATTTTTCTAACCTCATTTGAAAGCAGCAAGGTAAATCCTCCTGATATGAATGGGCATATGTGCTAAAAAGGCTGTTTAGACATAAATGGAACCAAGCCCATAGCTGTCAAGGCCACGATAATATTCTTTTGCATCTTGAGGAGCACTAATACTCACGCACATTATGATTAAATGATTACATTATTATTTACCCATAACACACAATAGTGCAGGCCAATTTTAAGCCATTCCCAAGTACTTGAGTTAAATTTATGAATACCTTTGACAACCAGCAAGTCAATTTTGCCCATCATCACCAACTCACTGACCCATCTGTCTTCAGTAATTAGTTGAAAAAGGACACAGAGCAGGGCCTGAAGACATTTCAACATACTTTGACATTGTAGGGAAGGCACATGCCAAAGACACAACCATTCAGAGGAATTACGAAGAATCAGAATGCTCTGTAGATCCTTTTGTGTCTTGCTGTTATAGAAATCCTTGCCACTCAAAGAACAGTTACAAAGATAGGAAGCTGTTGCACACAATTGCAGGAACTCACTTAATACTCAAAAGAAACAAGTATTCTGCACAGGAGAAACCCTGCTCTGCTAAATCAGTGAATATAATAATATGAACTGTTAAGCATGTGTACCTATCAGAGCTGGTAGCAAAGCACTAAGCAGCACACAGAGAAGTCTAACAATCAAAACGATTACAAATGCAGCAGTATTAACATGTAATTCAGCACATGAGTTTTTAAGTAAAACAGATCTTGAAAAGAACTGTAATTATCCCCTTCACTCCTTTTTAAAAAGGAAACTGGAGTGGCAGACAGAAGCAAGCAATGCTTTATGATAGCAGTCTAGTCCCACAGAAAACTTGGGGAAGAGTAACTGATAGGTCATCGTTACTATATAATTTTGGTTCCAATCAAAGGCAGCACAAGAGAAGAGAAATCAAAGTATTATTGACTATATGCACGTTTAAAAATAAACCTAAGCATGTATTTGAAAACGTCTGTGCAATTGAGAAGAAAAACTAAAATGACGCCGTGCAGTTTTTAAGCAGTTTCAAGGAATTACATCCTCATTTCCTCCTCAAAGACCACCCTTTCAAAACGAGCTGTTTTATTTTTTTTTCCCTGAGAGATATCCCTTAAAGCCTCAAAGGATGGCCACTCTACTACTATTCTCCTTCTTCTCCGATGCATTCAATTTCTTCTCCATCTTTAATTTAGCCTAAGGTAATAAAAGAAATTAGAATTGTAGGCTTTAATTGTTTCTCTGTCTTAAAGTGTATAGTGGCATATCTCAACTCTCATCTCCAGCACAACCACCTCTGAGCTCCTTAAGGTACATGCTTTTGATTTCAGAGCTCCCATCACATGTCACAGAATGGCCAGGGTTGGAAGGGACCTCAAGGATCGTGAATCCCCATCCCCCTACTTCTGACTGAAGCAAAAAAAAAAAAAAAAACAGAGCTGCAAAGTAATTTGAAAATATTCAGTAGGTGGGCATTTGAATAAGTTTTAAGCAAAAATAAATAAATAAAATGAAATGGGATTTGCTTGAGCTCTGAGACAGCACTCCCCACAGTTCTGGAAGTGAGCCACTCGCTGTACTTGGCACATGCTAGAAATTGCCCAGTCTAGCAAAGTAGCAAGCTGGAGAATGGATTTTACACACAGTTACATAACATTTATAGCCATAGCACTGATTAAAGAGTTATAGTCTCTCATTGATACAATATCTTCAAAGTATTGGACATTAGTTGTTAGATTAAAAAATAATCTTCCTGCTCTCTAAGAAGCAGTCTTAGGCATTGGGACAAAAAAAGCGCCAAAAACATCAACAGCAAAAAAAAAAAATAAAAAAATAAAAATAAAAATAAAAATAAAAATAAAAATAAAAATAAAAAAAATCACTACCACACGAAAGTTTCTTGTATTCTTCTCTAGTTGTGCTCCCTCCTCCCCCATTATATAAGGGATGCTCAGCATCACAGTTTCAAGAGTAAAAAATTGCACAAACTTTGACAGTCTGCAGACTGATATTCAAGCAGTGTCCTTTTAGGTAAGGTCTGAAATCCCTTGGACTTAGAGGGCACTCAATTTTTGGTTCTATTTTTGAGAAAAACGCTAAAAATAACCCAGTATCCACACAGCTACCACCAGCATATCATCCTCCAGAAGATACATTTTAACAATAAAGAATCATATACCTAATACAGAGAAAGATTCACTTTAAGAACTTTTTCTGAAGCCAGATAAGAGCCCAAATCCCAGCTCTCCAGGAGTTCCAGCTAAGCCCTTCTCATATGATAAGGCTCTCAAAGTTGTCATATTCTCTCCCTTTCTCACCCTCATTTCCCCCTCATAGTTTGTTCCTCTCTAACTAAATATGTGTTGGCTTGATAATTTTGTTTGATGGGGGATTTTTATATTATTACTGAGAGTGGATTTCAAATCACTATATATAAAGCATTCAGAACTCAGCTGTAGACACTTCTGCAGGGCAGGATGATTAATAGGCAACTCAGAAACTCTATGCCTTACAAGATTATATAAGAAGTGTGTTCAGAAAGAGACCAAAACACACAGTGTGCCCAAGCTCAACGCCCTTCTGTTTTATTGTAAGCTTGCAATCTCCCATGCTGTTTGAAAATACTGCAGTCTTATAAAGACTGATCTATCACAGCAGATTATGAAGCACCACGCAGTTTTCACTAGCCAGGAGTATTCAGACAGGGAGAGATGCTCTGTAGGCCATGCACTTCCAAAACACTCACCTGTACACAGCTGGGCAAAGTGGAGGAATATAATAAGCATTCATAAATGGCTAATGAGGATGACAGTGTATAGCTAATAGAAACTTCTCATGTACTTCAGACTCCAAAGCCCAGGAAAAAAATAATTTAAAAATAATAAAAGAACCAAAATTATACAGTGGAGAACAAGAAAGGATCCTTACCTGGAGTTGTATTGAAGTCCAAGATGCGGTGATGAGACTGCAGTAGATCAGGATTACTGGATGACAGGGTTCCACTGACAGGTAAAGCAGGAGGAATGTGCTTTGTTTGCCTCAGTCCTACAATGCTGTCATCCTGAGACTGGCCAATTCCAATGTCACTGCACCCAAAAAGAAACAAATGTTCAGAGCTTGGACAATAATAGAGGGATGCAAGAGTGTCTGTAATACTATATTTTCCAGACTCTCAGGAATTACTGTTTATGAATCAATATTCTCCACAAGACAGGGATTGCTGTCTAGCTTTGTCGACAGCACCCAAATGTCCACTCACCTCAATCAGATCAGCCTTTTTGTGCTGACAGAACATTCCTATGCTTACCACTCAGCTCTGAGGAGCTGCTACTCTTGCCCTCCTTTAATGATTTTTCCATAGAAGCCAAGATCTTTACTGAAAAGGAGGCACAAGTATTTGCAACTGTACTTTGGGAGTTACTGCAGCTATATAGTATCTATAGTATCTATTCACAGATAGATATTGTTGAGCACATCCTTTAGACCCTTCTACCCTATACCACCCTCTCAGAGCTCCTCTTCACCATATGTGACTGAAATGATGCCAGCTGACTTGAAAGGCTATGATATGTATCCACAACTGGGTACTACTGGTATCCCCTTCAAAGTGCCTAACTGCAAATGAAGCATTCTGAGATAAAGGTGAAAGACTTTGCCTACTAAACTGGTGAAATGCTGGGTCTCAAAGGCCAGTAGTGTTAGAGATGGATCAGGGAATTATCATACTACAGCAGGTGCTATCTGCTTATTGCACGTTGAGTTGAGAAACCGGGCAATGAGCTTCTCTAAAAATACATAGCTGCTCATCCTTAGTAAAATATTGTGGTGTAAAATGTTGAAATGCAGATGCTACAGAGATTGAAAATGATTTAAAACTCAGCCATTATAGGAAAAGACTTTTAAAAAGATTAACACATCTAAATCTGTATCTACACATGTAAATAAAGCATAAATCAGAACTTCAATTCCATTGCAAAGCGGAATTGACACTCAATGTCAAGCTACTAAATTAGATGACAGAACACAAATGGCCTTTTGTAGCCCAATCTAGGGGCGCTCTGTTTTTTGTCTAGTTTCCTAGCCATCCTCAGAAAGCCCACACAGATGTAATTAAGGGCCTGATAATTATCCGTGTAGAGCTGTTACAGCATAAGCATCCTTTTGTGTTCACAGGAGGATCACTTTGCCCAGTAGGCTCTTGTACCACTTCTTTAAGTGCTATGAAGAGGAAAGCATTCTGGGGAGCAAGGATAGTATCTGCACCGTGTGAATTACACAGACACACTCACTGCTTAGTAGAAGGCAATGTCACTTGAAAGCATCTGCGTATGTTTTTTGTTATTCTGAGGTGAGTTTTTGTTTGTTCTTTAAAAGGCAAGGCAGCCCAGCATTACAAAAATGTTTTATGAAGTGTCACGAGATTCACGAGAGAAAAATACTCAAAAGCAAAAAAGAGTTGCTGGTTTCCCTCTGCCGTAAGATAAGCTGAAGCCGAACATCTGTATTTCTGTACTTCCACATAAAGCACAAAATGCTGTGACAAGCCGTGATCAACACAGCACAGCAGCCTTGTGCCAAGCCACAAATAAACTTTGCTAGGACTAAAAAGCATTCCCAGCAATGGGAAGCTTGGTCTTTCAAGTAGGAGCCACTCTCTGCACACAAAAAAAGCACACAAACAAACAAAATGCTTTCTGGCAATTACAGAAACTATGCAGTGTAGTTCATAGAAGTGCTAACACTGGTTTTTCCCTAAATTAAGTCAAAGGAAGACAATGTGCCCCCCCCCCTCCTTACATTATGTAGATTCTGTTACATCACATACTCCTTTTTGGGTCTGTCAGTGTTATATAACCTTTTCATGTTTTACTGCACCAATCCTGTGCGTCATAACCGAAGTAGCTTCGCTAAAGTGGATCAACTGACAAACATCAGGCTTTAAAAAATTCAGAGAAATGTTCCTAAACTTCTTCTGTCTTCCCCCTAAGTGTCCATATGCTAAACTGGAAAGAAGTTACTCAGCTGACTCTATTTTTAAAACACAGAACACTCCCCCAATTCCGATTTCAAGTTACACAAACAAGAAATGAACCTCAGACATTTCAGATACAAATAACAGCACCAGAGGACCCCACGTCCCACAGAGACCAACTGCTCTCATCACTAGTTAAAATATTTCATCTTCTGGGTGAAAGGAAATTGTGCTTTTAAAGGAAAGCATTTATGTTATTTTCTGTAATACTCGCTGTGCGGAGATAGCATTCACTGATAAATGACTTCCCTGCTGAATGACAAATGTGGTAGAATAGGTACAGGAATGGCACAAGTGTCCAAACGTTTCTTGCTCATGCTGAGCATCCCACCAAAGGGCTGCAAATAGAGAAGAGAGAGGGGGGTTTCCTCCTAATCTGGGTGCTACACTATGGACCAAGCAGAGCTCTGTTAGAGCTGGAAGGGTGACAGTACTTAGTTATCATTTGAAGGAAAACCACTCCTGGATGACAAGTGATGTCAAGTGCTGCAACCAAGGTGCTTGAGTAGTGCCTACGAGGAGGAGATTTCCTAGTAACCCCAGAGGGAATGGAACTATTTGCTCAATTTGGAAAGTTACTCAACGTTATCAGAATGAAAAGCAAGACTGAAGGAATGTACTACCTCCTGATCAAAATGATTTGTCTTTGATACTGGCTTGATGTCTCACAAAACCGGTAAGTTACCTCGGTTTAGTTAAAACTGATTTCATTTGGCTACATAATGAAAACACACGCTGTGTTCACTTTCAAGACAAGGTAGATATCTTCACCTCATAAGCTGGCTAACTGACTCATGAAGTCTTTAAATTCCTACTCCAAAATAAGTAAATCAGCTTTTTCATCCTCTTTACTGTTGCTTTTAAAAACTTATGAGAATAAGTAAAGTCCCCACATATATGCAACACCACACATAATTAGGAAGAACAAGATAGAAGTTTCTACAGAACACGAAGGAAAAAAACACAAGCAAATCTACAGCTACACATCTCTACGTAGAACTGTGCAGGCAAACAGCAACAGGCAGGCAAAATGTCAAGAGGCTTTGCAGATAAATTGCTATATATAACACATGAAGTAACGCTAGCGAAAGGAAAACAAAATAGGTCAAGTGTACTGTTTGGTTTGGGTGGTTGTTTTTTTTGTCTCTTACCCAAAGATATCCCTGAACAGAAAACATGCACAAACAAAACAAAACAAAGTCAAAACCAACAAGAGAATTTCATGTCAAAGCTATGAATCATGAGCAGTGCAAAAATCACATCAACACTATGCGTGGCTCATCACAGGAAGAAACGTATAAGAAAACAAAAGAGAACATTCCAAAGACAAACAGCATATGCTCCTCTACTGAAACCAATCCCCAGCAATTTTAGAAAATTCATTATTTAGATATGATCTTTTATATCCCTTTAATCTCTATATGTCATATATATATATAAAACATCCTATTTATCCCATTGCTAATGTTTCAGAAGTGTATTCTTTTTTGACAGTACTAGTCATTAGCAGGAAAAGAATCTAGATTTTTGGCAGAAGCATCTTCTTAACAAATTTTGAAAAGATTTTTCCCAGTAGCACGCAGAAAGGAAAATACAGGAGAAAACTTTTATTAGACATCAAACTACCCTCTACAATTCAGCTTTCCCATTTTCACATTCCTCCCATTGATGGCACTGGTCTTGGACAAGTTCTAGGTTCCCATAAAAACTATATAAAACTAATGGTTTCCATCAATCTTCACCACAACTCTATCTCCAAAATATGCTCGTAGAAGAAAAGGTGTCAGATAAAATATTTAGTTTTCATAAGAGATACTCACTTTTATCAAAGATCCCACGTTTTAACCTCAGTCTCCCCTTGATGGCAGCATGCTTAAATTCTTACAGACCACTGGATTGTGTACAGACAGAAATTCTTACCCCCGTCAGCAATTTGCAAGCAAATCTGCTTTGCAGACTTATTCTAAAATTAATTGCCTGGGGTTCTTCCAATTAACAGTCATCTTAAAAGACAACTGTAAATAACAAAGTATGCCATTGCTGTATATATAGGAATTAAATACTTTCACAGTGACACCACGAAGTGCATTGTTAGGAGTCTATGGACATGTGAATATTCCAACTAATATTCCCCAGTATATTGAAGATATAAAAGTGCTTTGCATTAATAACTAAAACATACTAAAATCACAACAAATTCTAAGTATCACAAGAAGTTATTAATATGCAACACAAAGCAAATACTTAGAAGAAATTCCAAAAACTCACTTGTATGGTTTCTGAGGCAGAATGCTGATTCGAGTCTTGTCAAGTATCTTCTTTAACTTATTTCTTCCCCCAACTGTGTTGGCTTTACTTTTCTTATTTACTTTTTCTAATCCTATTACCTGTTCCACATCAACAGCCAGATCTGGGATGGAATAACGGCTCGCCTTTTTAATATCACCAATTTTAGGCAAGTGAGGAGCACCATTTCGTTTTTCCTCTGACAACCGTGTTAAAAGTTCTTTAAAAACTGTACAAGACAAAAGGAATGAAAGAAGAACAAAAAAAAACATAAAAGAAAACGCTGCACAGCTGACCAGTTATTAATCTGACCACTATTAATCTATAGCACCTTCTTTTAATTCAAATATTAACTGAATTTAGAGATAAAATTAAATAATTTACAGCTTTTTAAGATGACACTAATTTGCTAGTAAGCATCAGAAAAATCTGAAAATGAGCCTAGCATAAAAAAGAAATACGCTAGATAATCATATTGTTGTTTGGATGTTGTCAGTAGAAGAAATGTGACTTTTCAGTCTAAAGAGACGGACTTCTGTGGGATAACAGCATATTAAAAAGAGAACAAATTAAAAGGAGAAATAGGCAAGAAAATTAACAACTTTGAAGGAAAGTTTTAAACTGACGGCCAGCAATGAAAGTTCAGAGGTGGGCAATAATTAGCAACATCAGAAGTCAGAAATCAGAGGGGAAGCTCACCAAACTGCTAAAAAATAATAATAAAATGTGATGCTATGAAAATTCTCTGACCGCTTGGCTGTTGTGTCCATCTGCCAGATGCCCAAGAACACCTGGAATCTTAGAAGGCTAACAGGCTGAGTATAGCAAACGTCAGAAGGCCAAACTTAATACTGCTCCCAAAATTTCTCCCACATCACACTAGCAAACAGGCATCTACAAGGCAGAAATACCTGACGAATTTGTGAATCATTTCTTCTACCGCAGCTTTAAACTTAACCAAAATGTCAATAAATTTAAATATATTAAAAAAGCCTGATATGACAGTGAATCCAGATCAGTTTGAAACAAGACAGTACCTAGAGATAAATAGAAAAAAATATCGTATCTGGTGATTTGATTTGTAACGGTAAATGTACTTCTGAGAGATATGAACCCATGTTAGAACAAACTGCAAGATTAGCACTGGAGTTCAGATAGGATAAAAGGGATGCACAAATCTCTCCTAGGAAGCAAGAAGAGAAGGGTTTTTTAGGTGTTTACCCAAAGAGGTTGAGGATTCTCCCTCCCTGTAAGCATTCAAGACCAAGTTGGATGGGCCTGTGAGCAACCTGGTCCAGAGGGAGGTGTCCCTGCCTACAGCAGGAGGTTGGAAGTAGGTGATCTCAAAGGGCCCTTCCAGCACAAAGCAGTCTATGATTCTGTATTTCTGAACAAACAGCCACTGCTATGGGTCTAGTACAGAACATATAAAAAGTAACAATTCATGCACGGTCTTCTATATAGGACACTGATGTAAGAAAGACTTGAGTTATTTACGTATCTTTGCAAAGAATAACTTGTCTGTACAGAAATAGTCCAATGAATTTTTTTTTTTAAGTGTGAATAATTTTAATCTCAGGAAAAAGAGAAGCTCTCTGTACAGAAGAAGAGAAGCTCTCTTAACAGCTTAGAAGTAGAATATCTTCAAAGAAAATCATCATAAAGAAGATTTTTTAAGAAAGGGAATGAGTAAGAAAAAAAAGAATATTCAACCCAAGAGTTTGAGCTAGCACAGATTTTGTGAAGATAAACTAAGAAATAGGAATTTATGTCGGCCAACTGGTACTTACTGCAGAAGGCTACGTTAAATAAACAGGAATCTCACTTGAAAATGAAGAAAAACAAAAGCAAAGAAAGAAGTCATTGTTTCTCTGGTATTTTCTGTGAAATTGATGATTAAAAGTAAGGAATTGTAGAAGAAATGGGAAAAAAAATGGTAAGCAGCTAAGAATGAGTATTCAAAGCAAGGTTTTACTCCACTGTATTCATTTTTGCCCTTAATAATATTTTCCTCCAGCACTACACAAGAAATTAGCAGGTGATCTTAAAAGCTTCATATATGACTAAAAGAAAAGTAACGAGAAACTAATAACAGTAGTGTAGAAAAGGAGCTGGGGGCTAGAGAGACAAGTTAAATAACATACAGGAAAATGCCATTAAGAAATAGGAATCTCCTTTGTGAAATTATTGATAGGAATATTGCATTCAATACAGCTGTTTTGATACTCTACTGTGATGCAATTTCAGTATTTGGAATGGATTCAAAACTTAGAAAGCACAACTTAAGAAATCAGGTTTAGTCTTAAGACTAAAGCAACGCACGTAACTAAAAAAATCCAGAGATATTTTTGCAACCAATTTACAGAGAAACAAGCACATACAGCTAAATAAGCATATACAGCTACATTAATAAATGCTTTATTATAAATAATTGAAATATTTGAATCACTATTGGAAAGGAAAAAGAAAAGCCCCAGGATATAGATTTCACAAATAACTTTTGGAAATAGCCTATGCATATTTAACCATCAATTAATTAGTGCAGTGGCATCCTGTGGAAATATTCTGCCCTACTTATTTACAGAGAAGAACATCATCATGGAAGAAATACTTAGGGAACACATCACTAATCATAGAAACAATCTAAGTACCTAGTGGGGAACAACAAAAAAAAATCATGTAAAATGCACAAGATCTATTTCTTATGATAGTAACAGAGGTCCTGAGTTGCTTAAAGACTCCTTCAGGACTGTGTTTAAGTACTTGTTAGAAAGAGAATAGGCTTAGAGATCAGTGAGATTGTTATTGCCCATCTGACAAAGAAGTTTTTATTAATCTTACTGCAGTCATCTTACAGCACAGACCGAAAAAGTATGCAAAAATACAGATTAAGATCACTAGACAAATGAACTGCCAAAAAAGGCTTCTTTCTTGAGACAGAGCTAAATCTGTCTCAAGTGCCAGTGTGTTTCATAAATTCAAGCTAAATGGCCGCTGCGGTTCCTGCCTCTTAACCCAAACATAAGCACTTCTGAGAGTTAAGTGACCTCAAACAACCTTATTTGTAAATTTTTCTCTGCCATTTTCAATTCACACACTTTAGAACACGCAAAGCTCCTGCTCCAATTCTTCCCACCTCAGAAATATTTCAAGTAATTATTTTAAACCATTTCCAAATGTCTTCTGTACAAAATGAAAAACATCATCTAAATCAGAACAAAAAGCGCGCGTGAACTTACCAAATAAATTGGTTTTCACAGTGATAGACAGATGAGTGTTATTTCTAAGGATTTCCATGGCTTTTGACAGCTGAACATTTTCAAAGTTTTGACCATTCACTTCCAATATCTAAAAATACAAAGAAATGAGCATTATTTTATCTTAGTGCAGAGAATGAAGGTGAAAAAGAAAAAGAAAAAAAAAAGCTAACAGAGTTTAAAATACAGACCTGGTCTCCACGTTTCAGGCCTGCTTCTGTAGCTTTACTACCAAAATCTACGCTGTCAACAAAGATTCCAAACCCCTTTTCTGACCCTCCCAGTAAGATAAAAGGCAAAGGGGCTTCTCGAGATGGCTTTGTTAAGGTTATCAATCTTCTTTTCGCTTTAGCGGCGCAAGCGATATTTAACAGCCTCAAATGTCCACCCATTTTCTACAAAAAAAAGAAGAGCACAATGAGTTATGTATAATAACAGCCTATTCCTTGCTATCTCAAACTGTCAGAAAAAAACTTCTTACCTCCCTCTCCAAATTGTTCTCAAATTCCTCCAGAAATCGAGTCATAGCAGGATCTCCTTCAAAATCATTGAAGTGATTGTTCACCCACAACAATACTACCCGTGTAACCTGTAAATTGAGTAACTAATTACCAAACAGTACTATTGCTAAGTTCTTTAAAAAAAAAAAAAAAAAAAAAAAAAACTGCTTACATCTTCTGAAAGTTTTCATCAGGATCCTAAGTGTTATATATCCTAACTTCACTGATGTGCAACCATTTACCAGGAGGAAAGAATGAAGCAGAAAAATTGCTTGAGTTGTATTTCACAAAGATTACTGAAGCTAAAAAGTTGACACTGGCTGAATCAAATTTGTTTGGAGAGGGAATGGAGGATACACACGTATAAGGCATTGACACAGATCAGTTTATGACTGACATCAACAATTTCCTGTCTGCATATATTTTAAAACCTGCTTAACTCTTCAAGCACGTGATCATAAAGTTTCTGGTGTTTTCCTTAAACTGGCTCTTGAAACTCACAAAACTTGATATAAGCCACCATTAACTCCATTAGGCATTTGCCTGTGTAAAAGAGCTATTGTACATTTACAGAGGCAAGAAAAAGGAGCTACTGTGAGGAGCAGGAAAGAGGTCTTAACAGTGAATACATGCAGCTTTCCTCCTTATAGTCAATCTCCCAGCTTACACCTTTTCCTCTCTCTTCATCCTTACTCTCCCCATGTGACTATGATTATCAAATTCAACTGGATATTAGCTCGTACTTTACAATATATTGGGAAAAAACAGGGATGCTATCTGTCAATTAATATTACTAAAAGTAAAGCTAAAAAAACAAGAGCTATTTTCTTTAATGCCGTTTTTTGTTTTTTTTTTTAATGTAGGGTTCCACTGCAAAATTTGATCTTAGTCCACGATTTGACCTAGAAGACCAGCAGCTCTTGTCCTCACAAAATACAAGATTTCTGATGTTTAGAATTAAAATTCATTCACACCGTTTCTAAGAGACTCCTGAGTCAAAAATGGTTGTGCCACACAGAGATCTCAGAAATACAGTATTTCTTGTGTTATGATGGGAAGGCAACTCAGTAGGGAAAAGAACTAAAACCTTCAAAAACCAAAGCTTAGAACAGAATCTCATACAAATTCTAATTGCAAAGCTAACCACTGTCAGTTCTTTGTCCCTGCACAAAATATAAACCCCTGCAGTTTCTTCTGCTAAAGATCTGAGACAAAGCATTCAAAAGCAAACCTCATCATCCTCATGGGAGCTGTATAGTTTGTATTTACTCTGTTTCCAAGTGGGTTCCCTTTTACTCTGAAAACAAAGTGAATTGGGAAGAATTGCTGAAGTTCTCAACCAAACTAATCAAATGTTTTAGAGAGACTGGATTCTAAAAGGGAATAATTACACACTACGGCCCCCAGAAAATAGGCTAGGGGTAGCATTTCTGACATGTCTGAGATTTTGCTATCTTTAAAACAGAACACAGACTTCGTTTTTGGTTAAGCACCTGCGCTGTTTTCCATCAGTGCAGATCACACTGGAAGATACAGATCACGTTTAGATAAATTTGGAGCAACCACAAATTTTTCAAAAGTTGTGAGCCACGTAATGTATTTTAAATCATTGCAGTGAAAGCTTCAACATCAATACTGCTTTCAAAGTTGGGACCTAGTGCTGTGCTCAGCAGACACAGCACTGAAACGGTTTGAGCAGTGACTTCCAGAGTAACGTCATTACTAGCATTGGTACCAGCAGAGTAACATGATTAATAATAAAAAAAAAGATTATAGCTTTAAAATCAAGTATCCTGACACTGGGCAAAACCATAAGAAAGGCTAGATCTCAAATATCCCAGACTGACTACCAAGTACTGATGGTACTCATGGTGTTTTACTCATTTATTTCCCTCTCCTCACCATCTGCCATTTCCCAGTAGAAAACAGCCAAAATCCTCCAGATCTTGTTTGCCACTTATTTTTGCTCTTCCCAAGCTATTGTCTTTCCGGCACTTGAACCAAGCAGCCTTTTTGTCAGCGCTGCTCAGTGTCAGAGGGTTGGTTCTTGAGATGGCAGAACAAAGAGCTGCTCTGTTTCCAATCCTGACAGCAACTACACTTGCTTATGTTCTTAGAGGCTGAGAGGATTATCCATAGGAGGACAGGAAAAATAAGTTTAAAGATGAACTCTGGTATTAGAGCTCTGAAGCTCTAGCAAGTCTGTGCTAAACAATATTAGCTGCAGCTTTCCAGTGTACATAGCAATCAGATTTTCACAGGAACAGCTAGTACTTCCCTGAAGCAAAGCCTAACCTTCTGCCAAGAGAGGCACAGACACAAGGCACAGATACACTAACATTTCTAGTCAAAGAAATATCTGGGTTTAAATGCAAGTCGAAAAGCAAACTTTTCTTTAACCTTTTTGATATTATTTTCTTGGTTTCAAATCTTCAAAAAAAAAGTGTATTTTCCAACTAGTGTTTTACATTTGAAAAATGTATAAAACTGTAAATAAAGCATTACAGTGTGAAGCACAATTTGGCCTTAATAGACACTGCGTAGCTATCAGGATGCCAGAGCTGGACAGACAGGGCCTTGCTCTTCCACCATGGCAGTCTTGTCTGGGGAAGGAGCTGTTTGATTGCTGTATTTTTTTCCTAATACTGTGCAAGACGCAGCAGATTTCTAACAATGGCTGTATTTTCTAGAGTCTTTATATTAGAATAAATTATCACCAAATGTTTGCCAAGATGTATTAACTAGTATCATAACAGAAAACACAGGACTTCATTTTATGCTCAGCTTTCCAGGCACTACAGAACTCCATTGAAATATATTAAATAAATATGCTAATTATTGGGGAAAAAAGCTTTTCTTGTACTAGCAGCACTTGAATTTTGTTGTAGAAACAAAAAATGTGAAATACAGCTTATGTATGTTGAACACTGTCATTCTTACTCTTATCCATGCAGTTTGCCATTAAAATACTTCACCAGCTATTTATATCTTACTCAGTTTAGTCACTCAAAAATATTTTTATCACTAATGGCTTATTTTTTCACGTATATGATTAAAGGCATGTAAATTTTAGGGGATTTTAACCTTATCCCTGAGGCTGGGGTCATTGAACCACTCCAACAACTTTTTCCCCACTTCCATTGGGCTGGAAAGAAAGGTTCGATATGTCAACAGGAAGTCTTCTATAAACGTTGGGTCTACCACAGAGTGTTCTTCCACCAAATGCATTGTTAACCTTTCCGCTGTTCCCTACAGAGAAATTAAACCTTAATTATTAAAACACATAATCAACAAATGAAAATTTGTTTTCTCATAGCATACTGAAGATGAATTATACTAGAAAGAACAATGCTGTGGCTACTGACTGATGAAATAAACATCACGGTTTAACCATTTTTATAAGTGTAAAAAAAAAATTTGTAACTATGTTTTAGAAAAATCACACAGTTAATCATGTGCATAACATTTTAAAGATAAAAAACAGAATTTGACATCTTTTAATTTTAAATACATAGTTTTATAACACATCTTAACTAATCTTGAGCCTTAATTTCCAATCACAGAATCACACAATAGCCAGGGTTGGAAGGGACCTCACAGATCATGAATCTCCAGCCCCCCTGCCACAGGCAGGGCCACCAACCTCCCCATTCATTACCAGCCCAGGCTGCCCAGGGCCCCATCCAACCTGGCCTTGAACACCTCCAGGGATGGATGGGGCATCCACAGCCTCTCTGGGCAGCTGTCCCAGCACCTCACCACTCTCTCTGTGAAGAACTTCCCCCTGACATCCAATCTAAATCTTCCCTCCCTCAACTTAAAACCATTTCCCGTTGTCCTGCTGTTATCTACCCTTTCAAAGAAGTGATTCCCCTCCTGTTTATAGGCTCCCTTTAGATACTGAAAGGCTGCAATGAGTTCACCCCGCAGCCTTCTTTTCTCCATGCTGAAGAAGCCCAGCTCCCTCAGCCTGTCTTCGTAGAGGAAGTGCTCCAGCCCCCTGATCACCTTTATGGCTCTCCTCTGGACCCTCTCCAACAGCTCCCTGTCTTTCTTATACTGCGGGCTCCAGACCTGGACACAGCACTGCAGATGGGGCCTCACAAGAGCTGAGGGACAATCACCTCCCTGTCCCTGCCGGCCACCCCTCTTCTGATGGAGCCCAGGATACCATTTGTTTTCCGAGCTCCAAGAGCACCCTACTGGCTCATGTTAAGCTTTTCATCCTCCAGGACCCCCAGGTTCTTCTCTGCAGGGCTGCTCCCAAGGACTGCTCCTTCCAGTCTGTATGGATGCCTGGGATTCCTCCGGCCCAAGTGCAAAACCTTGCACTTTACTGTGTTGAACCTCATTAGGTTCACCCGGGCCCACCTTTCCTTTCAAGTTTATTAAGCTCCCTCTGAATGGCATCCCTTCCTTCCTCTGCCAAGTACAGAGGTTTATAAACACAGACCTCTGCAAGACTTTCCCCCTTTCTGCTCTTACCTTGATGACAATGTGACCTTTTCTTGTTCCAGTGCGATCAAGCTCTCTGTGCTCCTTAACCATCACAATCTCTCCTTCCTCTTCTACCTTCTGCATGTTCTTTTCCACTTGATTGAGGATGCGGCAATAATCTTGCTGAGCTATACAAACAAACTGGAAAGAATCATCACGCACCAGTATTAAAAGGTAAAGTCTTAAAAAAAAAAAACAGCAACAAACATTTAGACTTATACTGCAAATACTCCATCAGCAAAAAAAGTAGTTGTTCAAACTGCAGGCAGCCAAAGTTGTCTTATCAGCAGTTCAGCTGTAGTAAGCAGACGAATACACAGTACTTCCAATACAATCTTGCAATTAGAGGAGCCCAAGATTGATCAGAGCAAGATGACTTAGCATTAGCAGCCAGTTTTGTTCAGCAGCTACAACTGCCCTACTTCTAGAGATGAAGCTTAATATCCTATAGCTGATATTGTGCCCTTATGTTAGCCCTTTTGTGTGCTGTTTAAAAGGGATAAAAGAGACTGAAAGGAAAACTTTGCTTTTGTTTTGTGTGTGTGTGTGTGTTCATTTCTATTCCAAATTATATTCATTTACTGTTAAAGAAAGTCAATCATCAAGAAAACTACTATTTATTCTTTTACTAGTTACATATGATAGTTTTGGCATGAGATTCCCAGGTAGAATTTCTCTCTCACTCTTCATAATGAATCAAGGTAACTTTTCTGTTTCCAGTAGTTATCAGGAGCTGAAACAGAGCTCCTACAATCTGGATTGGTTGCAGAACATTATTCTAACAAGGTGCCATTTATGTGTTTATTCAAAGCTAGATGGACAACCTAAACCACGTGACTCCATTAGTACATTTTCACCTATTTCAAAGGGCATCTCATGAAATCTAATTAGCCATCAAAACCAACAAAAATGCTTAATTTACCTACATTAAGTCAACAAACACTACGTGTCCAGATTGAGCTGGTTATTTTGTGCTACAAGAAGTGCACCTTACAACTGACTGCTTGTGTTATAGCAAATGCCAAGACATTTTTCTTGAAAGGCCAGGCTGGCTGAAACTAAAATATCTACTCTTAAAACCAGAAGATATAGAGATGTATTCCTCTAAGATTCAGTAGCTGAGTCCAGAGAGGAAGAATGGCTATTATCTACAGAAGTAAAAGAGCCTTTAATGGGTAATGCACCTTGACATTCTACTGAAAGAAAGAAACTGAAAAGCAAGGATATATGCAATGGAAAAGAAAAGTGAAGCAATGGATATATGCATCAGGCTGCTGGGCCTTAAGCTCTAGAGAAAGCACATAAGCCTCATCATTCAAAACAATCCCTATCCGGATGAAGAGAATTCAATTTCCTGGACAGTACATACAAACACAGGAGCCATATTTCTCCTGCATAGCACTATATGTGCACTGAAGATCTTATGCATACACTCAAATTTAAAATAAAGCTGTGTCTGGCTGCCTCCTTCGTATTACTTCTATATGTACGTGGTTTTGCTTGTATAATTATACACTCTACCTGGCAGTCATCCACTTTGGTTCTCATCACTCCTTTCATATATTCCTTTTCCATGGTAGGGGAAACTCCAAAACTGTTTCCCATGCACAGTATCTCTGTTCTTCCATCAGGATACGTCACTTCCACAGAGCCATTCAGAATGACTGACCAGGAATCCAGCTACAGCGTAAATGTTGGAAGAATGAATCACTTAACATCGTAATATCATACAATACAGATACAATCCCCAGGTTATTTTCCTCCCCAAAGGAACAGTCTTTTCTTCTGCCTCTATTAACAAGATACATATACTAGGCTTCAAAACACTGAAATGTACTTCCAAATTCAGCTCTAAGAGGCAAGAAGCAACGTGTGTGTTATGAAGACCATTTTCTTAGACTTTTATTGAACAAGAAACCCTGCATAAGTACTTACAAAAAGCTTGTTAAGGCAGATCAAGAAGAGGCAGCTTTTACCTGCTCAATCTTACTTTTATTTTATTTTATTTTATTTATTTATTAAGTCAAAAAACAGGACCTTAACACTGTAGAATACGGGATGTCTGGTACAACAGGAGAGTCAAAAGTAACGCCCACTGACCTCTTCCCCATCGTTCAGTACAATAGTTCCTGCTCTCTCCACAACTGCAAACACCATTACAGCACAGAGCTCTCTCCTCACTGACATTGTCATGTTGGCAAAAGCGGGCAACTGATGCATGAATTCCAGTAGTTGTTCTGAAGGAGAAAAAGCCCACTGAGTCATGCATGTCAAAACAACAAAGCACAGCAAAGACGGTTCTTCAGAAAGATGCCTAAGGCTACTTAAGCTAAAATGCTGCACAATCGTTTCTGTATACTAATAAATCACATACAGTGGCCTGTTGTAATTACTGAGTATTTTGTAGGCATAGACGAGCTGGTCATATCATCAATAGAAACCCTGCAAAGTAAAAGTCAGCATAGTGGAAGAATTGTAATGCAATCAAGAGCTCTGAATACAGCCAAAGAAACTAATTCTCCATTCAGCCAGACCAACAACTCCATTAAAACTAAGACAGGCCTATATGAAACATACTAAAATATTAAGAGAGGAAATTTCACAAAATTGAGCAAGTTCCTTGGTAAGTCCATTCCTTCTGTGTCCAGTCTAGACTTAACAGTGATTTGTACATGGCTGTAACTCAAAATGTTCAAAAGTTCCCTTAGGATGGACTAGATAGAATAGGATTGGTGTTCTGTCTTTTGTGTGTACTGGAGTTCCACTTGTACTCAGTTATGAGCTTCTCCCATGTTTTGATTTTTCACACAGCTCATAGCTAGATAGAGCTCATTTTTCTCCTTAATAGAGAGGGATTATATGCCTTAAACACTAGACGTTTTTGCATTTATTTTTATCTAAGTGTACTGGAAATAGTCCATCTTCTTCCTAAAGTTTTATTTATAAAGAATCCCATGATGGCTGAGGCTGGCAGGGCTTGCCAGGTCCATCAGGCCCAGCCCTGGCTGCAGCAGGGCCACCCAGAGCAGCTGCCCAGGCCCATGTTCAGGTAGCTTTGGGAGATCTCCAAGGAGGAGGGGACTCCACAGCCTCTCTGGGCAGCCTGTGCCAGGGTTCCAGCACCTGCATGGCACAGAAGTGCTGCCTGGTATTCAGACAGCACCCCTTATGTTTCACTCTGTGCCCGTTGCCTCTTGTCCTGGCACTGGGTATTGCTGAAAAGAGCTCAATTCCATCCTCTTTGCACCCTCCCTTCAGGTATTTGAATGCGTGGAAGAGACCACCCTGAGACTTCTTTTCTCCAGCATGAACAGCTCCAGCTCTCTCAGCCTTTGCTCATATGAGAGATGTTCTAGCCCTTTAATTATCTCATAATCAAACTTAATCATCATTTAGTTATACTCTGATTAAAGAAAAAAAATAAAAAACAAAACCCCGAGCCAGTAAAACAAATTCAATTAGAAATGGTAATTATTATAATTCGAGTTATGCACTGCTTTGCTTTCAAGATATTAGCCTGTACATTAACATAGCAAATTAGTTTTAGTAGATTCACATTTATGTGAAAGGTCTTACGACTACTTATGCTTAATACATAAAAGCAAAAAATACTTCATAAACCAGTCCTGATATCAATTAGAAATAGAACACTGAAACACAGAAGGCCAGCACCGATAGTTTTCACCCATACCATCAGCATTTTCTGCACCTTTGGCTGTACTCATTCACTGTTCTGCATGAGTCAACTAATAACAAGAATAGCCAACTAATAATAAGAATAAACACTAAGCTTACCAACGAAAAAAGCCAAAAACTAAAATCCTCACATTTCAAAAGTACACTTTTTGGTGAAGTCAAAATAGATCCGATAGTATATTACCACAACGTAGTACTTACCAATGTCATCATCTGTCCTGTCTATTGGGTCTTTCTCCAAGCAATCTCTGACAATATCTCTACTCATCAAAGGATCTGATGCCCTTTCAATGTCTTCTTCATCATCATCATCCTCAGAATCCACTGCTGTCTCTGGCAACCCACTGAGATCCATATCACCAGCCTCACTTTCTGTAGCCTAAATTCAAGTATAAACATTTTTTTTAAGTATTCAAATATGCTCATCACTGCTCCAGTTTCCCACTTAAAATATAGACATAAATTCTATCTGATCTCTCAACTGATTTTTATATATATATATATATTTCTTTTTAAAACAACCGATTATTAATCAACCCCAAAACAATGTTTAAACAGCTTTCAACATATTTTAATCAGTCATACATAAACAGGATTCACCATACATTATTTAATTAGTATGTCCTGGGAGAACTGAAAGCAATTTATCCCAAGAAATTGTTCCTCAAAATAGACCAAAAAAAAAATAGATAAAAAGAAAATCAAAAAGAGTTCATTTAAAACATTTTATGTTCCTGCCCCAACATTACATTTTCAGACATTAATGAATGCAGTCTTCTAATGAGAAAGTTTTAAGCTATGGCTTGACAAAATCAAGTTTTTCAGATGTTGTATCAATACAAAAAATGCCTGTCTTTAAAAAAAAAAAAATTAAAAACTACATGGGACAAACACAGATACCAAAGCCTGTTTCATTGCTGTGATTTACAAAATCTGATTAAAAATATAAAAAGAAAAAAGTAGGTTGTTTGACATTGTATGCAACCTTGCAAGTGATGGCACGTGGCTGGAGAGGGATCAGACCAACCAGCAATGCTCCTAAATACTTCAACCCTACAACATAACAACACTTGTAGCAAGCTTTCACACTATCATCTGCTAACACGAAAATCATCATAGCAGCACCAAGGCAATATTCACATTATTCATACTATGCTTTCAAAAGGAGGAAAAAAAATGCTGAGCATTCCTGGAACAGGATAAAGAAGGCTGTTATTGGCATACAAAGAAATGCAATACTTCTAGAGAGCTTTCATTAGCAGTCTTGCTGTGTTTAACATCAACACTCCCTATGATACATTTTAAGCAGTTGCTCTAACTACTCTTACAAAACGCATTTCATCAAAAAAGACTGGTGGAAAAATTAGCGCTGATGAGTCAGTAGACTTGCAGCTTATGACACTGATCTGTCAGAATAAGTCTCCAGCTGTGACAATGCCAGAGACGGTGTGACTAATTCACAAGTTGGTTTTGCAAATCTTCCCTTTACTAACAAGTGCCACTCGTACCTGCTCAGAATAAGCTTTCTCAAAAGCAGGATGGAAAGCTGAATACAAAATTAAGCTTAGTCACACAGCGCTAACATACAAGAGGTACTCTGCAATCCAAGAAAATTCCACATATTGTACAAAAAAAGCCTGTTTTGTTTAAAAAAAAAAGAAAAAAAAATTGACTGCCCACTTGCAGTTCATTGCTTTAAGACAGAAGCCCTAAGAAAAAAAAAGGATGTCATATTAAAAAAACAAAACAAAACACAAATTAAATGCAACTTCGTATTCAGAAAATACCTTAAACACTGTAACTAAAGGATACAAGTATTTCCTGAGGGATGATCACCTCTTAAAGAGCTAATTAAATCCTTCTAGCAACCAAAGCCATTGACAGAAGCAGGAACAGTTGCTTTATCATTCAGATAGTTTAACAGCCATCAAAAAGTACAAATCCTTGAAACTCAGAATTGAATACAGCAATCCACAGAGAGTAGCAGTAAAATGTAAGACATCTTACCATGCAAAAGATGCTCTTTTTCAAGAGCCATGTAGTTGTTACACAAAAGTCAGCAATGGACGAATATGCAGCCTTTGCACCTAGGCAAGACTCATTTGTTGTGGAAAGCAGCAAAGAACCTCTTCCCACAAACACACCTCCCCAGTTCACATATGCAAATTTTTGCATGAATTTTGCTATGTTATGTGGAATAATTGGATATGCCTTCATGTTAGAAGCACACATCCATGTATCTACTCCAAATAAAGGAGGTGCTTAAGGCTTAATAACATTAAATACAACATCAAGTGTTCAGTGTCCTCTTAACTGCCACACTGAACCTCGTCTCAATCTAGTTCCACTTTTTTACTCCACCATGAGTGAGAAACTGCAGTGTCTAAGATGCATTTAGACGGCGTCCAAGATGCATAGGAACTCTTAGTTATGGAAACAACAGCCATACATTTGTGTAAGACTAAAGGAAAATAAGTGAGCTCCATTGGGCATAGGAGCTTCTTTGTAACAAGAGAAAATCCAGAAAACAAGATGCATATCCTGCAGAGTTTATCCCATGCTCAGTGGTGAGGCTTAAAGATTTCCAAGGCATTTTTAACAAGGATGAAGTACACCTCAGAACACCGTACACTGTCACAGGTACATGTTGAGTCCTTTACTCTCATGCACTCTTTTAACATTTATATATGAAAAATGCTGGTTGCAGCTTAAATTCAAGACAACGTCTCTCCAAAATCGGAACACCAGCGATGAAGATTTTCTTCACCGTTGAAAAGATGTCACGAAAAATTTGCTGAAGCTTCCAAAGGAATCATGCAACAGTGACAGCCTGGGATTTCATTTGTCACATCACCAACAAGAAACTCAGGAGGCTGAGATTCTCAACCTTGAGGCAAAGTGCTATTTCACTTTCAGTGCATGAAGAGACCTACCTATTTCTAAGCTGTGCCTATTAAGACTAATAATGAAGTAGTACAAAAATGCTTACTTCAGTCACCGCGTCCAAAACCAAAGTTAGTTCTAAATTTAAGTGGTAAAAGTTAATTAAGTAAATATAGTAAAATGAAGACAAAAATATGAAAAGTAAAAGCACACTGAGTAAGTTTTCCTCAGACAGCCGTTGCCTCTTTGAATTATTTTGGTAGGGAAAAACATTAATAAAAAGACTGTCATTCTCATTTGGCCAAACTTGGCAGACTGGAGAATGAAAACATTGTTGGTTTTGTTTGACTGCGAGGAAAGTTATTAAGTCCAACTTTTCTGGAGGCAACATGAACACAACATGAGAAGGGATGGACAACATGAACAGCTAAGGAAGATGACTGCTTTTACGGTGTCCTCCAACTGATCTGTTAAGGAACAGGAGAGAAGAGGTCAAGGGGACATGTGCTCATTCAACAAGTCTGTTCCTTTATAATTAAGCAGCTCGCAGGGTCACTACTTCCTTGCTCAATGCCTGCACACACAGCCATACACACACTTTTTACATTGCTAAAGAAAGAACAGAACAGTTCAGTTCAAGAGAGTCATCCTGGAGGTGTTTGTGGTCGGGCTGGTTGGGTTTTTGAGAAAACTGGTCTACCAGGAGGTGTCCCAGAACTGTGGACCATATTCAAGGTGAGGCCACACCAACCCTAGATGTAATGGGATTATCTCCTCTTGCGACTAGCTGGTTGGGCTGTGTTTAATTCAGACTTAAGGGGGAAGAAAATGGAGAAATGTTCCATCTTTTAAGGAGAAAACAGAGAAAAGAAACACATCAGTTTTGAAGAATGAATGCCCCTCTGTGACCAGCATTAGCAGAAAAATGCAGAATATGTAAACGTGCATGAGAAAAATAGTGGAGAAAAATCAAGACTGTTACTGCACAGATCAAAAGTAGGTTCACCTATGCTGTATTTCTAGTTAATAAAGAAAACAGACGAGCCTCATTCAAAAATATCCCACTCTTTTTTCTTTTTTTTTTATCACTGTCATTATCAAGGTCAAAAGGCTGAAAGTACAGAGGAAAAGTGAAACGAAGAATGTTTATTGGCAAAAATATTCGTTTTATTTTTTTAGCGTATAAGCTGCAAAACACCAAGGATACTGACACTAAAATATCAATAAACTGCTATGAAATTCAACCCCTATAACTAATTGTAATAGGAAATTGTGTGTTATACAATTATTATAATACACGTTGCAATCAATTTTAACGACTGCAAACATAGAAATCTTACACAACTTTAAGGTTGTCCAATTGTTTTCTTAAAACTGCACTGCCAAGAGGGCAAGTGGCCGTGAAAATCCTACGCAGACCTTGCTTCAAAGAGGACCTGTAACAGACTCATGGGAAAACAAAGCTGACATCTTGACAATATCCTAGTGCTACAGGCATCCTGGGAGGGTCGTGGAAAGGATGTTACCCACTTCCTTTACTGCTGGGAGAGTCTTAGACAGATGGGAGGGCACACAGGGCCAACGGGAAGCCCCCAGTATAAGGACAGGATAAGGTAAAGAAAGGCTGACGAAGGAAAGACCTCCAACAACACAACAATGCCTTCCCAAGAGAGAGAGAGGGGAAGCCACAAATTCACAGGCTTAAATCACACTCCCCAAGCGGGATCATCAGCTGATGATAAACATCTTGGGGATAGGAAGCATTTAAAAAGCGTATAGGAAGAGATACATGACTAAACAGGAGAAGCTGCAACTAACACAAGGCAAAAGCAAAGTACCGTTCTTGGCCAACACCAGTCTGCACACAAGCTAACAACACTCTGCATCCCCTTCCTCTGCACCCACATTACAGTCCCTCTGTGAACTGATTTCCTAAAATAAAAGTTCTAGCGTTTAATGCCATGCTGATGGGCACCTGAAATGTATTTTTAGACTTAGGTGAGGCAAAGACAAAGGATTACTTGTTTTATTTTGGTAAATAATTCTTATCTTAAAAAGAAGTTCTTTCATGTGCAACATTTGACAAACAAATTTAGTTACCACATTAATATTTAAAAGGAAATGATCTCAGCTCAATGCTGAAAGCATCTAAAGATTCAGCTTCATGATTTATTAAAAAAAAAGTCTGAAAAGGCCATGAATGTATTTTTATTGCTGTTATTGAAACTATAGGGCTAAAGTACATGTTCTGACACAGTAAAATATTCCACAAAAAATTCTCATAGTACTTGGTGTCTCCACGGACACAGGTTATTTTAATAAATTCTCGGACTTTGTGTGATCATGCAGGTTACAATAAATCTGTGCCAAGAATTTTTTAAATGAGGAATTAACTGAAGATTCACTGACAAAACCAGAAAATATTTTTAGACACATGACAAAGTATTCTCTTTTTTAATTAGACTTTAAATTATTTTTTGTAGATGATAATAGTAAATATTCTCCATGTAAATACTTAAAAAACAAAAACAAAAAAAGAAACGGTAGCTCTCTCTGTATCATCCTGGTGATTCCAATTTTGTAAACAAAACTTACTACAGGAGTCATATATCAAATTGGCAACCACATGAAGCAGCGTTTCTCTGATGTTTCTCCACAGTATAGCCTTTTGATACATCAGTTTAAATTAAATTTGATTCACCTTTTTAGAAATTGCTATTGCTTCCTATTAGAGGATGTGGCAAGAAGTAAAAATATCAAGAGGAGGATCTAGACTTCCTCAAATTATTTTAGCTAATTTTTGTTTCAATTTATATTTATAACAAGCATGTGCATCTCAAACATTCTAGACACCCTTAGGATCTGTTTAACGTTAAATGCCTCAAAAGTCAGGCTACTCCAAACGAAGAGCACAGGACGTTGCAACAAGAACCTCCACTCAGCAGCGTAACAACCTGAAATCTCACCAGTCCTAGCACTGGTCTCCAAAGGGTGGAGAAATAGGATTCATCCCTCAAGTCAGGTTCTTCTCACTGAGAATGTTTTCTTTAAAGTGTGTTTCAGAACTCGAAGCCAATCCATATCAGAAATGATACATCATCCAGAAAAATACAAGATTCTAGATCTATAATTTTGAAGTTCTGATCTGGCTTTTTAACCATAATGCCAGCTCTGGGCACTTTTTGTCAACGGATCTCAAAGCTGTATCGAAGTAGCAGCAAAAATCATCAAGCTGCTGTTCTGCAAATGGCAAAACAACCGCTCAGAAAAGGTGAGGTGTGGTGCTGTGCTGGCATCAGAATCAAAGTTCCTTTGTTGTTTTATGTCCCACCAGAAAGCCCTGCCAAAGTGACGCACTGGATGCCCATACTGAAGTTCAGGACATTTCCTCTCCAAAAAAATCACAAAATGCAAACAAAATTCATGAAGTGGAAAACTGAAAACTTGCAAAACACTATTTATCCCTACCCTGCTGACCGAAAGGTGACAAGCAAAGGAAATACATGTCACCGTGCAACAAGTTACCTGCTTTCTGCAACATCATATCTATTAAGTAGTAGACAAAATCTTGAAATTATGCTGATTCAATCAAAATTTGTCTTTTGAAATCTATTAGACACTTCTTCAGAGAAGAACTGACAATACACAGTAATCCAGGCATCGATCCATTAACACAGCCAACACCTCCCAGCTGGCGCACTCCAGTCCTACCTGGTAGATATCAGAAAGGCTGCTGCTTCCCGAATCACTTGTGATGCTACATCCTGAGTGACTGGATGAAACGTGGGTCACCTGTGGGTGGAGACTGTCAGTAAGGTGCAGCTTTGTGAAATCCGCAGGAAGCTACAGGTGGAGCAGAAAAAGCATCATTACAATGTGACGGAGATACACAGGCAAATGCATTTAAATCATTTATGTCGCGCTTTACTCTCTGCCAGTACCAACTGTACTAAGAAAACCATTGGGGTCTGAGGATAAAGCATAACATTTCTACAGTTGTTTTACATCGGTGCAGAGGTCAGCAACGCAATGCAGATGCTGAAACACAAGAACAGATGCAAAAAAAGAAAAAAGAAGTCTGAAAACAAACGTAATTGAAGCAGTAACTTTTGTGCCAAGACACTCCAGTTTCTTACTATGTACTTTGGGTAGAATTCAACTTCATATGAATGTTACACTGCTGGCAACATCAATGGTTTCCTTTAGACTAGGATTAACAGTGAGTAAAGTCACAGTATTACAGCAAAGACTGCTCTGGATTTGACCAACTCTTGCTTCTGAAGTAGACAGGGGGCATTACAGAGTAATGCAAATGTATTGTAAAGAGTAAAGTAAAGTAAAATCCAAGCCACTGGACCATCTGTTCTACTTTGGGTGAAAGAACATGGTGGCAAAAAGGAAACATGGAAAGACCAGAACAACAGCAAAGAGCTGCAATCCTGAAATGAGTTTGCTAACGTGCTTTGCTGAAGAATGAAACAAAATGGTGCATCTGATCTCTTAACAGTCATTCAGCAAAGATCTGTGACATATACTTCACAGTTGTTTTACATGCACAGCTTCCATCAAAATCTGTAAGAGCTGTAAACCCTACCAGATAGCAGAAAGGAAAAACTGATGAATAAACCTTCAAATGCTATTTCTCCTCTCCCCAAAAAGCTTTCATCCCCTTGATCACTAATAAAAGTATGTTAAACTATCAGTTTGGCATGCAACAAATGCTTCAATCATTGGGAAAAAAAAAAAAAAGAAAAGAAAAAAAAACCCACAAAAAGCCACAAAATCTTTTGTTCATTTTCTAATATTTCAACTCAGACAAGGACGATGCACATCTCAATAGAATAATAATGCAGAATTGTCCACCCATGGCAGTTATTACTGCTACCTTGGCACAACTACCATTCGCCCTGGATGGAAACAGAATTAAGAGCTCATCCAAAACATCAAGACAGAACAAGTCAATCGGTAGGAAAGGTTATGCAGAAAGTCAGCTGTAAGTCATAAGAATGGCTGTGCTTCAGAAAATGACTGGTTCGATACAGTTAGAGGTACTGAAAGGTTTTACAGCTGCATGCCCGACATAAGGCTGTTTGTAGTACGTGCCCTGAAAGAACCCTGACTTCAGGATGTGTGGTGAAACCACAGGCAGCCAGAAACCTCAGTCGCATTTTGACTGACTGGCATTTCCTATTGCAGTCTGTTGATCCTGCTACTTCCTTTTTCATTCCTTCAGTTTGAATCAGCACAAAACTACAGAGGATGTACTGATATTCAGGCCACTGTATTAATTTCTGATCACAATTCATAGACTCATAGAATCACAAGGACCTATAAGATCATCTAGTCCAACCATCTTCTCTTTACCACTGCTACCACAAGCACTAAACCAGATCTTGCAGCTCCTCGTCCAGGTGCCTCCTGAATTCAGATCGTTCTAAAAATCAGAATATATTCTATACACAGAATGTGGAGGAAGCGAGCCTCCATGGTTTTTATGACATGTCACTGAACATTCCACTTGGTTCTGAAAATACAGCCCCCTAGAATTAAAGTTTTCCAGGCATATTTCCAAATCCTATATATTCTTTTAATGTGTGGACATGTCGCCTAATGATAACTCACAAAACATACTGTTTTTATATTTTAAAGACATATATTTAAAGACATATATCCAATATTTTGAAAGATTTTTATTTCAGGAAGTAGTAACTGTTTCAATCACAAATAAACATTAACTCCAAAGGAAGCTGACTATCAGCAGTCTTGAGTTCAGCCAAACACATTCATTTTTCATAGTGCCCTTCAAACGTCTCCAAGTCACTAATAATTGCATTTATTTTTAATCAATGCAGTAACAATTCTTTAAAACCTTACATCAAAGCAAAGCCAGTTAGTACGTTTAAAAGAAAAAGAAATCCATCTTTGTTTAGCATAATGGCTGCAATCAGTGCTTTAAGTGGATCTCTGCCATGTTCCTACACAGGGGAGGGAAGAGGCAGGAGATTGCACCGCAACTGATAAAAAACGAAGCAAATAAAAAGCAAGCCTTCTGAATTTTGGCTGCAGACAATCAGCTGAACGTCTGGTGACTACTGGTTTCAGAACAGCTCCCAGAGTCAAAGCCATGCCGCATGTGATGGGCTTGCCAAGCGGTGACAGCAGCAGATCAGAAGCAGGCATTTTACTTAGGGCAACCCGGCCAGTCACTTTGATCTTAATCAAATAGGACTATTCACAAGCAGGAAGCACATGCTCACATCTTTGCGGAATACTACGTCTCTGTGCAACATGCCCAAAAGCGACATCCAGTTCAACTGCCCTACCCCCAAACAAGTTAAGGTGAGAAGCTGTGTGAGAAGAAATAAAAGACAGCGTGGAGGTTGAAACATTTAAACGGTGAGCTCAACAAAGAGTGTGTGAGATGTGCAAAGCGCATGCATTTCTGTCTCAGTCTCACACAGTTCTATATGAACTATCCAACAGGCAGAGCTGCACACCATGGGAAAAAGCAAAGGTACTGATGACAACGAAAAAAGCATGCGTCTAAGTCTTTGAGATAAGACTTGACAGCCCTTTCTATTGCAGAGGATGACATTGGGTAAACAGTTTTCAGTAAGCAGTGCAAGAATAAAACGCAGCTTTCAACACCCTGAGCAGTGCCAGCAACCTGCACAAAGCTGTCTGGCCCAAACCACAGTATTTAGACTATTTAGACTTCATTTCCTACTTGCAGCAAAAAAAGAGAACAAGATTCGAAAATAACAACAGGAATCTCCACTGTTACACGCAGTCAAGATATGACTAAGAACATCAGTCCATGCCTTTGGAAGACTTTACTCAGTTCACTGCTATGGATCTATTTGTAGTGTTATGGAATATCTCTTTCTAGTGAAATCTAAGCACTCACGCTTGTTTTCAACTATCATTCCATTCAACAGCTTTAAGACTGCCTTTAGCATTTAGAGTAAAGGTTGACTTGTAGCACGGTAAGTGCATAAAGGCTAGATACAGCACTTACCTTCTGGATCCTACCATAATATGAGCAAACCTAAGGGCACGTTGCTTTCTCCATGCAGCATCAGCTATGAGGGACTTCAGGCACTACCAAGGCCACCAGAGCCGAAGAGCACCTTGTGCATTCTTTTTTGCATTTCTATTAAAACATGGCTAGTTGTAAGGAATCCTTCAAAGAAACAAGGGGAGAAATGCAACTTGCGTATTTTGTGTAATAAGCCCTGCAACAACACCGAACTACAGCTCTGCTGAAGCCAGCAACTTACAGTGACTCTGAACTTTGTTCTCAGACGCTCGCAGTCCCAACACCAGGCTGAACTAGCAGATGGAACGAAAACATGGCAGTCTAATTTACAAAAATAAATGCATGATTCATTCTTCAGTAAATATAAGCTTAAAACATTACACGGACACTATATTAAGTAATAAATAGCCACGACAAGGACCAGATAGCTGTCCTGCTAACCAGTTTTCAAGGACACACTCGGGAAGTGAAAAACACTAAGGTGTAACGTAGCTGGGAAAAGAAAGTTTAGAACAACACACACGTTTGTAGCTCTTGGAAAGTGTGCATCTACAGATGGACACACTTCAGTGGTTTCCATGCACACAGATAAAATGGAGGAGAAAGGATCTGGGAATTTCAAGCATTTACTATTTGAAAATAATAAAACAAAGGGAGAAAAAAAAACAATTCTGGGAAACTTTCTTAAGGACGAGCTGCATCTCCATGTTGAAACATACATACCTTAAACCATATCATAACTGTCTATCTTAAAAGCAGCATTTTATTACTTCCACCCTCAAAATGAGTCACCATTCCATGCATGCAAAGCTAACAATTACTTTGCTCTGAATGTTCTCCTCCTGTTTTAGGAACATCATGACTTTCTCCTATCCTCCAGCACGCCTTTCTGTCTAACAAGAGGCCATGACTACGTGCCACTGCAGGGACTGTGCCAGGTTCATCCTCCCCCTTATCAAGCACTTGAGCTCAGGTTCAACCTACTGAACAAACCAGTACATGATCACAGAAGTGCAGAGGCTGGAAGGAACCTCAGGTAGTTCAGCAACCCGAGGTAGGCAAAGCAAGTATGGAGGACACGAGACAACACAAAATATCTCCTTTATGACATGCTTACAATTCCGGACCTGAAAGAAGAAGAAACATTAATTCTTCAGCCTCTAAACACATGCATCTCTGCACTTGTAACACCTGTTGCCTAACGAAATAATGTAACAGACACCGCAGTGCTATGAAAAACACTAATTCCTGTAATTTCATGCTGTTACCAAATGCACATCTTAGGCATTCTTACTAATGAGAGAATAATAAACACCATCATATACAGTATGATGTAAGTCACAGATATATACTTATATAAGTCATATACTATGACTTAGTCTTTCCCATTTTCCTCTACTGAAAACAGAAGTTACACTGTGTTGTAGTCTAGCTTACAAACCCAGCATTCTTTATATCCTACCAATACAGTAACATCTTATTTCACTATTTTATGTAAACATTTAATTTTCTATTAAATGTTTGTAAACCTGCCTGTACTTTTCCTTTTGATAAACTCACATTTGTCATACCTAATGACAGAAGAAACATTTCTACTGATGCTGAGTATTCATCAGCATGCTATTTGTGTGCTATTTCAACATAATTCTTTCTCAAACCACGAGAGACATCAAGGAAAACAATTTTTTATGGTTCAGTAATTTAAAACACAGCAGTCAATGTAAGTAATTACAGAATAATAAAGTAACTTCTATTGATTCTGCCTAAGGACGTGATGCAAGCTGACATGTCCAGCACAGAGTTAAATTAAAAAGAGAGAAAAAAAAAAAAGGAGTTCAAGCTACACACAGCTCAAATTTGGATGCAATTCCCACGGAAGCAGGATTTCCTTTTATGTAGGGGTGGGATGGAAAACCTGAAGTATCTATGCATTTTCTCTGCTAACCTGAGCAAGAGAAGAGTTAAGCGATAAAAACAGAAGGAACAAGAACCTTCTCAGTTGAACGATGAATTCTGTACACTGTTCACTTTAAGCAGAAGTGGCTCACGCATCCCGAATCCAGCTATTTTCCCCAGTCAAACAGACATCTTTGTGTGAAGCGCTGACTCAAAGCTCATGCAGACTTATCCTTCAAAACACCCCTCGTCTCGAGTACGTTTGAGATGTAATCCACGTTCTGAAAATGCTGCATTTGTGCAATCTGTTCAGCAGACTGTTTACATACAGAGCCCGTGACAGAAACTCTCTAACACCAACAGAAAGCAACACAGACCTGCAAGGTCCCCGTCAGGCAAGCTCTTCAGAATTTTCCTGCACTGATACTTTACTGTAAGTACTCCCCCCCCATAAAACTCTTCAGGGGCTTAGTGCAATGCAATGCGCCCTGCTGGTCTCAGGGAGAGAATGAGCAAGATGTAGCACATGTGGGAACTTCATTTTGCTCCCCTTACAAAACACACAACGCCCGCCACTTAATGTACATCTCATAGCTCTCAGCAGCTAATCCTATGAGCGTTTAATGCATCGAACATAATTATCCATTGCTTGGAGGACTATTGACTTCTGCACGGGGACAGAGGTGGTGAAATGTAAATGGGTATCAGGGGAATGGAGAAAAGCTCTCAAGGACAATCCTTGTCAAAAGAGAAGTACAAAATGGATCACTAACACATGCTTATGCTTCTTTAACATAACTGCCTTATCTGCTGTAGAACCAGGTCTGTAAGACTAGCCTTTTTTCGACAGCTTTACTGCCACAGATGCAATATAATGTTCTATATTCAAGCACCTTTTGCAGGAAATTTCACGTAAGCATTATTCCTTTGGCAAACAAATTTATTGGCATCAACTCAAATAATGTATGAAAAAAAGTATCACACAGGTATTTATAGTGACAGCAAATCAAGAATACAAACAAAAAAAAGAAGTGTAGTGGATTTGAACTAAAACATATTGAACTGAGGATATAATTCTCCGAAGTTCCTGGTCAGGTTTCTGGGATTCTGAACACAAAGCTTTATAACATATTCTACCCATTAGCAACAATTCTGCTGCCTGAAGCCACAGTTCTGCAAGATCAGAGTATTTCAATTTAGGACTTTCTTCAGAGGTTTGTTCAGAATTCTGTCTCGCTCAGAAAAAGTGTAACTTCTTCATTTTGGCAACAAAAGATAATTTGGCACTTTTAAAACACTGGCTCTGTTGCTTTTAATGTTGGAGCAGTTCTGCCCACAGGATCAAAATACAGAACGTACTCCTCAACTGCTGACTGTGGACGTAGATGCACATAGTGACAACTCTTTGAACCTCACTGCATGCAGACCCAAGTCCTGCCCTCTCACACCACCTAGGTCGTGTTGCCTCACCTTGTCTTAGCAGCCACGTTGATTTTGCAGAGAATAACTGCCATAATTCAGGCCCCGTGCACATTCTTTTCATCACTTCACAGAGAAGATGTGCAATTCTGTCTGCATCTGCAGCTTAACTGCTGCAAGAGTTTTGCTCTATCTGCTAACACTGTCCCCCAAGCAGCACGGCTGAAGTGAAACGCTGCAGAAGTGAGGAGGTAGGATTTGCAGGTCTTACTCCTGGTTTTCCATTAATAGCATTGGGTTGTTTCACATTGGTCAATTCTTTCTGTTTTAAAAAGCATCTGAAGTCTACATAGGGTTCTACTCCTTGTCACACTGAATTAATGCTCAGGTGGTAAAAAGCAAGATCTCTGCTCCAGCATGTCAGCCTTATACATGTGTAATGCTGTATCAGACAGCTTGGAACTCCCCTCAGCAGGCTTTCCTATTACAGTCCTGGAGTCTGTGCTGTGTACAGCCCACAGCTACCTACAAGCTAACAGCTTCCCTCAAACACTGACTATAATTGGGAAGATACTGTGGAAATAATGAAAACTGACGGACAAAGTGGCCTCAGCTACAACTGCAGACCACTGTGAGATATCTCAGTTTTCATCTGGAATATTCTGAAGGTGGAAGAGTAGAAAAGGAGTAATAATAATAATAATAATAATAATAAAAACTCACTCTAGTGCCACCGTGTTTTAATTATCTCCCTTAAAGAAATGCACCATCTCAACAAAAACCACACTGCTCTGTAGGTAAAACGGTAGAGAACTGCACCTGTAACCATCAAGCAAAACACTCTAAACATCTTACAGAACTCAGTGGCCTAGACAATGGTTTAGCTAGGTCATGCAGCAATAAGCATCCTACTTTCAGGACTACAAAGATTTCTGCATCGCTGTGAGCTCAGTTAACAATTCTGAAAAGAGGTCACCTAGTGACCAACTGCTCTGTCCAGTTAATGAGCTCAGCCACTTCACTTCAGCAAAAGCTCCTGTTATTTAATAGCTGTAGATGTGGAGGACAAAATTAATAAAGCCTGGCTTTGTAGAGATTTGTCTCCTGGGAATAATTGATTTCCATACTAATGTAATACATGTTCCAGTTGATGATATTTCTAAATACTTGGTCTCGTGGCTGCTTTGTTGTTTCGTTTGCTAATGTCTGTTGCTGAACTAGAAACCAAATAGCCTATTTTCAGGAGTTTTGGAGATCTGTAAATGCTGAACTCTTTGACCCGGTACGTGCACTTGTGGAAGAAGGGTCAGACAGCATGGTTACCAATTTTGCTTCCTTAGGAAATCAGAAAAAGATTTATGTTTAAAGTTGCAAAAGTAAAAAAAGGTTCAAGAATACCGTAAGTGTATATGTATGGTTACAGGAAATGGGAATTCAAACATTTTCAAACAACATGTTTTAAATCCTGCATTACGTTTTCATAAATGATGGGATGCCCAAGTACGCCTTGTATTCAGACTCAGTGTAGTTTTCTTAAGCAGCATTCTACAACGCATACAAGGGCCAGCAGAGGTAAAAACTGAAGGAATCCACAGACAGACTTTATTTCTGGCTTTAAAACATGACTGAGGTGCTTTGAAAACCACTACAGAAAAGTAAAGTCTCGACCAAAACTAAAGACATACGATATGTATGCAATGTCAAGTGTCGAAGATTTCATCAGAAGGGCCTCCTTACACCTCGTGTTGATTTTGTTTCATACCCAATCACGGACAAAAACTAAGGGCAAACCAAGCAGTAAATCTTTCCAAGCGGGGTGTAAAAAGCATAGAAATTGATAACGATGGGGATGCATCACAAACATGGTGGCAAATCCTGCTGGGACAGCACAAAGAGATATGGATGACACAAAGGATGAGCAGGACACGTCCATGAGAGCAATACAACGCCTACGTGGAGCTACGGACTGGTGAGTGTGCCGTATAAAAGATGCAAGGTCAAGCAATTAGAGAAAAAAACAAAACAAGGCAATCGCAGCCTAGGAATGTATCTGTCAGAAATGATCACGAAAACAATTCCAGTCAGTTAACTGACTAAGTGACTGAACTGTTTAAGGTGATGCAGCAGAAAAGGAACCCAATGAGATCACTGCATGCATCATCCAGAAACACATTAGTTTGGGGCTCTTTGGCTCCAGGAGAGATTTCCCCTGAAAGCTTGCACACATTCCCAGCTGTGTGCTTTCAATAAAGGTGAACGTAAAGTCACACATTTGAAGAGATGCAAAGAACTATCAAAATTATCACAGGAAGTAGTTTGAGAAGGCGTATAAAGCACCTTTTAGCATCAGCTGAGAAAGGATATTATCACTACCAAGAAATAGGAAGGACAAAAAGAAGGATTTACAGTAAAAATGCAACGCAAGTGCAAAAACTAATGAGCAAAAAGTTGAAAGAAAGATTCTCAAAACCACACTGGACAGGAGATGTGGTAGAAGAGATTTCAAACTGAAGCTAGAGAAAGTCCTGAGCATGCTGTGCAACCCACTGGCATAAAGGCAGTGACCCAGAAAATCCCTTCCAGGTCCACGTCATTTGTCCAAGCAGAAAAAGCAGCAGCCAGCTTGGTTTTTCTCTCTTTTACTGAGAAACAGACTAACCAAAGGAGGAAAAACTCACAAGAGTCAACATGATTAACGGTACATTTTAGATTTTACCTACTCGCAGTATCTCAGTAAAGACATGTATTCTCTAAACTTGCAAGGAAAAAATATTTTAAAAATAGAGAGACGTAAATATTTTCTACGTAAACATGAAAACTGAAGGTTTCAATCTCACATGGAGTTTTATCGCTATAAGGTACCAAATAAAAATACATTTGATGAAATAGAACATGAGAATTCAGAAGTTACATGGTGGAGGATAATGTAAGAAAGTTTCATATTTGCATTGTGAAGTTAGTCCATGTAATGTCTCAAGGTTTTTCAGATAGTGTAAAAATAGCACAGCAGCCAGATAACAGATTATTTTTAAATAAGCTTCTCTCTTTCTGCATGGTTAATGCTGCGAAATCCTAACATAATGTTTTCACCTTACCGCTGATTTTTAATGCTACCAACCTACTAGTCACACAGCTTTATTACTTACTTTTATCATTTTGAAATTATAACAGTACTTATGCTACAGCAATATAATGGCAGAGAATGTGGCAGTAATATTTGCAGCTTTACTGCTTATGCGTTGCTTGTGCTTTCCTTTTGATGGTACCCAAAGAAAATAATGAAAAGGTTTCACACTGACACGAACATTTAGGACTGTGTATGGTAACATGCAACCCTAATACCCCCAGTGTATCTGTTCTGCAAGCACAGAACAAGATTTAAAGTTCTTTACATAACTGCGGCTACTTGATTTAAATGGACAGAAGTCCTCCTTGTGCGTGATCATACAGGAGTTAAAAAAAAAAAACAACTATTTTTCTTCCTTTTGGACAATCTCTAGGTAAATATACGCGTCCCACCAAATTCAGCATCCCTGTGCAGAGACACGTGAGTTTATTTATGCAACTCAATACAGGCCTTCTTGTACATTAACAGTACGTCCACTGAATTCTGAATCAACCTCCTGGTTTACTTTCCAGCCAAAGTGTTACTCAATATACTAATACCAAATGCTAAGTTCAACTAGCCCAGCCTTGCCATACCCTAACGTTTCCAAATACACATTCACAACCTAATGGTTTCCCAAAAATCTTTATCAATGCAGCTGAAAGGAGCTACGTGGTACCTGCTGAAAAGCAGAACCTCTTTAGATTAAGGAAATAGTCAACTGAAGGACCGTGTTATCTGCATAAAATGCTGACATTCAGCTGTGGCTTCTAGAAATCTATTTGTGTCTGCACAGCAATGCACACAAACTTTAAATCAGCACTTGTACTCCTTCCTCAGGAGAACAGCTACTAATAAATAAATAATGTCAATCCATGTAGCAACACATATTCAGCTGATACCACAAACAATTTCAGTGATGCCTACTTAGGAAGAGACATTTTAGACTGCCGAACTGCAGAAAAAGAGTAAACACAGAAATAAATTAGAAATGTGAGAGAAATGCATTTAGAATCACAGAATCGCCAACGCTGGAAAACACGCCTCCAAGACCATCCAGTCCAACTGTCCACCCTACCACCAGTATTTTCCCACTAAGCCACATTAGTAAATTTAATCTTTTTTCCCTCCCATTGAGCAGAAGATTAGCTTCAGAGACCTATAATGAGTGTGTGCACATCCCTTGTTTCATTAGGCCACCTTGTGATAACGAGAGCATCTGAGAGCCAAATTCTAACCACCGATTCCTGACCGTATCCAAATGGTTTTGGCTAAGTGATAGATCTTTTAGTCATTTACTATATTAACCGTGTTATCTTCGCATGCCTAAGTGACAAAATCCCAGCTCCACTCAAGAAAACATCATATTACTCTAACAAAGGAATTCATAAATTTAATTTTCCCAGAGTACCATCCCCACAGAAGTAATAACAACACACAATAACGATGGAAGTGTCAGGTGTAGGAGTGACATTTATCCATCTAAACCACCTCTTCCTTCAGCGGGAAGAGACAGATAAGTAGATTTTCTGTATACTACTGCTGACACGCATGTCACTCTTCAACAAAGTAATGCTTTAGTATCCATTTATTTAGGAATACCAGCTGTATTCAGGAATCTTGGAAACTGCTAAGCGAATTATCTGAAATCCTTTTCTGTGAAGTGCAAGAAATCTCTTATAAAACTAGGAAGTAAAAATATTTGTTAGCAATTAAAAGAACATATTCTTTGGAATCAAGCAAGATCGAACAGAACAGAAATCCCTGGAGACAGACAACAACAAGCAGTTGCAGAAGTTGTACACCAGCAGGTGTATACACACAATATGCACACAGCATACAGTCTTCTACAGTAATTAGCAAAAAGAAATAGTTTTCATTTTAGTCTGTGTTTTGTTCAGCTGCAACACTTAAGTTTTTGTTAAATATATGTGTATTCCTCACTGTCGCCATGAAAAAAACCAAAAAGCAGTGGGACACCATTCCCAGACTCAGAATTAGTTATTCGAATTACACATTTCAAAGACTCTTAAGTCATTAAATGTGTTTGTTTTCCTTTTCCTCGTGGTTCCTCTGCAGTACGGATTTGAGAGGAAGGAAAATACAAACAATCTTTATGTAAGAATCTCTCAAATAAGAACTTCTCTATCAAAGACCAAAAAACCCAGCTAACAATCCAGTAGCAATGTGGGTCAAAACTGAAAATACAGACACATACAGGCATCTGGCTCTTTCCTGAGCAACAGAGAATAGAAGAGAGGCTAATGCCTGCCAAGTATTTGAAAGATTTTTTCCCCCTAGCTCACTATCAGGAATAAATTAAGATTTAGAGGTCAAGCTGTATCCTGATCAGGGAAACAGAAGAAGCAGACTCCATACAGAGGCAGACTCCGTACAATGCAAGTATTGAAGCACTTCTAGCTGCTTCTGAGTAGTTTGAAGGAAAATAATAACAACAATCAGAAGAAAAACTGTAGTTGGGTCAACTGAAAAATAGATTCCACAGTTTGGTTTTCCAAAATCTGGTCTGATTATTACTTTTGACCACAGCTGAACGCATCCAGCTTTCAAGCATGATGTTCTCCATTACCCCACTTCCAAGCCATCGATCCCGCTACCAAGATCCCCTCAGACCTTTCTGACACTCATGCAACTCCTACTGCATTCAGGAGTTGGCAGGCATGCAGCAGCGGATAGGAATTGAGGAAACAATGCCATGGGTGGAGTCCTAAGAACACAATCCAGCTCCCATTCTCTTGACTCTGCAGGAACATCAGCCATATAGTACAGTGAAAGCCTATTTTTAACTATAAAGAAAGCCAACATGACTTAATGCACAAAGGGAGCAGACCTACAAAACAGCACAACGTCATTTCTATGAAATAATTCTTCACAGAAGGAAAAAAAAAAAGGCTATTATCTATTTTTCTTACTTGCAAAAATCACAGGTTGGAGTCGGGCTATAAAAAATAACTAACTAAACTAATCCCACCCCAACTGACATCCAAACGACCTAGTGCACAGCACCTGTGCCAGTGAGAAAGCAAGCTGACTGACTGCACTTTCACAGGGTAAAAGGGATCACAGACTGAGGAATAAGAGCACTGCTTACGGTCTGGGTCACTGTGATGGCCCTTCCCAGGCTGCCCATAAACTTCTGAGGATCAGGTAGCTGTAGTTACCAAGAAGATGCACTGCTGCAAGAAAACATCAGCAATGGGCTCACCTGGACACCAGTACTAAATTAGCTACAGATCAGAAATTACAAGTGTCACATGGAGCTTCATTTCATGACTGCATTAGCATTAACTTGTTAACAGATATTAAACGTGGCTATAATAGGATGCAAACAAGTACAGAGCTTTACAAGTCATGAGCTTGTTTTTTCTTTGATTTAGAAAAGAAATTGATTGCTGAATCAAGCCAAGAAACGTGGGCTGAAGTGTGTTAAATCAGTTTTCAAGCTCCCATTCCAAAGGAGAAGCACCATGTCCATTATAAGCTATAAAATCCATGGAAGTATTTCTGTACTTGAGCACAGAGAGACATCTTCCCATTAAAACAAAATGTCTGCACTTTGTCATATTTGACAACGATTTCTGCAGTCACTACAGTGCCTAACTGAATTTGCACTTAAGCCACGTAAAGAAAATTCAGGATAAGAATCCCAGCTCAAGGAGGGACATTCATTCTCCCATTCACTCCCACCCCAGGAGCCACAACACACTTCTTAACTTTGGAAAAGGCCAAATTTTTTTACACCTTTCTAAGGTGCTCCGGTCTGGCTTTGAGAGGAATGGCATCTTACAGGAGACAACAATTTGACCACCTATAACACAGGACTCCAGAACAGCCAGAATAGTATCCAATCCAAGCTGCCACCTTAGCAAGCTACACCCCATCTAGAAAAATCCTCCAATGGTTGTGATGGAGACCTCAGATCACAAAAAGACTGCTGCCCTTATTTCAGTCTTTTTGCTGTGTTAAGGTTTAGACCAAGTAGAGGATGCTAAGTTAACTAAGTACAGTCAAGTCAGTTCATGGTGTCAAGATGCATGCTGGTGGTGAGAGCAACCCAAAACATAGGACGCCTTCAGACCAGGGGCTGAGTGCCCATTCTTGTGCAGTACCACCTAAGCAGCTGCATACCACAAGTGCAAAACACAAACTACATCTACCCAAGATTTTCTCCAATCTTCCAGTTATTTCCCCAGATACAATGGTTATGATGCTTATCTTCTCCAATTAAAAAAAAAAAAAAAAAGACAAAACTCTTAGTTATATTAGGGATTCTACATCTTATACATCAACATCATTTCGGTCAGGTAATAGGTTAATACAAGGCTATTTACCTTCAACATCATCTGCATAAAAGCTTTACAATACGTTGTCCTTCATCTACCTTCCTCATATCCCCATATAACAGATTTAGGAAGGAACGACAAACACTGTAATAAATTCCAGCTCCTGGGCATAGGATCAGCTTTCACAAAGAATTCAGTGAGCAATACTCAGGTAACCCTTTAGTACAGTTTATTCTTCCTGTAGTTCTCTGCTGAGTCATCAGCATTTCAAAATGAACAGCAAAAAAAAAAACCAAACCAACTACTGGCAAGGTAACAAAATGGGAAGGACAGCCAACCATCCATTGCTGTAGTAGTGGGGAAGTGTCAGTTACTTTTCAGGGACGGACTGGCAGGTTAAGCACACTAATGGTGAGAATCCTAAAGAGCCTGCAGACCTGCACAAGTCAACCCACACTTCTTTTTTTCTTTCTTTTTCTTTTTTTTTGTGCTACAGATGCTGATGAATACAATACCGAAAATGAAATGCATTAGGTACGAGACCCTTTGGTCAAGGGCAAATCTTGAGACGTCTTTTCTCAGATCCTTAACATTGACTCTACTCATCACGTGGGGTCATCACAGTCAGTTGTATTTGTCACCACTGACAACAAAAAACACTGGCAACACTGCTTCAGGATTATCCTGCATGAACTCCTGAAATATCCTATTATCATGATTTCTTTTTCCTTTAGTACTCTTCTATTCATTATTAAGTTCAGAGAATGCTAATCAGAAAGGGTCAATCACAGTAACCGAAGAGAAGTCTAACTACGTATGAAATACTGCAACTAGGATATGAGAAAATTAATATCAGATTTTAATAAAAATATCCTGAAACCTTGAAAATCTTGTATTTATTTCAGATAACAATCACAGAACTGTGTATTTCTGAGAGAGCTAGCAAAACTAGTACAGCTTCTCAAACACCGAGGATGTTGTTAAAGACTAATCTGCCGTAATTTAAATCCCAGAACACGACAAGAAAACCAAACTAGATGAGAACTGTTCTGCAGCACCAAAATCATTCATTATCCCAGAGCACTGACGGTCAGAACACGGTTTATATGTTGATCCAATTCCAGTTTACAAAACCGAGCATTAGGGAACTGTGATTTCTAATTGCTAAATCATGCGCTGTTGTCTTTTGGCACAGATAATTACTTCTCCAGTTCTGCAGACCTGTAATACTATCACATACGGAAGAATTTTTCAGGTAAGCTCCAGGTCATCTTAGCAGCAGAGTACAGACCATGATGCACACCTCCCCCTCACCCTTGCATGCTGGAGCAGTACCAGCGGCAATCGTAACTGAGAGAACAAGCAACACCACCAACAGCAGTTTCTAATCTTCTTATAAGCCAAGTATGTCTTTGCATATCACTATTTGAGGTGCCCTGCCTTAGCCAATTAAAAATGGAGCTCCCAAAAATCTAATTTACTCCATCTTGCCGGAATATTTTTATAGGTCCGTTTACTGAGCTGTTAAATTTACAGACTACATCAAGTGGAAATAAGCACAAGCACAAGTACCACGCCACCATTTCAAAACTCTCAATCCACAATTCTGCAAGGCAGCGCAAATAGTTTTCAGGTGCAAGATTTCAGTCCTGAAGCACAGGATTTTCTTAGCTGAATACGCATGCTTCAAGTAACGATGGACTTCACGTCACTCTATCTGCATACTGATCATTCCCTACCCTACTTAGCACAGCATTCTAATATCCTCTATGATTTAGAGTTTCTGTGATTCCTCTGACTTCAACTTGTAGTTTCAGAAGCAAACCAACGGTGCCTTGAGGGCTTTAAGGACTTCTTGTTGTCTTTCTTTAGAGGTTTGGATTTTTGCTTTTTGATTGCTGGGTGTCAGCAGCTCTGAATATAAGCTCGATTTTCAACTTGTCTGAAGCTAAGGCAGAAGTATCTACAACTCAGTAATATTATATATATTTTTAGTCAATTGGTCTAAAAGAGCATTTCAGAATAAACTCAGATTCCCTTTCAGATTGAATTCTGTATTTTGGCTATAACCTGGTTTCAGTGGAGACCACAATAAAGACATCTTCACAAGCACTTTAACAACACCATTAGGATTGACATATAAAATACATATAAAAAATATAAAAGAGTGCTGGTAATACTGGTAGAGCTGCTGTCCTAATGCTCACTGTGAACTTTTTCCACTTTATAAATGCCAGAGAAGCTGTGGGTGGCATCGCCATCCCTGAAGGTGTTCAATGCCTTCAATGAATTGGGCCCTGGGTCACCTGAGATGGTTACAGGTGTCACTGCCTAGCTGAATTGTAGGGGATTAGAACTGGATAGCCTTTATGGTCCCTTCCTAACCAAACCATTCTATCATTCTCCAATTCTAAATTCTTTCCAAATTTCTTTCTGATGTCAACCCTCTATTCTGACCTGAAAAAATCTGCCTGTTCCTCAAGAAGGCAGAGGAAGCCAATTACTTGCCCTTTTTTAATGTTTATAAACATCTATATAAACATATACACATACATAATCTGCTTTCTCACCTTTTCAAAAAGTAGACAGTATGTATTTTTAAAATATATATTTCCACATATACAACACAAGCAGACAAAAACGTGCATGTTGCACACATGTTGTCCCCAGGCCTTGGTACAGTAACAGAAAAATGGCATCATTTCATTGCCATCTGTACAGGTCACTAATGCACCCACTGTCACTCATATGAGATGACCCACATTATGCCAATGATAAGCTTTCGAAAAAAATTGCCATTCAATGTTGCCGTGGAGAATAAGAACTTATCCAGACTCTTATCACTGATTGCTGGTATGATGCCAGGCAAGCCACTTAAAATTAACCTTTCAGAAAATCATTAGACCATGGGTGCCTGATCTGGGCCAAAATACAGAAAAATCAGTAGAAGTCCATACTTTGAGCACTTACTAACGTCAAGCTACAATGATAAATAAGCATTTGAAGTTTTCAGAACTCTGTCCTTAGACTTTGCCAAAGATTTGCTTCATTAGAACTATCTGAAAAATGAAGATAACATCACTCTGTGCCACATCTATGAATCACATTAACACCATAGTTACAAACTCCATAAAAAGCCAGAGAAGGAAAAAATAATACTTTTATCTTCTGAATAGGACTTGAATAGTATGCCATAAATATAGTCTGACCATTAAAGCAACAAAACTAACACAAAATATCAAATACATACCAAAGCTTATCCATCTTAAGATGAATTTTAAGGAAAAAACTGTACGTGACCATCCACAATTAAAGATATATTAATCTTTTACATTTGAAAGAAAACAAACAAACATTTGAAGTAGTAAAATAACTACTCCTAATCATTAAAAAAAAATAACTCACAACTACGTTATTAGTCTGCAGAGAGAACTTTTTTCAAAATACACTAATGAAATGGAAAGGAGCAATCTGAAAGGAATGAAACAGGAATCTTGTTTGTCAACAGGCAACAAAAACAGGTGTCCCTTAAAAACCAACTCCATCAAGTCCCAAGGTAGTGCACTTCATTAAGACAGACAAGATCAAAATCATCAGCAGCTAAAGCAGATAGCAGATTACTATCAAGTTGGAGGTAGGCTTTTTCATATATATGTTTGCTCATATAACTTTTTTCCTTGTGTTTGGGTGTGTATGTGCGTACATATATTAATAAGTGTGTGTGCACACACACACATAGGTATGGTCAAGTCATCTTGGATTGTTCAGCTTACCAAGCCCAGCTTATACTCTTCTTCCTTGCAGTGTGTGCCAAAAGGGCAAGTAACTATCCCTGGCTATGTTTATTTTCTGAATTCTAAAACAGTACTGATTATCCCTTCCAGAAAGAGAAAATTATGCTTCTGCTACAATGTTTCATGTTTCTTAGGAATGCGTCCTACACCCTTACTGCACACCAAATTCAAACAGCCATATTTGCATAGTTACAACTCAAGACTCTTCCTCAAAATATCATTCATTTTTTCCTCACTGTTGGGAGTGAGGGGGCCCATAGCATGGAATCACAAATCTTTGTGAGCTACAACACAGCGAGAGTGAGCCAAAGACTTACTGCTTTCAATATCTTTCCGTAATCAAGACGTGTCAAGCTCATCACAAGGCTGAAGTGTCTACGTGAGCACTGAAGGAGAGTCACTGGGTTTCTGGTGAAGAGCATCCTTTATTTGCACACTTAATTTCTATAGGACCCAAAGTAAAAATGTAACTTTTCTTACAGACTGTTCATAAGTGATGGCAAGGTACAGGGCAGTTAATGAGCTGTTAATCATTACACAGTCATGGAAGAGCTATGCATCTCAAGTCATATCCTTAAAAGTCTTCTTTTTTTAATATTCATTTAGTAATGCCAAGTAAAATTTCCACAAACAACATGTAGGACAGAGAAGGAGGAATGAGATGAGATAGTTGCTGGTCAGCTGATAGTAATTCAAGAACATCATCCACACAGCACCCAGCACACACAAGCAGCTGCAGCTCTGCCTCAATCCCTTCCAATTCATGAAAGATATATAAGACCTGCACTCTTTGTGGATGCTACTGATCTTTAATTTCTTACATGAATTAACCTACGAAATATAAGTTTTCACTTCACCTCCCTCCAGTCCAACCATCATGAACGTAATGGTCATTTTGCACACCATTTTCCACAGAACAGTAGACTTACTGCCTATTAAACTAGTGTTAAATTAGGAACTTAACAGCATTAACTACAATTGGTTTACAGAATTTTGTGACACCTAGCACAAGAGATTTTTGCAGTCGTTTCCAGCTTGTCTCAGCAAATCAAGCTGAAAGACTGCAGGTGGGGATGTCAAAGAAGTAACTAAGGTTCTTTTCTTGAAGTCAGGTCCATTAGACATCAATAAAAGGCTCAGGATTCTGGAAGCACACAAACATAAAAATAACTTCTCAAAAATGATTCATTCAGTCAGTTTTCCTTTTTGGCAAAGCAACACAAAGTTTGTATATCATAAAACTCTGAACTTGCCTTGTCTCCCTACAATAACTCGGATCTTTGACTTCCATTTTCCAAGCAAAAAGCCTCTACCTGGAGAGCAAGCATGGAAAGTTTCATTGCCAAAGTAGTGTTTGACTGAGCTACACGTGTCCTAACAGTTTCATTTTAAACTGTACAAGCTCTTATCTACGGATTTTGTTAATGTGAAATCTGCAATTGTGTGCCAGCTCTATGTCAAAAATATAAATATTTTTCATTTATATGTCAGCATTTCTTACAGCAAATTCATTTTCTTATACTATGATTATTAACTTTTACCTTTCATCATGCTGGTATTTTGGTCCATAGAGTGAAATTTATCTCTGTGATTTAATTAATTCAGAATAATGCATTTAAAACGTGTCAGACTTTAGAATGTAAGGTCTCTAAGCTACTGAGTTATTTTTTCCCTCATTTATAAGCTATTATTTTACATTAGGCTTGCTGGGTTAGAAGAATCCATCCAGAAACTTTCATTAACCTTCTCTGGAGAGCAAAAAGAATACATATGCATCTGTCTCATTTTATTTCAATTTGCAAATTCAGGGTATCCTATTCTATTTCAGATTCTTCAGTACTTGAGTTTCAGGAGAAATGGAGTTGTGGTGGGGTTTGTTCTTAGATTAAGTTCTAAATATTTCATGAACACCAACGATTTGGTAACATGAACTCCTTCACACTTGGAATGTAATTAAGAAGAGAAAGGAACAAAACAGTCCACAATAAGAAACGGCGATGCATCTGCTGCATGCATAAAAATAAATTTACTAGCCATTTTCTGAAATGCTTCTAGATTGGCTTCTGTGTTTCTACACAAAAACAAAGCTGAATTTGTGATGAAAATATTCTTCCTTTAAGAAGTTTCTGATACCACATTTTCCCCACTATTTGTGAGTACCCTGAACACACTGCACGCATTCCCATGCAGACTCTCGTATATACACTAAGCATAGAATGTGCAGGTTTACAAGAAAGGAACAGTGAAATTAAAAGTTACATCAAGCCGTATAAAATCTACCATGAAGACATTAACGTCAGCGAAGTGGTAAGAATGTATTTCTATCCTCTTTTTCTACTGTCAAGCCTAGATTTCCAGTTTCTGACACCTGAGGCCTTGTTAAATTATGTTTGCTGTTCTGCTTATGAATGCATTTATAACAAACAATAAACACAGGCAGCCCGTGGGATTAAAGCCTGACAAAGGTGTAGCTGACTCATGGGATCAATTATAAAGCATCGGTACTTATGCCTTTTGTTAATGCTGTGTTTTACTAACAGTTTCTGCATTTTCAGTGCAAGTCTACCACAGATGTTCAATGCCATGTTACAAGGCAACAGCACGCCCGTACCACACATTACACAGAATAAATTCTCATCACCAGCTACAATTAAACCACTTGTTATAAAGCTCAGGCACCTCTTTAAAGTTTTAACAAATGCACAGTCGTTTCAACTGAATGCTCACAGCTTCGTGACCAAAAAAAAAAAGTATGTCAATATTTCCCGAGTGCACTTCTAACCTTCAAAAAACCCGACAGAGTTGCCTTTTCCAAGCTAAAAAACAGCCTTCAGCACAGACACAGATTCTAACGCCACCTCAGGTACAGCTTTCCCTGAAAAACCCACTATTAAATTCCCAGACCAGGAGAAGTACGCAAGGATAACGACAAGCGGTTCCAATTTTCCATGCAGCTCGCCTGTGACAGGTTATTGATAGAACAAACAGAATTTGCAATACTTACTGAATGTTTCTCCTGCTGGCCCATAACTCCATGGTTAGCTGGGATTGCAAGTGGTTTCATAATGAAGAAACAGAAGCTGAACTGAATTTACACATCATGTACCAATTTCTTATGGATGGCGAGTCACCCTCTACAGCATTAAATTAAAACGAGGAGGAGGGGGGGAAGCGAGCTGGAGCTCAAAGTGTCACTACGGGTAAGCTCAAAAAACCCCTCACACTTGTAGTGCAGAGAAGCAATCCAAACGACAGCGTTTGTCTCCATTTTTGTAACACAGAAAGTCTAACCATGTCAGGATGCAAAGAGCCTGATGAAACCCTACATATCCAGCGCTCATCCAGGGGAACAAAACCATTCCCCGAGACGGAGAAATGGGAAGGAGAAAAAAAAAAAAAGAAAAAAAAAAAAAGGGGGAGGAAAAAAGCTAAAATGGCTGACTGCACAGAGACTCCCTCAAAAAGCCTTAATAGAGTATTATGTTAGTCAGGGTGCAGGAACCAGCCCCAGCACCCAGCCAAGCATTGTTAATACTCCTGTTTCATTTGCGACCGCACACGCTCACACACGCAGCCCCCCCCCGCCACCACCCTCCACTCCCCCAAAATCAGGGCAGAGCATGCGAGCAGGGACCTCCTCCCCTGGCTGCCAGCGCTACCGGCAGTAGTGACCGGTGATCCGTGCGCCGCTCGGCTAACCAAGTTTGCACAATTAATCTCGGCAGCGTGACATTGACGGACATTGGATTTTATGACGCCCGCTCCTCACAATCGAGACGAGCACATCTACCCAGCAGGAGAGCCAGCGACAGAAATACAACACAGTAACACACACAAAAACCCAGAGAATCATGAGTCTGAATGCAATACGCCAATATAATTACGTTATTGTGCTTACTTTGGAAGACCATGGCTGCAGGCAGTTGGCATAGCAACGCACAAGGAAAGCCATTTCCTGGGCAGAAAGAATGCTTCCTTTTCTAAATAAAAAATTCCTCTTAGGATACAAACGGCATTGCTGCTTCCTGCAGAAAGCAAAGAGACTGTAGTCTGTCTCTTAACCTGCTCAGGCACACTCAATGCGGTCCTAGTGATGTAAGTGCATTTCTCACTCACTCTCTCCCTCCCTCTCCCTTTATCCACCGAAATATTTGAGGCAAATGGAAGACACATTCCTCGAGGCTCGTCCCCTCCAACACTTAACCATTTCACTCATTAAGGTAGGGGTGGACAACGCAGAGAAAGCAAGCAGCTCTTGCCTGTATGATGTCAGCCCCTGAAGATGAAGGCAACCCCAGGGGGAGGGATGTGCTCACAGCTGCTCCTCAGGGCGCTGCCAGGGTAAGGACCAGCACGTGCCTCCACCAGGCAGGACTTCTCAGGAAGATGAAGGCAAAGCTGGTTTCACCTCACCTCCCTTTTTCCCCCCACCCAAAAGAGTGCTGCTGCAGAGCTGCAAACGCTGTTATCAAGCATTTACAAACAGGGCACTTGACAAGTTCTTGCAGATTTTCAGCTGTTTCGCTGTTGGGCAGGCCACAGACATCCATGGCCTGTAGCCCGTGAACGTCAAGATCCTCTTAAAACCCAATTTTTCTTTCTGAATATAGATCTTGCTTCTCTGTGCACGCTGCGTACACAAATCCCCCCGAAAACAAAAGGGGATGCAAGATCTGAAAGAGACTGACATACATATGGCTTTCATAATCCCCCTCTGCGACGGTAATTGCATCTTAAACTGGGAAATCTCCCGGTGCCTCCCCTGGCAGGGCTGGTCGCACACTGGCAGCACCAGGCCGCAGAGGAGCCGAAGCACAGAGGCCGGGGCTGCAGCAGCAAAGCCAGTGGGCAGCTCTCACCACAGAGCCCGGATCCGTGGCGCTTGGCAGTGGAGACCCAGACGGGGCCAACGGGATCGTGCCACCTGCCCAAGCAAGCCTCAGCCTTCTCGGGGCATGTTTACAGCATATTCTGTCAAATCAGAGACCATCTGTGCTTAAAGCCACTTCAAAGTCTTTTTTATTTCCTTAAATAATAGGAGGGAAAAGGATTTAACAGTTGTTACAAAGGCGTAAACACGCAGGAAGAAATGAATGCTGCAGAATACCACATAACCCAATCTGCAGCTGCCTTCCACCAAAATACATGTCCACCGATAATTATGGAGTGATTTCTTTCGGTGCGGACAAGGATTGCTAGGAAATGAGGCTATAAATTTAATGAAAATCAATCTGATCTTTATTTTTCACAGTTACTCTAAGGACGCCACTTCATACACAGCAGATTTGAAACTGAATCTATTTACATTTATGAAAGTTTATGACACTTGTGCCCTTGGTTTCCTAGTACACGCTAAAAACTTGCTGCCAAAGAGAAGTTACTCTCGTCTGAACTACAAAAACAAGTTTTTTAAAGTCTTTGTGACATGCCAATGCCACCTAACAGATGACTTTAAAGTGTTAGATCATGCTCGAGCCCCGTAAAACTGTGAAACGCTTGGCACCATCAAGTTTCTGATGAAATTCTGAACCGAAATAGGAAAAGATACTCACTTCAGGGACTTCCAACAAAGCCCACCTAGCACAAAAAGCAAAAACTGCCACTTGTTGACAAAATAAACAAAAACTTCCCAATTCAGTGACCTAGTGTACAACAGCACAACCAGAACCCGAGTTTAGTGCTACAAGCTCATATCAGGAAAAAGAAAAAAAAAAGAAAAAAAGAATTTCTGCCAAGACAGAAATTACTCAGCAGCGTAGGAAGGAAACACAACACTTTCTGGACTGTTATGTACTTAACTGAGCTACAAACATGTATCTGCTTATGGAACGGGGAGGGGGGGGAATGGTTTAAACTAAAAGAGAGGTGATTTAGATTAGGCATTCAGAGGAAATTGTTTATTCAGAGGGCAGTGAGGCACTGGCACAGATGCCCAGAAAGCTGTGGGTGCCCCATCCCTGGAGGTGCTCAAGGCCAAGCTGGATGAGGCCCTGGGCAGCCTGAGCTGATGGGAGCCATCCCGCCCATGGGAGGGGATTGGAGCTGGGTGGGCTCTGAGGTCCTTTCCAACTCAGGCCATCCTGTGACTCAATTACCACCACCTCCCTCACTCCCCAGGTACAGTGGAGCAATGTAAACGTGTACTTTCCATTATTACATCAGAAAAAACACTGAAGACTGCTCCAAAAGTAATGCCTCTTACTATTATGTTGGCCTATGACATCAGAGCTGGATGCTGGTGATATGATAGTAAGAGGTAGAACCTCCCCACCAACGCAATGTTACATTTTGTTTCCACACGATGGATGGCAGCAGAGGGGCAGTCTGACAAAACAGCATCTGACATGGAAATGAGTATGAAGCAAAAAAGGCACGTCTTTGAACAATTCCATGCAGGAAAAAAATGGCACCCGCTGACATTCATCGATGCTTGCTGAATGTTTCTGGAGATCAGACAGCGGAGGTGAGCAAAGTGAGGTGGAGTGTGGTGTGTTTCAGCAGTGGTGACAGCAACAGTGGGCCACCTGCCATGATGCAGATTTTTTTAAGCATGCTACGGCAGGCTCTTGTTCATTACTGGTGAAAAATGCATTGCTAATGGTGGGACGTACGTTGTAAAATGATGTTCTGTAGCTGAGAGTTTGTTTTATCAAGTGTTACTGTGCTCTTCGCATCTGCTGTGGTTTCCACGGAAATAAATAGCATTACTTTCAGAGCTACCCACATAATCACATAAATTACACTTCATAAAAATTAAATCAAGAAGAAGTTCAATCAATTTTTGCATCTTTCAGTAAAGAATGAAGGGCATTTAAATTAGTTATGGACAGTAGAGAATTATAACCTGAAAAGTTTCTATCATAAGCAAGTATGCAGCCAGTACAAAGCCTAAACACAACTTTGCATTCATGTGCATTTCAAAGTTCATGTACAAATTCCTAGTTTAGACTTAAAGTCTGACAAGAGTAAAAGTTTCTTTTGCAAATGCTTTTGTAGGTGAAGTGAGATGCTTATGAACCTGATGTGCAATAACAGAACACAATGAGTTATCCTCAACAGCTTTCAAAGTATTATGTGAATAAGAAAGCTGGCATCTCTCCCCAAGCCTCATAAAAAAATGTAAAAAAAATTCCTAGTAAATGCAACTAGAGATGTTAGGACTTCCTTGGATGGAATTCAGAATTCATAAACAGCAGTTCTGAATTTAAGGTAGAAACTGGTACAGATTTCAGCAGCATGCACCATCTAAATAATGCCTCTAAACTGTTTTACAATCCAGAATATCATCTCACAGACATCCTCCTAAATGGTGCCAATATTGCTTGGACTACTAAATCTTTTTAGATTAATGACTATTGCTGCAACAACAGATTTCCACAAATCTTCAATTTCAAACAATCATTTTAATCCACAACTATTTGCAGGAGTATTTCAAATTTGATACAGATTATACAGACGCCAAATATTCTTTTTATCTCACAGACAGAAATTATCAGATCTCTCCCCTTTTCCTTTGAGCACTGTATAAAGAATCATTTCCTTCTTGTTCAAAATCTAAGTCAAAAGACATCAGAATTTTCCCAATCACCAAACTTACTGTCACTTCATGACTTCAGTAAGACAAAAAAAGAAGTGATCTAGAAAACAAGACTAAGTAATAAGGCACGAGCTCCACAATCATTACGTGCCCTCAAAACACAGCAAAGGATTTATTTTTTTTTTTTACACAGTTTTACAATTACACAGGCATTATGCATGCCTGTAGGAGAAGGCAACAGCATTTGTCAAATTAATGTTTTAGTTGATACAGAGTCACCATCATTACACTGACATTCACTGCACTGCTGGCTACACCAAAGTCTCGTTTAAATGGATCAACCTGTGCTGCTTTGATAGCATGTTTATTGATGGTCCAAACCATTTGAGCAAATGCCCTTCTGCTGAGTCGCAGCTGCAGATGAACCTGTAATCTGGATATTTAAGAGAACGATGAGCCTGGAGCTGGCAGGCTGGTGCCTGAGCAGGGCGGATGTACAACAGCCACCAATCTTCCCTGTGACCACAGGCTGATTTTTCACCTCAGCACAGCTCTGGCATCAGAAAAGCAAGCTTGCAGTATGTGGGCCAGCCAGTTCAAAGTACAGCAAATTATAACCTTCCTCTAAAACACTTGCCATCAAATTCTCGTTTATGACAGGTGACTTTTTTTAAGCTAGGACAGACATAATGACTATTCATCCCAAATGTGGCAGTGTCCCATCTTCAAAACATCCAAATCTTCCAAAATCTACCTGAGCAAAGAATAACCACAATAAGAGCACAGAGAAACTCATCTGTGCTCTGTATTTAACCTAATCTAATTTTTTTTGTCAAAAACATATGTAACACATCCTTTGAATTCCTGCAACATACACTGCAGTTGTACTTGTTAAATCTTATCTGTATGAAAAGAATTTTGATTATGAGTGCTTGCAAAGTCGCTTTACAACATAATGTTTTACTGATTTACTTGTTGACCATTGGTTACATAAGCCTCAAGTTGTTTGCCATTAACAAGGCTTTAAAAGCATACATTATCATTATTTAATGCTAAGAGCTGGACATTAAAATAGAAGATTTTAATGATTTCAACTAGCGGAACGGTCACAGATGAGTTTCCTTAACTGTTTCAGAACTTTAGGAGTGAAAAACGCATTCTGGAAAAATACTGGAAGTTCTTCCAACATTCATAAAGTTTTCTCCTCTCTTTGGTGTAAGGACAAGAGTTTAAGATAATATTAATCAAATCAGAGAACAAGAGAATGCATCTTTCGCTTTTAAACCGTGAAACAAAAGTACTCAAGCAAAAAAAACAAATGCTTCTTCCAAGGTCAAGAGTAGATGGCACACACAATTAGCAAGGCTCCTTTGCCAGATCTAAATGATGCCTTGCTATCCATACCTGCTTGGGCAAAGGTTTGCTGCTAAGACACAGATCTTCTTACTAGCTTGGGACAAGAACAAAGCAAATGTAAATTCTATCATTTTGTTCCTAACAAATTCACAGCAGGAATTTCAGGGACACAGGTTCTTCATTTATGTGAGGTGCGCCTACATTTCATACTCTTACTGCATGCTAAAGCAGGAAAACAGTTACAGCTGCTGGATAACGGAATGCCTCTTTCAGGTGTGTCCTACTGCCACATAGTTGAGAGGAAGAACAAAAATCAAGCATTTTTTTAAGGTCAGTTAACCACTCAAGTTGTAGCCCATTACGTTCTTTAACAGCTTCCCTGAATCCCGTAACTGCTACTTGCAACAAGCTGACATGTTTGAATTACAAGCACTACTCGTTCTGGCACAGAATTCAATGCACCTGTGACCACCAGGGCAGGATTTCCAGTATTAAATGTTAACAAATTAAAAAACTAACAAAAGCCACTCCATTTTTTCCCTAATCTCACCTAAACACTAGCTGCCTGTCTGTTATTTCATTTGCTTGTTCGTTCAATGGTTTGTCACTTGTGAGATTTTGGCAGTAGCAGAAGGATATTTTTGCTTTAAAATATGAGATGCTTTCTAGCATCTTTTCCTTGAACTTACATAGAAGCTTTGGGAGAGATTGTGAATTCCCATCGCTGTGTTCTCAAGGTGCAAACAGACAGCTGAGTGGCAGTTAGCCTCCATCTTCCACTTGGTTTCCAGATTCCTCCCATGCTGGTGGAAGTTGTCATTTTTCTACCATACCTGAGATTGACTGCTTTCTGTCTGTCCTCTCGACTGTTTATTAGAACATCTCCTGTGGTAGATACCTAAGTATTGCAGTTATTTTAAGGAACTGTAACTCTGATGGTGCTGGATGCTATTAGAGAGGATTTTCATTCACTTCAGTTATCTGTTGGAAGGAAATAACTTTTGCTTTTGTCTTTGCACACAGTTTTATCCAGGGAGATTCTCCCTGGAGCCTACTCCAGGGGTTCCCAATTAAAACCAACACTAACCATAGTTTAGCAGCATAAGATCATTTTCTTTTTGGAGAACTCTCTCTTCATGTTGCTGCAATTTCTCCCTTGTGTAATATACAGCATGCTCTATCATACCCTGAGAGCCTTGTGTTCTAGCAACTGCACGGAAATATTTATCCAGATCTTTTGCTTACATCAGTAACAATTATATATAACCTCAAATATTTCTGATAATTATTTTTTAAAAATAAAGGTGACCCATTTTAAAGAGTCTAAAGACAGCACTACATCTTTCAGAGACCTTAAAATGAAATTCTAAGTACCCTTTCTCTCACCCCTTTCATGTGAATATGAAGTAAATCAGGGGGCCAACTACCATCCATTGACAGAGGTCCTATTTTGCAAATTTAACACTGTATTTTTCCCTTGCAATTGTAATACTGGTTACGTGGATATGCAATAAAATAAGGTGCATCTACCAAATTGGGTCTCTACTGTTTTGTATTGGAAGATTAGAAGATTCTTATCTGAAAATATCAACTCAGTGTTAGGATCATCTTTTGTGCGCTGGGAACATTAGCAGACTTAACAAAACAGCTGCACTGCATGCCTTTATACACACGTTACAGCACTCAAGAGAAGAATGAACCACTGGTGAGGAGTATAATGGAGTCAAATGAAAAGACAAGGTAAAATATGGTAGATTTTTGCATGTGCATGCACACACATGCATATATAAATGAAGCAAAGCAGCACAGGATCACTGTCTGTGCAGTTTTCATGCCAGGCATATCAACAATACACATAACACTGCCAGATGTTCCAGGTGCACGTCAAAACTTCATTGTCTTTGAATTGCCAGATAATTAAGGCTAACCGATAAGAAATAAACTCCCAAAACTCATTATAAGCATGCAACATAATACTAACACGCTAAGTAGATCTTAAAAAAAAAGATATTTTTTTCCTGTTATATCAAATATCCTTCCATCACAGATCTGTAGATTCCAGGAATTAAGAAAACAAGTTCTCAAGGTTGTTTGAAGATGACTTAGTTCTTCAGTGAACAGAGTAGGGCTAGAGGAGCATATTACTAGAATGGTAAGGAAAAGGAAAGAATTTACATGCAAGCCTCATAGCAAATTCAAAGCAACTACTTCATTTTATTTAGCAGTTAGCTCCCCAAAACTGGATGTCATATGAAGCGAAGTACAAGCAAAGAAAACTGTGCTTCAACTTGTCAAAACAAGACAGGGCTCTGATACAAACATCTGCCGAACAAAGTAGTTGCTCACGATATTTAAAATTTACTTAAAATGTCCATTTTAAACAATCTGAATTCAGAAGTACCTTTAAAAGTTCTCAGAAACAGAACCTTTAGAGGACAGATTGATGCCAAGTGCTAGTTATTTTATCTTTAAGTCGCTACGTCAAGCACAGCTCACATAAGAGTGGCTCAGACGCTTGGGAAAATGAGCTGGCCACGCTTTCGAGGGCTAATACCATCACTTCTGATGTCCATCTCTGCAGAGATGCAAATATCATATGCTTAACACAAATACAATCTATCTCCCATTTCCTTATACACATCTGACATACAACCATCAGTCCTAAAACAACTTCATGCTAATTAAGATAGCGTATGTACGAAATATTTTAAAACATGTAGGGTTTTGTTTTGTGCTTAAACTGTCCTCCACTCTAATCAGAAAAAGCAGAAATTCCATATTTGTCATTAGTTATACTATGCAATGATCAACTTTGGAAAGAGTTAGGAAAGAATTAATTTTCTGTTACATGAACAGTATTCCATTTTAATCATCAACATCACGTTTAGTTTTAGTCCTTTACTCCACATTTCAGAAAAGCAGTTTCATTTATGACATTAAAAAAGACCACCACAATCCAATAACAACAGAAAAATCTCACGCTATACTGGAAAATCTTTGCTGCTGTTACCCAAAGTATCGTGTGTGTGTTCATAAACTCTTTTCAATCTTTACAATCTGTAAACAAACCCAATGTCAGTAATGTATCTAAGCAATGGAACTGGCAGTGAGATTACTGACACCCCAGCCGCATAAAATACTACCTAATTTGAAGTACGTCGCTCTTTGAATTTCCAAATCCAATCACAATTACAAATCCAGTTGCAACATCAGTGTAAGCCCTTCTAAAGGGAATGAAAGAACAGTAAATCCCAATGGATATATGAGTTCTGCAGCAGGGATGATGTAATACGCCAAAATAGACATGCTTTGACAGAAGCTGCTAGTTGAGTAAATAACGCACTGAGTGTCATTAATTTTGCATTAGTTTGCCAGCAGATATTTCTAAAAGGAGGAAGATCTAACAATTTTGGTTTGCTGCAGGTCTTACACAAAATTAAAACAACAGCGTTGCTCATATATTAACAGATTCCTTGCGGAATAAATGAAGGCGGGAAGCCTGTGTGGTTATGAGGTTTCATTTTGCCACATAGGGACAGAAAATAATACTGTCATTACAGCATTATCTGTGGATATAGAATACAATGTACTAACAAGAATACTTTACAGTAAAGCATATCACAGTAACAGTAATAGTGAGATAGTTGAGCAGCATATAATGTGATTGTAGAATAGCATCAGAAAAAAAAAAAAAAAGAGAGGCTACTTTGCCAACAGAATCATAGAATCCTGAGAGCTGGGACCTTTAAAGGTCACCTAGTCCAATTCCCCTGCAATGAACAGGGGCTAGATCAGGTTGCCTAGCCCCTTATCTCCAGCCTCACCTTGAAAGCCTCCAGGGATGGGTCACCCACCACATCTCTGGGCAGCCCTTTCCAGCACACCTCACCACCCTCACTGTAAAAGACGTTTTCCTTCTATCTAACTTAAATCTACCCTTAAATCTACCCTCATTAAGCTTGAAACCTTTTCCCCTTGTTCTATCACCACAGACCCTGCTAAACAGCATGCCCCCTTCTTTCCTGTAGCTCCCCTTTGGGTACCAAAGGGCTGCTATCAGGTTACCTCGCAGCCTTTCCCTCTCCAGGCTGAGCAGCCCCAACCCCCTCAACTGTCCTCACAGGAGAGGAGTTCCATCCCTTGCATGACTTTTTGTGGCCCTCCTTTGGATACACACCAACAGGTCCATGTCCCTCCAGTGCGGAGGACTCCTCATCTGGATGCAGCACTCCAGGTGAGGCCTCACCAGTGCAGAGCAGAGGGGCAGGATCACCTCCCTTGCCCTGTTGGCCATGCTTCTTTGGATGCAGCCCAAGGATATCATTGGCTTTCTGGGCTGCAAGGGCACAGTGTTGCCTCACGTTAGCTTCCCATCCACCATTACCCCCAGGTCTTTTTTGGCAGGTCTGCACTCAATCCTTTCATCCCCCAGCTTGTATTGGTAGCAGATGTTGCCTCAACCCAGCTGCACGTCCTTCCACTCGGATTTGCTGAACCTCGTGAGGTTCATCTGGGCCCACTGCGTAAGCCTGCTTGGGTCCCTGTGGATGGCATCCCATCCCTCTGGTGTGTTGACTGCATCCCACAGAGTGCACACAATCCCACTGTCAATGTATCTGAAGATACTAAAAGGTCCTGGCACAGATCCCTGGGGGACACCACTTGTCATTGGTCTCCATCCAGACATGGAGCCATTGACCACTACTCCCTGGATTCGATCCTGCAGCCAGTTCTTCATCTGCTGAACAGTCCATCAAATCCACTTCTTTCCAATTTGGAAAGAAGGATGTTGGGGGGTACCATGTCAAAGGCCTTACTGAAGTCAAGACAAGATGACATCAGTGGCTGATGCAGTGACACCATCATAAAAGGCCACTAGGTTGGTCAAGCAGGATTTGACCTTGGTGAAGCCATGCTGGTTCTCCCGTATCAGCTCCCTGCTTTCCTGCTTTGCCTTAGCATAGCTTCCAAGCGAATCTGCTCCACGTCCTTTCCCTAACAGGTTGGTAGTTCCCAGGGTCATCCAATCATTGGAAGTAAATTTTAATTGCAAGAGGAGTTTGGGACAGGGAAGCAAGGTTCCTACAAGTTTTTTATTTGCTCCTGACTTTTAAAATGAGCAAGTTCTAATGCTTAAAGAAGTCAAAAAAGCCACCTTATTTTCACATACTTTTTTCAGGAGAGCCACGACTATTGATGAGACTCTCCCAGGACAGAAACTGTTTCATTGCCAGCCCTCCTCATTCAAATTTTCAGTCACCCCATTCAAAAAAATCCCAAAGGACAATGCTTGTCTGCCCATAATGCTATCAGTGGGATGAATGGCCCCAAAGCACCCAGCACGTGAAGATGAAATTATTATTTTTGTATTATTACAAAAATAATTGCAACCTGAGGGAAAAGCAGAGGTTATCATTGGGCTCACATCCACTGCTCTTTTCCTTCCAACATTCACAGGATAAGTAGATTGCCTCTGGTGAACCTCAAGCTGAGCAGGATAAGAAAGCCTCCTGAAGGCAGCAGGAATCGTGCCGGGCTTCAGCAGGCAGCTTTAACGAGTCTGGCTGAGGATGCACCAGCAGCAATTTTCATAAAGATATTAAATAACCCAAACCCTCTCCGATTATGATGGAGAGGAAAAAACACATGCTACGGGTTTGGTTCAGGGCTGGTGCTTCAGTATTTTATCTATGGGTCTACCTATACTTCTACTACTCTCTTTTGAAGTTTCCAAAAATAAAAAACCAAACAAGTCAGTATAAAGCAGGAAAGCTGAGCAGTTTCTTAGAAGGTAGAGCCCACATTCTTTTCAGTCACACACAACAAGGGCTAATTACCAAGCTAAATCATCTTCAGGATAGATGCAAGCAAAAGACAATTTATGTTTAAAGTTAAAATACAATTTCTAATACTACATCAGGAAGTATTAATGTAGTTAAAGACAGTTTCAGAAACCACAAGAACAAGTAAAAATTATTTTCTATCAAAAAATACATACAACATGTCCCAGAATCAAGTAAAAGTAGCTGAACCTCACCGTATCAGAACAAATTCTTTTTACTGAACTGAAACTGGTGGAGAAAAGGATGCCATTTTATTTCCATATGCTAAGAAGTTGTTCTTGTTGCTGTTTTTACCCTAGAAACCATGTTCCAAAATTAACACACCTTTGTACAATAATCAACATTAGATATTATTTCAAGTGGTCCTTAAAGACTTAGCGTAAGTTGTCAAAACATTGTGAAGTATTCAAAATTCATTTCATAATGTGAGGACCAAACTATCACACTTTGCCATAATATTTTATTATCGTACGTCACCCAGGATCCACAAACCCACTAAAAAATTGGTGAGAACTGTTCTCCTGATAAAGAGCTAGCTTCCTGGAAAAAAAAGGCACCATACTTACTGAAGAAAGAATTCCAGCACACAAGTCAGCTGTGTCTGACAATGGAACTGTACTGAAATTTGAACCCTTTGAAGTCGTTTAAACAATTCATTGAGCAATGTGGGATGGACAGAACTTTTGAAATAAATACCTTTTATGATACAATTTCAGAAGAATTGATTAAAGCAATTACTTAAGGCAGGGAAGAATTCTGAAGATGAAGAAAACAGTTTTGCTTTCAGCTCTATCACAAGAGATTTCTCACACATAACAGTGGAGACACTGAACAGTTTATGAGACTCATTCTTAGCAAATACTGGATTTGCTGGATGCTTGCTATTTGCTTACTTTGACACTGGCAAAGGCAACTTATCTGCCAAAGGCAGCACTCAGGTCTTCAAATTACTATATCAGCATTTGAGATCTGACGTCAGCCAAAGCTTCCTTATTTTGGTGTCATTCTGTGATACTTGACTCACTTGAGCAACCTTTCCTCCCTACCTAGCAAGCCCAGTCCCTCAGCCTTTCAAATACTGGCCATGTATACATCTCATAAAACCTAAAAAAAAAAAAAACAAAAAAACAAATACAAAACAAAGCCCACAAAGTCCAACTGCTTTGTACAAGATCTGTGCACACCATCAGGAAAGGAGATGTGCAAAAGGCACTCTTGAAAGTGCTTATCTTTGCTTCTCATCTTGTCACACTCCACTTCACTCTTCTAGTGACAAAAGTAGAAAACAACTACACGAGTCCTTATTTTTGGAATCAACAATCAAAGATTCAGGCCCGTGAGACAGAAAAGATACACGAGTAAAATCTCTATCAATAACTGTTTTATTTTTTCCCCTTTGATTCATCAATCTGTTTTCTCTAAGTCACAAGACATGAAAGCAATGAAGAAAGGTCAATCGGGCTGGGCAAGAGTCACCAAACTCCACATTCACATTAGTATTTTGAATGTAATAATGTTCAACTGTCAGAGCAAAGGCTAGGAGGCACTTTCAGTTAGAACACTGCATCAGCATTATCACATCACACTGCAAACCCACAAGTACATCGTTAGTGGACCATACACAATAAGTTACAATACCTGAGGTTTAGTGCATTCCTGTGAGCCAAAATGAAATGAATGCCATATAGGAGGAAAGGAAAAGATGAACATTATCAGACATGCCATCGTACATTCCACAACTATGAAGATAATGTTAAAGTTATGCTAATGAGGGTCCACTCTCCCCCACGTTTTGGCTTCATGTGCAGAAAGTCATGCCACAACTAAGAGCACTGCGTTTAAGTTCGTGAAAAGCACAGCCATGCATTTAAGACAGCTTCATATTTCCCTCTACATTTCCATAGAACTTTCCTCAGAAAACAGTTTGGACTTCCTGAAGAAAAGTACTGGAAATACAGCATTTGTGATTTACCAACCGAAATGTGTACTGCATGATAAGTAAGAGTTTGAATTCAGAGACAAAATATAAGCAATCATACATTTAGTACATTTATTAGTGATTTTGAGGATCAAAGCAGCTCTATTATTTTAAATGTCATGCATCTAACACCTAAACAGGATTCGATCCACAATGAAGAGCAAATTTTGAAACAAATCCATTGCATTCATTCATTTTCTATGCCTTTAACATTATTTACAGCAGTATTTGTACATCTACTTCTGTTTACTTTAAATGCTGCTCCCTGTTCATTCCTAAGTGGAACCAAAGATGAGACCCTGACAAATGCTGACTAATAAGCCCTTAAGGTCTGTACTACATATGCTCTGAATTCCTGTGTTGTTGCTTTTTAACCCATAATTTCTTCAGCTGATTTGTCAAGAAATTAAGACTAAAAAACATGAGCTCAGGGGACAGAAAATAGGAAGGGAGAAGAGACAATGCAGTCTAAGATGTGTGTTTGAAGCAATAGAAAAGGTATAGGCAAGAAAAGATAATGGGAGAGCATGTGTACAAGATCACTAAATACTGTAAAAATAGGAAGGAATTAGTGAACATGGAGAGCCTTTACTACACTGTAGAACTCATCTGAGTTTGGTTTGACCAAGTATTTGCTTTGAGAAATATAAACTCAGTCATACACATCATATTACTTTTTAAAGCAACATTTTACCACAATTATTGCAGATTTTACAGTTTATTTGGTAATCTCTTCCTAATCAAAAGGAAATCCTTCCTGCAATGAATTTACCAACACACACAAAATCATTATGAACACAACAAAAGCAGTACAAAATGGGCTTTTGCTCTCACTGCCAAAATGAGAAAAACTCACTGTGTACACCTAGAGTGAAATTTACAAAACAGGCACAGACCTATGGATGTGGCACTGTGTGTTACCTAAATATTAGCCTATGTATTAAAGAAAAATCACACCAGAACGGTTTGCTAGGCTCAATGTAAACATCAGTATCAACAGGAAAAACTCTTCCTGTGCTCCTAAGTCCTACGAAGTACAACTGTGCATCTTTATTTCCCAAGAATAAAATCAGTAAACTGTTTCATCTTCAAATCAAGTGAACTGGTTCAAATCATATTAAATTTAGAGGCAATTAAAACTGCACTGAAAATTAAACCATTAAAAACTGTTGTATAAACAGAAAACAAATTGTTGGCATAAGTAATTATTCAACTTATGAGGAAAAGCCTGTATAATTAACAAGAGATGTAATCAAACATCTACAACACTTAGAGACACACGCTGAATATAATGGGAATGGTCAAAGGAATAGAAGAATAAGGGTAAAGGAAAAAAAAAAAGGAAGAAACCTACAACTCCGCATTGGACCAAAGGTTATTTTAAAAGCTAAAGCTCTAATGCTGCACAATTCTATGCACATGGTTTACATTGTGCAAAACTCAGCCAAATGAACTCACCAAGACTGAATATGCCCAAAATTATTTGCATCCATGCCTTTATGGTTTTCGCAGATTTGGAGGCTTAAGCAATCAAGTATGAGCCAAAGAAAAACGGCTTTTGCCACTATTTTGTTTCCAGTTGAAATCAATACAAACATTAATCTCAGAGACATTTCCCCAGTTTAAAAGACATATAACAAAACCTTCTGTAGAATACAATTTAATTAATATTTTGATCCCAGGAGAAAGTCCATAAGCTTTCAACATACAAGATTATCCAATAAAAAGAAATCAACTAAAATGACCAAATGATCTCCCTAATGAGGGGCAGAATGCATAGCTCACTGAAACTCATGTATATGAAGGGCTTGATGCAGACATCAATAAAGAGTAATGTGACATCCAAGCTCTAGGTTCCAAAAAGAAACAACAGAATTAAGTCAAGAATCTGGCCTACTACTATGCTGTACAGTCTTTTTTTCTGCAACAGCAGTTATCAGGGATGTGGATAAGTGCTTCACCAAGTTACCAAGAGCACTGTACATTAAACCCCTTGTACTGTAATCTAATATCAAAGAGAAATTAGAGCAGATTTTTTCCCACAATTTCACACAGTAATGACTTGAACACCAGGAAATAATAGGTGACATTCACAGTCAGAAACCATGCTTTCAACTATGAACTAAAAGGGAAGGTGCACACACTCACCTACTGATAGAAGCAAATTCACAGTACGTTAAGGGGAAACTCCTCCCCTGCAGAAACATGCAGCTTAAAGATACCAACACATTTAGACATTCTGATTTTTGTATTCAGCACGTTTCCTGTTTATGCTGTTGTGAAACAAATACAGATCGCTTACCGTATGGTAGCCTCTGGGCAGAGGTGGCTTCCCCACAGGATAAGGATCAACAGTATCAATAATTGTTTGTCGCTCTCCTTTTTGGTTGATTTTCCTAAACCTCCTTCGAGATTGCCTGTGAGAAGCTTGACGCTGAAAATATTCTTCATTTTCATCCATATAATCAACCTATAACAGATTCAAGGAAGCATCATTTCCCATAAGAAATAAGAATGCTTTTGCATGTTAGAAATATAACTAATTCCATTTCAAAATCAGCAGTTAGCTGTGAATTTCCTGCATTTTCAGCACTACAAAGAGTGAAGGCATTACAAAAAAACTAAAAATAAAATGCCCAGAGAGATAATAAAAAAAGTTAGCTATGAACAGAAGTACCGAGTATGAATACTTCTTTCAAAAGTGTTGTCTCCATCCCTTCTCTGTTCTTTTTCTTGCGCTGAAACAAATTCTCCACTGCTAAAGACATTATTAAAAAACTTGTGCAGGACAGTTCTTGGTAGTTTTGCCACTGAATTCTCTTTGACGCTGTAGATCTTTCCTAACCAACCTATGGCAAAAGCTTTGCTTTTCAACAAGCAGCACTGCTTGTTATTATTTACTTCTGTATTTTGAAAAGCATATAACTCATTTTCTAACAGATTGGATTAATATAAAAACAAATTCAAAATAATAGCAGGGAGAATAAAGATACCTATTGGGTTTATCCTAATAAGAAGCTCAAGTAAAGCTTCTCGGTTTCAGATCCTTCATAGTCCTAAATTACTAAACAACAGCACACTGCAAAGAAAAATATTTCAAATAAGAATTCTGGCTTTCCTGAAAGAACATTCTTTCTTTAGTAGTTTGGCTAAGAGTCAACATCCCTTCTGTGTTCACCCTATCAACAGAAACACTACTGCACACCAACAGGGCAACAAGAGACAGCTTTTCATTACTGGCCACACATGGGGATTCAGTTAATCCATTCTTCAATTGAGTTGAACATGTCAGGGATAAAGGCAGAGGTGCAGAGAAGGGATCACCAGGCACCTAGCAAGGGCCCTCTATATTTTCCAGTAAGAAAAATAAATATTAGACAAACACTCCCAAGGATTTGCAGCAAATCAGTCAGAAGTGCCACACACTAGCCAGCTCACATCCCTGAACGTAACTTTCAGTGTACCAACACAAGGGTGTAAGCACAGTTTACCTGGTTTACCAGCAGGTAACCCTGCCTGTCCAGAAGTTTACTTCTATTTTCCCTATGCCTACAGTTTAAAAGTGCCTACACTACACCAAAACTTATCTCAGCAGAAATGGACAAGACAGACGGACGCTCACATAACCAACTGAGCTCTATCCCAGCAGAGAACAACCTTGGGACCATGCATCCTTTCCTGAACTTGTGGTCAGACATCAGTGACACCAACAGGCGAGATGAATCATGGGGCTGGCACAGGGCATTAGCAGTGGGCTGCTGCTGAGGAGCTGCTTCTAAGTAAGGGGGTATTACAGAGAGCTTTAGGGCTAAGGAAAAAGCAAGTAGCATTTCTTACACGTGCCCTTTCATTTCTCTCTCTGTTCTGAATTAACCTCATAAGACAGGTTTCTCAGGTAGGAATGAAAGAAGAGAGGTGACCATTTGTTCAGACTATGCACTCTCATGTGAGATGACTAAAAACTTGTGTGCCTATGAAGCTAAAAAATGATGCTCTTCTGCCCCTAGACTACAGCAGACACCACTGACAGAACAACTTACACATAGAAAAGCTGACAGTACTTCAGAATTTTCAAACTGAATCTTAAAACCTGTTAGCTGAAAATGCATTTCATTTAATCAATTACTTAAACAAGCCTGAGATTAATACTTTAAAGTACTTATGCTTTAAGTAAACCAGCTTTTAAATACATATATGTATTCTGCTGTTCTGCTAACACAAGCAAAATTAGTAGGATTACAAGGAAACTGCAACAGCACAAAAAGATGCCTCTCACTTAAGTATGGTATGCAAGAAAAGACAAGAAAGTTATGCAGGGCATCCTGCATTTATAAATGCTAACATACAAACAGATTTCAACACGTTTTATTGAAAACTGAAGCGTTTATCAAGGCTGGTCTGTAAAATAAAGCTCTATTCTGAAAAAAAGAAAAAAAGAAGAAGTTGAACGAAAATATTCTTACCACAATCATTTCAGATGGCTCTAAAACAATGCATTCACAGCCACGCCTGAAGCTTCCTGCAGAACGCTTGCCAAAACTGAAGAACAAAAATATGTCCATCAGAACACAAGTCAGATCCATAACAAAATCCATAAGCATATTTACATTCTATCCAGATCTTATAAAGTACAGAAAAATACATACATACCTATTCACAACATAACAGCTTCATGCACACGGCCTCCTACACATAGCTGCTGTCCCAGTGACACCAGGAGCGGTGTGTTTTTGATTCACATAGTTTACTGAGAGTAACTGCTAAATAATTCCATTAGCACTAAAACAAATGTCAGTCAAGCACAGGGTACTTAAGATGCATGGCTGATTCTGAACTACACTGGAGTTTGATCTAGTATCTTCTCCTGGCGTTACAGTATTAAGTTACTTAAACCATCTGCATTTCTGTAAAGAAAGCTAACTAGCATGTAAATGGAAGAATAAAAAGACTGATCAACTTCAATTAGCTTTTTTGTTTGGGTTTGGTTTTTAACTCAAAATAAATTAATGAAGTACTCTGAATGTAAGAGTATTCCCAAAGTGATAAGACAGATAAAGGCAGAAGCTTGTTCTGCCTTCCATTACGTACTCCCACATTAGCACAACAATTAAGAAGGATAATATTTTTGCTTCCTATAGGATAAAATAAAAAAGCAATTCTAGTTTCTATTTCTGAAGTGCTTGCCTGTATTAAATAAGAGTGTTTCTGCAGGCTCAAGTGCAAAGAATCAGGGAAATGCAGCAGCAGAGGTGCAGAATAGAGACACAGTGCATAATGCAGTGAAATCCAATACAAGCCCTCCTATGATTAGATATGCAGTCCAGGTGGAAGAAAAAAACAGCTGAAGATTGTTTCTGAGGTGTGTCCTACCCACTACCCATCCCCATCTGGTCCTATTTAAGCCTGACAGATCAATGCCAGACCTTCCCTGTTGCAAACAGGAAAATGGGAGATGTGGTAATTCTTGACTCACCTGCAGCCTGCTCTAACAAGCCTGCTCTAACATCCATCTCCCACAAGTTGATGTAATCATTTGGCCTTTTTGCTAGTGCAGTATTGGGCTCAAGAAAGCATGGACAACCTTGCCTTCACCTTATCCCTATGCACCCAAGCTATTCGCAAGGCCCTGGGCTTCCAAATGTTCCTCAGGCTTTTCAAAAGACATCTTTGTTTCCTCAAATTCTCTTACATCCAGCATGGAAAAGAATATGGAAACGTGCGTGTATGCACACATTTTTTCATGCAAAAATAACTAAGAACACGCACAAAAATAAAATGCACAGGAAAAGGGGCTGAAGAACTTCAGGAGGCCACTATTAAGGAAGCTTAAGAAAAACAAATCGGACTAAAAAAGATGGTAAGATCTAAATTTTAAGTACTTATGTGATATACAGGCACAGTGACACACACACAGCGTTGGTGAAAAGTAACTTTTTAAAACAGCGTTTCCTAATAAGCAGACTTCAGCAGCTCGTATTCCAATCTGAGCAGCACATCTAGCCAGTTTATATCTGCTCTCCTGGCCTGCCTGGCGATTAGTGGAAATGAACAATTTAACTTGCTACCCCAAAGGCTAATCTCTTAACAACAGCCCGTTATAGCTCCAAAAGAAGGCAGTCACATATTGAAAAGAAATGCCAGCTGTGCTTATTCATCAAAAAAATAATCGTGTTTAATGGTACACGGGACTTGGACAATAGAAAAAATTTTCCAGAATACTAAGCCTCTTGAAAAGAAACGTGCAATAAAGAAGCCTCCCAACAAAATGCATATTTTCCTAGAGGCAAACACATGCTTCCCTCTACAGTCCCCAGCCAAACCATGGGGTGCTTTACACTGCAGTGCCCTCCTGGACTTTTACAGAATCTCAACGCTTAAGGGTACAAGAAAATGAAGCCCCTTCTTGATTCCGTAGACCACTGAAGAAGTGACAAACTTATTTGCTTGGCCATTAATGTGATGCGAGGCACAGCGCTTCCTTAACATCTCACTGGAGAGGGAGGAAAGAGCAAAGAGAAAGGAGACGGTAGATGTTTTATTCCTATGACAGCACATTTATCAGAGCACACTTAATCCCTGAACAAAGACCTCAAGTCACTTCAGGTTATAAACAAACCGTAATCTTTATTAAATACTGCATTTATGACGGCAAGTAAATCAAGACCAAAAAAATGCAGTGATATTTCAAGTGTTGCCGTTCTCTCCTCAGATGTGCCATTGCAACTGAACCTCCTGACCTCCAGCCTGCTACTGAAAGCACATTATCAGCAAGGAGCTCAGATAATCAGAAAGGAGGAGGAGCCCTCTGCTTCTACACACGCTCAACTATGACCAGCTCTGATGGTGGTGCAACATTCAGGGCAGTATTGGCATGCTACCTGTACCAGAGCCACGTTTGATCAACTACACATAGTCATACAAATGTGTGTTGGCACACAACTGAGAAACAAGTGAAATCTTCGGGCACTGCCAATCCCATTGATTCAATTCAGAAGAATGACATAAAAATCAGTTTGTTTTTTTTTTTAAATCAAAATTAATTTATCAGTGCTTGATACAAGAGCAAAAAGTAAAGGCCAAAAAAGGACACTCTTCTCTGCTCCAAATCCGCCAAATCCTGCTATAGAGGCAGGGACATCTCCATCTCAACCAGGTTGCTCACAGCCATCCAGCCTGGCCTTGAATGCTTCCAGGAAGGGGGCATTACAGCATCACTGTTCCAGTGTCTCACCACCCTCACAGGAAAGAATTTCTCCCCAGTATCTAGTCTAAATCTACCCTCTTCAAGTTTAAAACTGTTTCAGGTAGGACCATCCTCACGCTACCTGCCCTTATAGAAGTCCCTCCCCAGCTTTCCTGTAGCCACTCATCAGATACTGGAAGGCCACTCCAAGGTCCCCCTAGAGCCTTCCCTTCCGTGACTGAAGAGCCCCAGCTCTCCAGCCTGTCCCCATATGGGTGATCCCTCCCCTGGGATCACACTCAAGGTCTTTGGGTATTTAAGAAACTCATTAGGTTTTCCTCCTAACACAGAACTCCGCCTGCAGAGTCAAGAGTCCTTCAGGGACAGACATTACCCTCAGAACAGCAGCCCTGTTTTAGTAACTTTTGCTCAGTCCTGTTTTTCCCAGATTTTTATGTTAGACCAGACTTAGATAAAATGAGCATGAGTACCCAGATTTATGGAGCGCTGGCTGGGTAATGTAAAATGCAGAAAGCCCTTACTAGCTGATTTCCAAGAACTAGGGATTTGACAAAGGTACTCTTTTCCTTACCGTAGCGTGAAATAAAGTTATGGATATTTGACTTCACCAGAGATCTTAAGATTAGCCCACATTTTTATGTTTAAAATGCAGTAGAGGATTTTGCATCATGCGCACATTGCATTTGGCTCTATCACTCCTTAGTCATTTCATTCTAACATGCCTTGTTGCATAAAGATAAAATCTTCTTTTCCTACTTCCCTTATTAATTTCAGCTCCTAAAAGAAGCCCGTTTGCAGCTAAGTCCACAATGCACCTCAGAGAATCCCAGCTTTGCAACTCTCTTCCCTCTATCAGGGATGTGCATGAGAATAACACCCAAGCTAAGGCACTTTAAAGCTATCTTTGTGCTGGTGGCTGTCACTAGGGGATGCAGAGGTTAACAGTAATGTAGACAGCCAAGAGGCTGCTAGGTTAGGATGTTGCTGCCCCACCTGAATTCCCTAAAGAACCTTGTTTTGCAGCAGTTCTTCCAACACTTCTTTCCTGCCACGATATAAGTTCTGACTTGGGGCCTCTTGAGTGTTAAACCTCACAGATGCTCTCCTCAGTACCTGTCCTGGAGGCAATTTTGCTTCTGAAGTCCTTTTATATCACAGTTCCTTTTTTTTTTCCCCATAAAGCTACTAGATGCGTGATGTGAATATTAATCTACATTAAAAAAAAAAGTCATTTAAGATATACCAAACTATTTTATTTGCAGGAATACACTGTCTAGTAAGTCCTGGCATAACAATTTTGAAATCAGATGATAAAAATATATGTATATTCTTCCCAAGCAACACCCCGTAACTATAACATTTCCCCAAACAATTGGTGAGGAAGGAAACAATTGGTGAACAACTGGTGACCAAGAGCACTCTGTCACTTGACTATTCAAAGGCATCACCTTCAAATAAATTCATTGTTACAAACATTTATGCAAACATATATACACACACACACACAAAAGCAGGTGTTCTAATCCATAGAAGTCATTTACAACTTTATTTCCATTGCCATGAATTCTGAAATTGAGCTCACACTGTGGATATTTCCCTTCTCCATAAGTATACTCTCACATATATATATATATATAAACTACTTATATTTAAGTCATATACACCCATACAAGAGAGTATGGCTTTACTGTATTGCAGTTTACAATGTTCTGGTTAATAGAAGAAACCTTTTAAGTGAAAGCTAAGAGTTTCTACATCCCCAGTTTTTGTTTTTTAAATGAAAATTGAAAATGTGAAGTCTTTATGATAACTGAATCACAATTAATGCAAATATGCCAGTGACTAAAAGCAAAATGAGAGTAACTTGAAGTTAAAAAAAAAAAACAACTTAAAAATAAATACTTTCAACCAAGTGAAACATCCAATGCTAAGGACACCCCATTAATTTTTATAAGCACTTACATGTACAGTACAAAACTGTAGTTTTGCCCTTTTTATTGAAGCTTAATTTTCTGTTACATTTACCACCTTGCATTAGCTTAAAGTAATTAATTCATGTATGAACTATAAGTGGTAGCAAGATGACATTTAAGTCTTACAGAGAAAGCTCCACAAAGCATGGGCAGTTGGATGCATCTGTAAATGCAATATTCAGAGCCAAGCAGCTGCTTTAGAATGAGCTCTAATTAATTCCCTTTTCCTCTAATCCAGAAAGCATATTCCATTTAGAAATGTTCCAACACAATGAAAAATACAGGCAGATCTTCCTTGCTTCTAGAGTTCACCAAAATTTCTGTGGTAGGTACATGCAAGCAATTACGTGCCATATAAATTGTCTGGCTTCTTTACCTAGATGTACAGAATATTAGAAGTGCAGTCAGTAACTTATGCCAAAATTTTAGCAATTAGATATTCAAACATGACACACAAATATGCCTATGGCGTCACATCACTGCTTTGCAATATTTACCAGTGCAGGATATCTCAGCGTGGAAATTAAAATAAATATTAAAATAAATATTAAAATAAATATTAAAATAAA